>VWZE01021543.1:127599-150515 GCA_013396675.1 Eubucco bourcierii
GCCGGACAACTCCCAAACTGTCCCAAAGTCATACACTAGAAACTCTGAACAAACACAAGCACTCCTCCACAGTTTGTTCAACGCTCTGAGATCAGCATCTGAAAACTACCAGGAACAATTTCATGGTCTGCCTGATGAATTTTTCACCAGCATCAGGAATGTCTATAAATGATGATAATCAGAGATGATAATAAAAACCATAAACCAAACACACACACACAAAATATTAAAAAAACAGAAACAAAAAAACCCCACAAGCAAAACAACAAACACCAAACAAATCTGTAAACGTTGCATTTGCAAAAGACATGAGAATATCACTCTTCACTAGCACTAAAGTATCAGACACAACTAAACAAAAATAGTAGTATGTCATCTAGACTTGGAGATTTCTCAGTAAGCCGTTACGCTGTTCTCTCTGCAGACAGTGCTTTGCACAAGGTCCATTTTCTGGACCCTTATAAGAAGCATAATTCATGCTGATTAATGATGACAACAACAACTACAAAACAGACTAGGGAACAAAAGCTCTGACAAATGGATACACTAGGCATTTTGGAGACAGTTTTCAACCTGAGGGGTATCTTCTATTAACAGATCTCTGCCAAAGGGCACTACAACATGGAACAGAAACACAGTTTTCCTTGTTCTATTGATTCTTCTGAAGCTAAATGCCTGAAATAAAACCTGTGTATGTTCTGATAAATAAACTGTATCTATGGTACAGATTTACCAAGTACAAGACTCAAAAATGGCATTAAGAAGCACATGATGCACCTTCTGAGAGTATTTTTTTTTTCTGCAGAACTTCTGCCTTAACATGCCAGTCAGCAATACATGTATCTGCAAAACTGAGAGCCTTCAAGTAAATGAGCCTAGAAGAATCATAGAATCACAGAATGGTAAGGTTATAGAACCATAGAATGGTAAGGTTGGAAGGGACCTCAAGGATCATCTAGTTCCAACCCCCTGCCATAGGCAAGGACACCTCCCACTATCACAGGTCAGGTCACTCTTTAACATCTTCAGTGATGATCTGGACGAGGGCATTGAGTCAGTCACCAGCAAGTTCGCAGATGACACCAAGCTGGGGGCTGATGTTGCTGGGTTGGAGGGCAGAAGGGCTCTGCAGCAGGACCTCGACCGCCTGGACAGATGGGCAGAGTCCAAGGGGATGGCATTCAACAAATCCAGGTGCCGGGTGCTGCACTTCAGCCACAACAACCCCATGCAGAGCTACAGGCTGGGGTGGGAGTGGCTGGAGAGCAGCCAAACAGAAAGGGATCTGGGGGTGCTGATTGACACCCGCCTGAACATGAGCCAGTAGTGTGCCCAGGTGGCCAAGAAGGCCAATGGCATCCTGGCCTGCATCAGGAATAGTGTGGCCAGCAGGAGCAGGGAGGTCATTCTCCCCTTGTACTCTGCACTGGTCAGGCCACACCTCGAGTACTGTGTCCAGTTCTGGGCCCCTCAATTNCAAGAGGACACAGTCTCAAGCTGTGCCAGGGGAAGTTTAGGTTGGAGGTGAGGAGAAAGTTCTTAACTGAGAGAGTCATTGCCTGTTGGAATGGGCTGCCCAGGGAGGTGGTGGAGTCACCGTCCCTGGAGGCGTTCAAGGCACGTTTGGACATGGCACTTAGTGCCATGGTCTAATCTTGAGGGCTGTGGCGATGGGTTGGACTTGATGATCTCTGAGGTCTCTTCCAACCCTTGCGATACTGTGATACTGTGATACTCAAGGCCTCGTCCAACCTGGCCTTGAACACCTCCAGGGAGTGACCTCCACAACCTCCCTGGGCGACCCGTGCCGGTGTTTCACCACCCTCACTGCAAAGAACTTCTTCCTAACACCCAGTTTCAATCTTCCCTCTGCTAGTTTAAACCCATTGTCCCTAGTCCTGTCATTACAAGATTTTGTCAATAGTCCCTCTCCAGCTTCCTGTAGGCCCCCTGCAGATACTGGAAGGCTACTATAAGGTCTCCTAGAGCTTCAGGCCTTAACTTCCAGCTGGCTGAGTTCCAGTCTGGGTGATTTTACAAAGTGTGGGGAGGGCTGGGAACTCCCAAACCATCACATCTACTAATAATTTTCAGGATCAAAAGGTTAAAAATCTTTAAGTATAGTTTGTTTGTTTGTTCTTTATTACTAGAAAGCATCAATGATGTATGCTCAGGGAAAGGCTCCCTTTAGTCTTAGTGAGATGTAACCAGTATCAGAAATGACATTTCTTGTTTTCTTAAGATACAGTTTTGGAGGGTTTGTGTTATGTTCATTTCAGGAGAACATATACATTGCTAACAGTTATTTATCTTTTTGCAGATAGATTAGGCATTTCCCTTATATATGCTTGAGTTTTTGTATATCTCTGCTTGTATATTGTGCTGAGCTGTAAATAGAGTTTCATTCCTTAACTTCCAGCCAACTGAGTTCTAGTCTGGGTCATTTTACACAGAGTGGGGGGGTGGGAAACTCCCAAACTATCACAAGCTCTCACATATTTCTGAAATAATGCAAAAAATGTCACTTACACAACTTTATAAGCACAGAAATGTATAAAAGAGCACTGCCAAAGCATGTCAATAAAACACTAGAATTGATATAGAAAAATCAGTACGACCTGAAACAACAATTAGCACTGAAGGAATTAGTAACAGAGCACATCCTATAGTCTCCTGTCCACTGAAAGACTGATAAACAGACACACTCTTCTCCCTAGCCCTGGCAGGAACTGAAGAACAAAGGCTAAAAACCCATAGAACCATTAGATCTGGATTGTAAAGTAACAGAGAATAAAGTTGACAGGTCTTTCCCAAGCTAACTATTTCTTAGAAACAGTAGTCTACTATAAAGTTTGTTTTTCTTAAGAGTGCATATATAAAGCGGAGTCAGCCGATGTTTGGGTACTAGCAGAATTAACAGATTACATGCTTTGTAAGTCTGAGTGAATATTCTGGTAGTGTAACAACAACCACCACCACCCATATTTTGATCTGGCCTCTCAAAAGCAAGTTTTCAGAAACACTTTTTATTCTAGAAGTTGCTGTGTGTTTACAGAGAATCACAGAATCATAGAATCAAGCAGGTTGGAAGAGACCTCCAAGATCATCCAGTCTAACCAGCATATGGCACAGTACATGGCTCAGTGAAGCTAAGCAAAGAACTCCAGCTAACACTACCAGATGCTATATCAGGCCTTACAAAATTTGCATTTCTTGGCCTGCCCACAGGGATTTGTTTTTAAATGATCCCTTAAGGTTCTGAGTGGGCAGCTACTATCTGTAAACATTTTATTTTTATTTACATTAAAATTATAAATAAATACTTTTCTATAGACTACTGATTAACTGTTGCAGTTATTTTAGCCTGTGAATCATAGAATGGTTTAGGTTGGAAGAGACCTCAATGATCATCTAGTTCCAACACTCTGCCATAGGCAGGGACACCTCCCACTAGCACAGCTCACTCAAGGCCTCCTCCAACCTGGCCTTCAACACCTCCAGGGAGCGACCTCCACAACCTCCCTGGGCAACCTGTGCCAGTGTTTCACCACCCTCACTGCAAAGAACTTCTTCCTAACACCCAGTTTCAATCTTCCCTCTGCTAGTTTAAATCCATTGTCCCTAGTCCTGTCATTACAAGATTTTGTCAATAGTCCCTCTCCAGCTTCCTGTAGGCCCCCTGCAGATACTGGAAGGCTACTATAAGGTCTCCTTGAAGCCTTCACTTCTCCAGGGTGAAGAGCTCCAATTCTTGTAGCATGTCCTCATAGGAGAGGTGCTCGAGCCCTCTGAGCATCCCAAATGTAAATAGGCACTAAGATATCTATTTGATATAATGTGCCTATTTACATTTGGGAAGTTTCCACTGACACAGCTGTTTCCATTCACAGGAGGCACAAATATGTATTTACTCTGCAATGCACAGAGTAAATTCAAATAAAGTAAAAATGCAGAAGGTTAATAACCCTGCAGATCAGTTTTGGCGTAGAGAGCATGAAGACCTGAATCACAGGTGTTAAGGAAAGAGTAGCTAAATAGTTTGAAATTGAGAATTCTTAAAATGTATTTTAAGAGCTGCTTTCTCTTCCTATGTCTACCTCAGAAAAAAAAACATATTTAAGTATTTTGAGAACTGTATTTTAAATTACAATGGCAATGTTCAAATTGTAGCTGAAAAAAAATAATTAAATCCTTACTTAGGAGAACATTACTTTTTGCACAACAAACAATTCATTTAGTATTTTTCTTTTCAGTATGTGGGAACAGATAGTTGCTACTAGAGAACTTACCAAAAACATCCTAAAATTCTCACTCTCTCAGTGCAGAACAAACATTAAGAAGCTACAAGCAGGCTTCAGTAACAGGATTAGTGGATAAAAGTTGATGACAAAAATGTTCCTGTTGGGTTTGTTCTTGTAAAGGCTCTATGCAATTTGCTTTCCACATCTCATACTTTATCATTGGTGTTTTCTGAACATTTTCTGCTTTAAAACCCAGAATGGGAGCAAGAACAAATCCTAATTCCCTTAGATTTGAACAATCCATGGGGGGAACTGGCAGTGCCACAAGATGTTCAGTGGAGAGCAGCCTAAAGTCTTGGTCTTCCCAGGTTGCCCTCTACCTACTGTTGGACAAGAAGTGTTTTTCCTTCAGGGAGCTCGTGAAATAAATGTCACAACATGTGGCAGAGAAGCTGGCATGGCTATATAACCTCCCCTGGGTTTGTAGCTTGTCTTTAGAATAGGGAAAAAAAAAAAAAAAACCAACAACCCTGCCAGATGCTGATATTGCTATCTAAGGGTGACTCTCAACAAATCTGTCACAATGTAACAGGTAGAGGCAGAAGAACTCTTTACTTTCCTTTGTAATCTGTCATATTTCCATCTGTTCTGCACACCTGAGCCACACAAGTGCTGAAATTCCATGAATTATTCAGTTTAGAGGAGAGGGAAGAAGAAGATAAATTGTGTACTGTTGTTGAAGAAAGTCAGTGTGTAACAGTAAACTGTTTTTTATCATTTTGCCATTTAATTGCAAATAGAGAAGAGGGATAAGCAACCTGGCAGCTGGGGCTAAAGGACAATTGAATTTTAAGAGGTATATGATAAAAACATCTTATGCCAATACAGTGTAAAAGCTTACTAAATCTACTGAGAATAGAATCATAGAATCATAGAATGGTAAGGTTGGAAGGGACCTCAAGGATCATCTAGTTCCAAACCCCTGCCATAGGCAGGGACACTTCCCACTACTAGTGCAGGTTACTCAAGGCCTCATCCAATCTGGCCTTCAACACCTCCAGGGAGGAAGCAGCCACAACCTCCCTGGGCAACCTGTGCCAGTGCCTCACCACCCTCACTGCAAACAACTTCCTCCTAACATCCAGTCTAAATCTCCCCTCTGCCAGTTCAAACCCATTGCCCCTTGTCCTGTCATTGCAAGGCCTTGTCAATAGTCCCTCCCCAGCCTTTCTGTAGGCCCCCTTCAGATACTGGAAGGCTACTATCAGGTCCCCTCGAAGCCTTCTCTTCTCCAGGCTGAGGAGCCCCAACTCCCTCAGCCTGTCCTCATAGGAGAGCTGCTCCAGCCCTCTGAGCATCTTTGTGGCCCTCCTCTGGACCCTCTCCAACACTTCCATGTCCTTCCTGTGCTGAGGGCTGCAGAGCTACACACAGTACTCCAGATGGGGTCTGAGGAGAGCAGAGTAAAGGGGCAGAATCCCCTCCCTTGCCCTGCTGGCCACACTGCTCTTGACGCAGCCTAGGACTCAGTTGCTGTCTGGGCTGCATGTGCACACTGCAGGCTCATGTTGAGCTTTGCATCGACCCAGACTCCAAGGTCCTTTTCCTGAGGGCTGCTCTCAGCCACTTATCACCCAGCCTGGAGTTGTGCTTGGGATTATGCAATACTTGGGAATATACTACTGATGTTTCTTCTTCATTCATCATTTGGGATTTTATATGTAAAACTTTCAGTTTATATAGCAGTTTAGACTCATAATGTCTCACAAAATGAGGATTTTTGCCTCCTGGAGGCAGCTGAATACAGGACAAAGCTGTCTGTCTATATTAATGGAATTAACTATTCCTGAGTTGACAATACCAAAACAGAATTTGGATATCTATTTTAATAAAAGTCCTTCTCTCAGAAGTCCCAGATAACTTGTTACATTATTGCTTGGTCATCATTAGAAACCTGCACATAGAATGGTAAGGTTGGAAGTGACCTTAAAGATCATCTAGTTCCAACCCCTTGCCATAGGCAGGGACACCTCCCACTAGTACAGCTCACTCAAGGCCTCGTCACACAGAAGAAACAAGTCCAGTTTTCAGTACATAGTTACTGGACAATACTGCTTGCTGAGCATACATCTCAATGGCTGAGATTTCTGTAGTACCTATTTTTTAAAAAAACACTGTTAACTGAGAAATATGTAACAGGATTGCTTCCTCCAGCTAATATTATTAGCACAACTATATTCCTTTTCATAAATTGTCAAAATATTCCCCTCTGGGATTTGAACTGAAATAGTATTACCTATTTGCACTGCATTAAAAGAATGCTATGTACTCTGTCGACATACGTAATAAAGACTGGAGTTCAAAACCAAGATCCTGGTTGAGAAATTGGGTCAGAAGTAGTAATCACCTCAACCAAACCAAATTAAGAAGTCATGCATTTAGTTTAACCTTCATCTTATTTTCCCTTTATAGATCAACTACAGTGAACTGAATGATACCACAGTGAATAGATTTCAGGTGTATTCTAGTTGGACACATATATGTGTATCAAGAGATCAATTGAAAGAGGCTTCACTGAAACAAGTAAACTACTTTCCATGTGGACTGTTTCTGTTTATTACAGACAGATACACACAACTCTTATAGTAAACTAGGTGCTTTACTAAGGCAGCAGAAATAAGAGGAGACTCATCCAAAATTAGCTACTCCTCAGCCCTAATAAAGCAGTCTAAGAATAGGATTTCATGACCTCACTAACAAAACACCATAAAGACAGTTTATGAACAGTTGTACAAAGCTGATCCAATCTCCCTCGTGGGAAGAATTATAACCTTCCTAGAGAATTTTGCAGGACTTCTAGACAACACTTTTCCATGATTATTTAGGTGTATAAGAAAGCTCTAAACTACATCAGTTCTATTGCATTTTGCAAGCACATCAACTTCTTAAGTATTCCACCAAATTCAGCTTAACTAAAGCCTCTTAGTCTTCCTAAGGGCTTCCTGTAAGACAGCATCTCATAAGCTGTTTTCTGTCAGTAGCCTGTTTCCATTCAAGTGATCCCTTTCAACAGTCATATACAGACACAACTTCTAGTTCTGCAAATTTCTTCCCCAGCATCTTTGAAGTGTCACAGGGTAATGCATCACACAATATAGGAGACATCATTGGGTTGATTTCTCCTATATAAAAGGGTACAGTGTTTTAACCAACTCTTGAAGAACAAGATCACACCATTCTTCCAGCCCTTCGACAGTCCAACACACCTGAATTACCTTGAGATGGAATAGTAACACTATGTTCATCTGGGTAGCAATTAAATGGAGGTTAGAAGAACATCTACCAGGCCTATGACAGGATAACACCACTGCCTTTAACCACAGTTCTGTTCCATTCCTTGTGTGTCACTTAGTAAGATATGTGGAAACTACTATTTACTGCTATTTTCTTCAATATTGGGGTGATTTAGAAGACTTTAGCCTAGTTCTTAACTATAAACAAGAATAGGAACTTTCTGGAGATCTTTGAGTAAAAGGTAAATAAAGTAAGGGATTGGATACAGAAGAACAATCATAGATAGGTCTCTATCATTCCATTGGATCGCTGGTTGGGCTATAGTTTGCTGCACAAACTATTTTTTCTCCTTTTCTCTTCTTTGCTCTGGCTGCTGCTGACTCATGCTTTTGCTTGCTTTCACTGACCTTGGCTGAGATTCTTGTTATGACTAAGTAGCAGCAGAGTTTTCTCTCTGCTTTCTTTCTCTATTCCCTCTTAAAAGGTGGGGGAAGGGGAGGAGAGAGCTGTTTCCTTTTCCCTTGTCTAGGGGAGTGTGAATCAGTACAGGAAGATCTTTGTATTGTTTCTGAATTGCAAATATTTACATATGTAAACATATTTACATATGTTTACAGAAGGCAATATGTATATTGCCTTTTATACATTTTATATTCAGTCCACCTTTGTAAATACAACCTTCATTTTGCTTCCATGTTTTGAGTCTGTTTTGGTAATTTACTCTAGGGGGTGATTCATTGGGGTCCAAATCCAACTCACTACAAATATGCAGAAAGAAAAAAAATGGCAGAGCACATCTTATGGGGGTACATGTGGGTACAAAATGTGACTATACAGTGAAGTTTAAATAACAGTTTGCTTTGTTTTTAAAATTCAGCATTTATAGCAATGTATGTTTTTGTAAACTATTGTTAGGAAATGGTCAGAGCACCACAATTCCTTACGAAAACCAGAAATATAAACCCATTCTTCTGCTGTTTCTCAACTATGTCAGGACAAAGTAATTTCATTTCACAATTTTTTTTTCTATTTCAGCTCCTGTCAGGGCTTCTGTGAGTGTTCTTTATGAACTGTGAACCCATGATAATCTTGTTTAGGTGAGCTCTATGAGCTAATGGGGAAAGAGGATCAGTAGACAGAATTTAAAATAATCAAACCCAAACCAGCCACCTATGACATTTCAGCAGGCCAAGCTGTCACCAAGAGCCTGACTATGATACACACATTTGCTGCTTCATCTTATTTCCATTACACACCACCTGATTCTGCTCCCACTTAACAGCATTAAAAAAAAACCAACCCACACTTAAGAATTTCAATAATATTTCTTTTCCACCTTTCTTTGGTTTTTTTGGGTTTTTTTTTTTCCAAGACGTGACTGCTGTGTCACAACAATTAAAACGTGTCTCATCATTACAACATTTTGGTCATTACATTAATTGAAAAACGAAAAGAAGAAAAAAAAAAAAAGGAAAAATACCAAATAAGAGAACAGTTTTAAAAACAAATAAGCTATTTCCCCTCACCTTTGCCATCTTATTATGTCTGCTTTAGTAATGGTTAGCATTCTTGCAAAGATAAGAATCTGGAAGTTTCTAATGGAAATTATTACAACTATTCTCATTTCATGACTATATTTTTAGCCAATGCTGTAACCATCAGTCAGTGAGATGAACTGCAACTACTCATTGACTCACAGGCAAATACATCAAAATACATTCATTTTCACCCAAGTTCACATAGATTTAAGAGGAAATTGACACAACACCTCCTCTAACATACTTTTATCACAGAGGCCCTTGGAAGATTCCATTTAGAAAAGAGTAAGATAAAACACTGAAAGTCCTTACCTTCACCTGACGATCCTGAGAGATCTATGATGACATACACTCTACCTTCTGGCTCCAGGTCAATCTGCAATCAAGAAGAGAAGAAAACTTAGATGCAAGTGACTTCACATGCAGGGAACAAGTTTCCAAACCAGTGGCACAGAGGACGCATGAGGAAATCTACAGTTCACTACCAACAGAGCCTCCTTTGGCAAAGAGGTGTTGAAGGTCCTGCACCTTCATCAAAGTAAAAAAGAAGTGTGTCTTTAACAAACTTGGAAACTTTGAATTCAGTGAAATTTACAATTCAAATAGCTGAAGAACTGTTCTGCCATATGTTTGGAACACTATTTCCAAGGAAACAAGGAAGAAAGTAAAAAAAAAAAATTTTTTAAATGGTAGTGCTGAATGACTTTTAAAATATAATTTAGCCAGAGCCTAGCTATGCAAATATGAAAAACCACACTGTGACCCATTCACATGCCAGTGAAACTGATCAGCTCTGGTCCCAGATCAGGGAAATAAACAGATACACAACTTGTATGGCACATTAACACATGTTTATAAAGCTCCTACTGTATCCCCACTGAAGGAAAGAAATTGCTTTACCAAAGTCAAAGGACACCAAGGTGCTTCCTAAGTCACCAGCAACATGAGGGTATGGCGCCAGGACAGACAAAGGTTGTAACGAAGAGATCACTAGTCCGTGCTAATCACTTGGAAGACCCATCTCTTGGTCTTTGCACATTAGCAAGTAAAGGAAGCAGACATCAAACTATCCAGCCTATGTTCAGCAAGCAGCTTCCTGAGGCCACCTTTTTTGACTCCAGGTTTTTCTCATCACCTAAGAAGGCCTTTAAAAGAGGAACACCTGTGCTGCTTCCCTCTTTTGGGCCACAGCTGCTGGCTGATGCAAAATCCTCCCTCTGTGAAGGAGCTTCTCAGACAAAAAAAAACCCCAAACCCTTTCTATGCCATTCAGCAGCAAGCTGGTAGAGGAGCCTACAGGTCTAGCTGATGTCATCGGCCCAACGGACCACAAAAATTATCTGAGCAGCTGTATCGTAAATAGGCGAGGCAGGAAATAGGTGATAGCAATGTCAGGGGTTACTCAGAAGAGAGGAAAATGAATGTGTGGTTGAGTGTTTTTCCATAAATAAAGCACTGAATATTAAGTGAAGACATTTTTTTAAAAATTTCTGAACTGGCAGCCTGAGTATTGTGGGGGAGTTTTGTGGGGGTTTTTTTGTTTCATTGGTTGTTGGGAGTTTTGGTGGTTTGTTTTTTTTCCCTAAATAAAGCTACTGATCTTGAAATACTGCTCCTCTCTCTTTGCAGTTTTTAAATAAGGAAAATATTTGAAGATCAGAGGCGCAGGTGCATGGGTAGACTTTGATGTCTGTGCTGAGGGAGGCTTTTTGAAAACTGCTAGAGCACTCAACAGATGGCTGTATTAAAGACAGGCATGCCTAATGCTCTGTTTATATCAGCACCATATACTGTTCAGTTAAGCTTTCAGTAAAACACGCAGTTCAAATCCCAGTATGTGCGGACACGCTGAAAAACCAAACGCTGTCGCTGCAGAAGAATCAGATGCCTAGAAGAGATAGTGACCATCATCACAAAATCTCTGTTCTGCCCATTTAAGTACAAACAGCATTGGAGACGACTTGGGAAAAAGGCTGGAGCATTGAAACCAAGTTTCCATTACCCATCAAGTGGGCTGTTTTCAGTAGGTATTTTATTAGAAATGTCGTTTACGAATTTCAAATCAGATTTATTTTGCTGGTGCTCTAAGCAGAATGAACTACTTCTAAAAGGGGAGTCACTTTTACAAAGGAAGTATGTTTCAGTCTTAAAACATTCTAATACCAATGAGAATGAAATGGACGTGTTTATAAACGTATAAAATGCCTGTGTTTCATTTAATTGAGTACCTATGCTGACAGTACCATCACTCACATGAATTAGTACTTTTTCTGCCAGAAGTTCAGCTGCCTCAGCTAACCTTACGTATAAAAATAAAACCTCCAAAAAAGCAGAATCGCCTGAAATGACAGGAATCCTTCTTTTGAACTCTGGGCTTCTATGTATCAAATCAAGTATGGAATGAAAAGCACAGATTCAATTCTCCTTTTCCACAAAACATTTCTAAACTAGTTATATAAATTCCTCCAAAACAGTCTGATTATTAGAATATAAACTGCAGGCCTCTAGAATATAAACCGCAGGCCTCTAGAATATAAACTGCAGGCCTCTTTTTTCAGTCTGCACATTAACCCACATTTAGAAGAAGGTGGAGCCTATGTAATGTCATTTTATAAATATGTAACAAAGATGCATATAGCACAACCTAAAGGTTTCTTTTTTTTTTTTTTTTTTTTTTTCTATAAAAGCCCTGAAACTTATTACACGTGAAATGCCCTTAGAGGTATGTGAACAAAAAAGAGAATGCCTGGCCAAATCCAGCTGAATATAACAGCAAAGGAAACAGTCTGATCACGGCAGCTCTGATTCTGACCCTTCTCTTTGTCTAAAAATAACTTCCCTCTGAATGCAGCCAAGCATTCATAAACGCAGAGAGACACTCTGAGGAGTTATCTAAAAAAGGCACAACTGTTCAAAAGGACAACAGGGAACAAGGTAAGATGCAAGACACGTTGCATGGCTTGCACAGACACAGCACATTCATCTACATGCAACAATAGATGTAACAACAGTAACTGGGCACAATGTTTGATCGCAAACGCATTTTATCTTGTTACTGGCCCATGGCAATTTGGTGACTTTTGTTAAAATACAGCGTTTTAGTAGGTGCAAATAAGATTAATTGTAAAGTTACTTCAAACACCTTCTGTATTGCTAAAATAATCCTTATGTTGATGAAAAGCTCAACATGAGCCTGCAGTGTGCACATGCAGCCCAGACAGCAACAGAGTCCTGGGCTGCATCAAGAGCAGCGTGGCCAGCAGGGCAAGGGAGGGGATTCTGCCCCTTTACTCTGCTCTCCTCAGACCCCACCTGGAGTCCTGTGTGCAGTTCTGGAGCCCTCAGCACAGGAAGGACATGGAAGTGTTGGAGCAGATCCAGAGGAGGGCCACAAAGATGATCAGAGGGTTGCAGCAGCTCTGCTGTGAGGACAGGCTGAGGGAGTTGGGTCTCTGCAGCCTGGAGAAGAGAAGGCTTCCAGGAGACCTGATAGTAGCCTTCCAGTATCTGAAGGGGGCCTACAGGAAGGCTGGGGAGGGACTATTGACAAGGTCTTGCAAAGACAGGACAAGGGGCAATGGGTCTGAACTGGCAGAGGGAAGATTTAGACTGGATGTCAGGAGGTAGTTTTTTACAGCGAGGGTGGTGAGGCACTGGCACAGGTTGCCCAGGGAGGTTGTGGCTGCTCCCTCCCTGGAGGTGTTCAAGGCCAGGTTGGAGGAGGCCTTGAGTGAGTTGTACTAGTGGGAGGTGTCCCTGCCTATGGCAGGGGGTTGGAACTAGATGATCCTTGAGGTCCCTTCCAGCCTTACCATTCTATGATTCTGTGATTCTATGTGTCTACATATTGAGATGAGCACAAGGGTTGTTGGAAAGCAGTGCAAATCCTGAAAAACTCCAGGCATGAATAGAGTATATTAGGAGCCCATTTCAGGGAACAAAAGGCTACCATCCATAAAATCAAACATACTTTCAGGAGACAAAAAAATGTGTTGAAATCATGGCCAAGTTTCACCATATTGAGAGCATTTATGTAGTTTCACAGTCATTAATGGATTTTATTTTCAACACCCTTCTGAGACAGTTCCCCATCTGTAGAACGAGATATTCCCAAAGGCACAAGCTAGATTAAATGACTTGCCAGAAAACCATCCAAGAGGTTTACAGTTAAATGTGAACCAAACTCTAGTCTCTGAAAGGCCCAGAAGGTCCACTGGACCATTTCTCTTAGTTCTCAAACAAGCTGCACTTTGTCAAACAATACCCATTCTGCTTTTCTGCCATATCAAAGATATCCAAGTACACATACATTTTTTTTCCCCCTCAACAACACAAAATTTCCTCTCTTTTCCACTCAGATGATGCTCACCAGGAAAAACAGCATCAAGCTAAAGATGACTTAAGTATTTCTCTGCAGCATTTGCAGAGCATCACAATTCTTGGAGCTGTGGAGTAACGCAGCATTTAATCTAACTATGCAGAAGACTGTGAAAACAGTCAGGTTTTTCACTAAGGTTTTCTTTGCAAGCTTTCAATTCCTAAAATGCTCTGAAAAACTAAGTCCTAAGATCATCTAGAAGCTTACCATTTTCATTCTCTCAGGTGCAAGACTTAACTCCCGCTCCTTAAAAACATGGAAAACTCAGACAGAATTTTCTTCTTTTTTTTTCTATGGTAAGGTTGGAAGGGCCCTCAAGGATCATCTAGTTCCAAACCCCTGCCATAGGCAGGGACACCTCCCACTAGTACAGCTCACTTAAGGCCTCCTCCAACCTGGCCTTGAACACCTCCAGGGAGGGAGCAGCCACAACCTCCCTGGGCAACCTGTGCCAGTGCCTCACCACCCTCACTGTTATACATTGTGTAATGGTTCAAGTTGCACCAATGCTTCACATTTGAGTAGATTTTACATTCTTGCACACTGTACAGCCTGAATCATTGCATCAACACTTTGGAGAGGTTTTTCAGCACATTTTGCACACTCTATAGAGCCAACTGAGACCTGCTGTAAACACGTTATAAACTGTTATCTTTAGTGGCTCAGTTCCCCATTACCATGAGTTTTTATTTGATCATAACAGAACGCATCAGCCACCTAGGTTTCAAGACAAGAACATCACTGAAGATTAGCTGCACTGTACTCATTTAAATATCAGCTTGTTTCTTGAGAGACATTTAAAGATAGTCATGACATATATCTCAGATACTGAGTTAAAAAAACCCCACCAAACTAGACACATGTATTTTCCATAACAGAACTTCCTAAGAGCATTAAAATGAAGTCATTTTTAATCTTTGTGTTTCTTAGCAAGGTAGTACATGAATACAGCAAAAATCCTTCAGCCACAAAGTTCTTCAGGATTTTGGCAACAGTGTAAACCTAAATGGACTGCATGAGGAACAGAAACAGAACAAATTAAATGATAAAATGTGCTTTGAATCTCTTGTTCTGATGTTCTAGGATTATCTGATATTTAGATAGCTTAAAGTATAAACCTCCAAGCACATGATCTGTCACTGCAGATGGTTGTTTGACTCATGCAGGACTTGTACAACAGAACAGAAAGTTTCTTTTTGGACGTACAAATTCTCTGAAAGGAGGAGGGAAGGGGTTGTCTTTGAAGAGGTGATAGCCACAAAGGCTGGGGTTGTTACACGTTCTGTTTTGAGGGGCATTTACAATTTTGATCAAATACTATTTCCACAAAAATGCTGAAGAAAATCAGAATAGGTGCAATCTAACAAAAAAATTACCAGAAACAGACTTTCTGCTGTTTTGTTGTTCTTTAAATACAAGATTCTTCAGATTCAAATTAAATAGCTAATAGAGTACCTACTTTTTAACTTATTTAATAGAAAACAAAACAGTAGAATCATAGAATGGTAAGGTTGGAAGGGACCTCAAGGATCATCTAGTTCCAGCCCCCTGCCATGGGCAGGGACACCTACCACTAGTACAGCTCAATCAACCTCATCCAGCCTCATCCAACCTGGCCTTGAACACCTTCAGGGAGGGAGCAGCCACAACCTCCCCAGGCAACCTGTTCCAGTGCCTCACCACCCTCACTGGAAAGAACTTCCTCCTGACATCCAGTCTAAATCTTCCCTCTACCACTTCAAACCCATTGTCCCTAATCGTATCATTGCGAGACCTTGTCAATAGTCCCTCCCCAGCCTTCCTGTAGGCCTCCTTCAGATACCAGAAGGCTACTCTAAGGTCTCCTGGAAGCCTTCTCTTCTCCAGGCTGCAGAGCCCCAACTCTCTCAGACTGTCCTCACAGCAGAGCTGCTGCAGCCCTCTGAGCATCTTTGTGGCCCTCCTCTGGACCCGCTCCAACACTTCCATGTCCTTCCTGTGCTGAGGGCTCCAGAACTGCACACAGGACTCCAGGTGGGGTCTGACAAGAGCAAAGGGACAGAATCACCTCCCTTGCCCTGCTGCCCACACTGCTCTTGATGCAGCCCAGCACACAGTTGCTGTCTGGGCTGCACTCACACTGCAGGCTCATGTTGAGCTTTTCATCCACCCAGACTCCAAGGTCCTTTTCCTCAGGGCTGCTCTCAGCCATTCCCCACCCAGCCTGGAGTTGTGCTTGGGATTGTGCCTACCCAGGTGCAGGACCTTACACCTGGCCTCGTTGAATTTCATGAGGTTGGCCTGGACCCACCTCTCCAGGCTGTCCAGGTCCCTCTGGATGGATCCCTGCCCTCTAGCAAGTCGACTGTGCCACACAGCTTGGTGTCATCTGCACACTTGCTGAGGGTGCACTGATTCTTCTGTCCATGGCACTGACAAAGATGTTAAACAGCACTGGTGCCAGCACTGACCCCTGAGGGACACCACTTGGCACTGGTCTCCAGGTGGACATTGTGCCGTTGATCACCACTCTCTGTGTGCCACTATCCAGCCAATTCCTTACCCAGCAAATGGTCCACCCATCCAGTCCATGTTTTTCCAGTTTGGTCATAACAGTAATAACAATAGTGACACTTTTCTATACAGTGAAATCATGCAGATTGAATCATGAAAACAATTTAAAAAACACCATCCTTACTGGAACGAAAGCAAACTCTCGATCACAACAAGAGCTAGAGGTAGGACTAAAGTTAAAAAAGTTCTCACAGCATTCATGCCTGAGTTCCTAGCAAGCTCACCTAAAACGGACAGCTTTGCAACAGGCTCTCTAAGGTCAGTAAAATCAAAGAATTGTAGAATAGTTCATGTTGGAAAAGACCTAAGAAAATTTTATTTAATAATATTACCTGGAAATGAATAGATTCCACATGTCATATCATTAAATACATGAGGTAAACTTGACTTTTAAAGAAACTGGCCAGAAAACATCTTGAGAAAACTTCCCTGTAATGTCTGTTTACTTCCACGTTTTGGGTTGGGTTTTTTTTGTGCAACAACCTCTTGGTCTTCCGGCCAAAGAAAGCAGGTCCTCATCAGAGCCAGTGCACTGCCACAAAGTATACAAATCTGCCTTTCATTATGAATGTTACATATTTGATTACTATAATTACAGACAAACACAACAGAGCTCGCTGCATTGTAATTGACCACAACGATACATATAAAAGTTAAGAGATTTTGGCCACAGGGGATCCTATCATTTATTTACTCATACTCAAAAGTCAACAGAAAGACATCAAACATTTTTGCGTGACCTACAGAAAAGATCAAACACTTTCCAATGCCAGACACATGCACAGACATAATACAGAACAGAAGCCGCCAGAGATAAACAAGATTCAGCTGAAATAACCACAGCATTCTGCAATCAATTCTAAACTAAGAATCCTTCCATTGCTTAATATAGCATATACTGAGGTTCAGTTGCAGTGTCCTGGCTCACACATGACTTTGATCTTCCCCGATCGACTGCATCTAAGACCTCCCATTTTTCAATGCACAGTAATGCACAAATGTGTGTGTGTGTTTGTGCCCAAGCGTGCACAGCTGCACACTCCTAACTCACATACTCATTTTGTGCATTACAAGCACTGTACTGGGACTAGGGTGCTCATGCTTACTTTTCTGTCAGAGTCCAAAAAGTGAACTTGGACAGATGACTGTATCTACGTGCAACAAGACAGCAGAGCAGTACAAATGGCTGCAAATGTAGGAAGCAAAATGACCCACAGAAGGATCACTGCACAAACCCAAGTTTCTGGCTACTTGATCTGAAAGGAGGAAGAGATTATCCTCATTTTCTCGAAATCTTCAGGTGGTGAGAGTATGTACAGTATGAGGTATTGTGATGGTTTGGGAGTTCCCTGCCCCCCCTGCCACTTTGTAAAATGACCCAGACTAGAACTCAGCAGGCTGGAAGTTAAGGACTGAAGCTCTATTTACAGCTCAGCACAATGTACAAGCAGAGATATACACTATAGACAGGAATAGTTACAGACATAGACAAGTTAAAGGTAATACAGCAACACAACTCCCCTCCCAGAAATCAGAGACCCCAGGAGGGACTCCCAACCACCCTTCCACCTTCTCCCCACCCCTGTACCTGACCCCAAGGTTTGCCTTATATGCAAGGTGAGCTTGGAGGATGGTCCAGGGGGGTTAGAAGAAAAGTGGTTAGTGAGGTTACTCAGCAGAGACGAGAAAGAGTCAGAAGCTGCTAGACCGAGACGCTGTGCCCCAGAGACTGACTTATCTGTGTTTTGGTTTCTTCGCTTAAACATCTCAGTAAGCCTATGAGTGAAGCAGACATCATGATGTTTTCCTTTCACAGCCTATAGTGTAATTTTCTCTATTAAAATATTCCAATTAGCCTCAAACCAGCACAGGTATTAACTACTATCAAAGTGTTTAACAGTGGCATCAGAACCCACGGCAGGGTGAACTAAATCAATGAAAGTGAAAATTCTTCATTAGCAGAAAAAGAAGTTAATAACCCTAGGACACAAGGTTGTCTAAAACAACCATTCAGGGCATTCTGCAAGCAAATAGGCCAGTGGAGACTTGTGCCAGTAGGAGTGTTTTGGGCACCTGTCTGTGCTGTTTTATTGGTTTACACAACCCAGTACAATTATTCTGATGATGTAGATGTATTCTACTGGTAAGTCTTATGAAGGTAGGGAAATAATTCCAAGTTACACAGTATGTTTTCACTGTACTATAATGGTATTCACACTAGAAATAGAGGTTGCATTATTTTAGCAGTACTAATGAAGATAACACACAAAGAACCTACCCAAGCCCAGAGATAACACGGAGCACAATGTATTGTATTCAGCCTGGAGATGAGAAGGCTTCCAGGAGACCTTAGAGTAGCCTTCCAATATCTAAAGAGGGCCTGCAGGAAGGCTGGGGATGAACTATTGACAAGGTCTTGCAATGACAGGACAAGGGGAATGGGTTTAAATTGGCAGAGGGGAGATTTAGACTGGATGTCAGGAGGAAGTTCTTTACAGTGAGGGTGGTGAGGCACTGGCACAGGTTGCCCAGGGATGTTGTAGCTGCTCCCTCCCTGGAGGTGTTCAAGACCAGGTTGGAGGAGGCCTTGAGTGACCTGTACTAGTGGGAGGTGTCCCTGCCTATGGCAGGGGGTTGGAACTAGATGATCCTTGAGCTCCCTTCCAACCTTACCATTCTATGATTCTATTAAGAGCTCGCTCTGGATGAACAACACTCAACTAGACTTTTTGAGCGAAGGACAGTAAAACTACCTACAAAACAACAGTCCACATAAAGCCATTCACCTACTAAATATATTTTGAGAAGGAAAAGGAAATTTTCAGAGCACAATCCTTCCCTAAGCAGATGGTTGTTTGATCCAAGAATAAAGAAATTGTATCATGTGGTAAGATACCACCTGTAATTTCACCACAAGGCTTCTCAAAATCTACTCTTTAATGCATTAGTGCAATGGTACTCTTCACAGGGAAATCATTAGTTGCCACAAAATACTTAAAACACATTTATTGTCTTGGCTGATGTACAACTTTTAAGGTCACGCTACAGAACTGCCACTAGAGTTACCTGAACACAGACTCAGGACTGCAAGCACATAGTGGTTTGCCAACAACTAGAAGAAACAACGATATTCAGATGATATGAAGCTGTCCTTCAGTTTTTCACCTGTTAATCCTAGACTAGTAAGTCTAGGAAAGATTCTGGAACTTTTCCATTAACCAATTGTATTCAAAAATCAAAAGTTAGAAACACTGATGACACCCTGTTTTGAGGGAAGCTCTCAACTACCTCAAAAAAATCTTTCCAGATCAAGTATTAGAAAATAAATACACCATACATGAAAACATGTTGTAAACTGAGCAGACATTTCAGAATTGATGTTCTGGAGCACTCCAAATTCCTTCCTTCTCTCCCCCCTGTGGGTTTGAATGGGGAGAAGAAGGTGGCACAAAAACTAGTTTCCCTGCAGGCTCAAAGGGGGAACAGCAAAAGGTCTTTCCATATGTGTACTGACCCATGTGGCAGTCCATGCTGAGAATCGATCTGGTGGCTGGTTGGGTTTTGCACCCAGTATAAATTGGAAATGGACACTTTTGTCTAGAAAAGGATAGAGCAAGGGAGAAAGTGCAAGGTTCCCACTCTAAAAGAGTTCCTGTCTTGACAGAGCTCCCGTTTTGGACCGTCCTCGCTTTTGGATGGCTCCCACCTTTTAACGTGGCTCTTGGCTTTACACCATCCCTGCCTTTGGACACCTCTCCCCACTTTTGCACCATTCTGTGCAAATTTGCAAGCTTGCAAGTCCTGGGATCCATTTGAGAGAGCTGCCAGTGGCACCCGGACCCAGCTGCTCTCGGACCATACAGCAGCCAACATTCTGGCAGCTATTCTGCACTGGGGAGACCTGAGCAGTGTGGCTCTCCCCTGCCGCTGCCGAAGCAGTGTTACTTCCAAGAATGCCTGCCTTGTGGCAGTCGTGTTTCAAGACACTTTTGACTTTGGTGGCTTTTCCACCCACCTTGGGCTTCTGCCATGTGGATCCAGACTATTGGATATTGCTTGCAGCTGAGCTGCAGAGACACCCAGCAAGGGATCATCGCCCAATACCTATCTCACCTTCATGAGTAAAGCCTGCTGGTCCCTTAATTCTCTGCTCATCCTGATTGATAGTGGGGTAAAGCTGTGTTTATAGCTTAGCCTTTTCCATTTCCTGGCTTCCTAAATCTCTAAATCTGTCCATAGCACCCCATGAAGATTTTTCCTGATCGAACTGAGCCTGTAAATAAATCTAAACTAGTTTTGCAGATAGTCTGGGGGTGGGGATTTCAGGAAAATGAAATTATTCTATTTTTATAATTCCTGATTCAGCCATACTAATTCCCTGCCTCCACGACAACTGATCTCAAGATTCTTCTTACAAGAGGCTCAGATTTTCGGTCTTTCAAATGCTGATGTGCAAAAGCTTTCACTAACTTTAGAGAGGTCCTTCTAGACTTACAATCGTCCATTAGCCAATCAGAAGAAAGTAAGCAGGGAACTGAATCCACTTTGTATCACAATACAATTCTAGACCAGGTTCAGCTCTAAGTAAAGCTGTGCTGACTTTGTTCCAGTTAGCAACAAAGCTCACATCTATGTATTGCTGCAATTAACAGAGGAAAAAAAAATTAGCCGCTATTGTTTATGAGTTTGAGTTCAGTTCAGCTCCCTGGGAAACATGGAGAAAAGTCTTTTGGATTTGAAAGGGAGCCACATTAAATGTTCTCTTGTGCTGGTTTGAGGCTAATTAGAATATTTTAATAGAGAAAATTACACTATAGGCTGTGAAAGGAAAACATCATCATGTCTACTTCACTCATACGCTTGCTGGAGAATTGTTTGAGAACACTAACCAAAACAATAGATAAGTCAGTCTCTCTCTGGCTCTTGCTGGAACAGGAGCTGCTGGGTGATCTAGCAGCTTCTGGGCTCTGGCTTCTGGGGTCTCTGATTTCTGGGAGGGGAGTTGTGTTGTTGTATTATATACAACAACATTATACTATATACAGAATATTTACAGAAATATACAAGTAAAAGGTAATACAACAACACAACTCCCCTCCCAGAAATCAGAGACCCCAGGAGGGGCTCCCAACCACCCTTCCACCTTCTCCCCGCCCCTGTACCTTACCCCAAGGTTTGCCTTACGTGCAAGGTAAATTAGGAGGATCGGCCAAGGGGGTTAGAAGAAAAGTGGTTAGTGAGGATTAATCAGCAGAGAAGCCAGAGCCCAGAAGCTGCTAGATCACCCAGCAGCTCCTGTTCCAGTAAGAGCCAGAGAGAGACTGACTTATCTATTGTTTTGGTTAGTGTTCCCAAACAATTCTCCAGCAAGCGTATGAGTGAAGTAGACATCATGATGTTTTCCTTTCACAGCCTATAGTGTAATTTTGTCTATTAAAATATTCTAATTAGCCTCAAACCAGCACATCTCTCCATTTGTATTCAGGATAGAAATTAATCCTCCATTAAGAAGGAAACAGCTTGATTCAATATGCTACAAATGGACAAACTGTACATCAATGACACTTGCTGGAACTTGTAAGCAACATGCCAATGTTTGACATCAGCATCAGCTGCAAGCCAGAGTTCAGCAGCAGCAGAAGAAAAACTTTGATTGGTAAATTCTTATTCTCTCATTTTGCCAATTTGATTTAAATATGAATGAGACTCCCTTTCCCCACATTGCCCAAGTAAGGTGGCTGAAATGACAGAATATGCATTTTATATAGCCCTGGAGTTGTGCCCAGAGACATCTTTGATCTCAGGAACTGGCTACAAGTTACTAAGCTTTTTCTCCCAAAATTTCCAGAAAATAAACAACATTTTGATTTAGGAAAAAATCCCTAGAAGCTATCACAACTTGCCTGAAAATTCTCAAGAATTCAGGCTTTTCTTTTCTGTATAAAACTTGTCTTTAACATGACAAAATCCCTGTTTAACTTTGCAGCTCACCTTAGTGTATGCTTTGTCAAATTTTGGCTGACAATCAACCTGTCAGCACTGCTGAACACTACGTCGCCACACACAGTGATCAACCTTTTTGTTTCAAGTCTCACCTCAGCATCCAAGGACAAAGGAGAATGTGACAGGGTTGAACTCTCAACTATTCAGAAGGCTGCAAAACACAGCAGTTCTACAAATTACCATCAGGCAAGAGACAAAAGAATGCGACTTCAGGTAGGGAAAACTTAAGAAAGCTGATTAAGTAACATAATACATGGACCAAAACATCTTCAGTTCAAAAATGGAAGTCATAACAGTGATAACTTACGAGGTTTTATTATTCATCCAGGGGATTGCAATAAGATGCCTCTGTTTATATACCCATATTCAGTAACTTTAGTAAAATTTTTAAAAAAATAATTTAAAAAATCTTCTGCTTTCCCATTCAGGTTCATCACAGATGCCCCTCTATTTCAGTATCACAGTATCACAAAGGTTGGAAGAGACCTCAAAGATCATCAAGTCCAACCTGATACCACAGCCCTCAAGACCAGACCATGGCACCAAGTGCCACGTCCAAACCCGCCTTGAACACCTCCAGGGAAGCTGACTCCACCACCTCCCTGGGCAGCCCATTCCAGCAGGCAACGACTCTCTCAGGCAAGAACTTTCTCCTCACCTCCAGCCTAAACTTCCCCTGGCACAGCTTGAGACTGTGTCCTCTTGTTCTGGTGCTGCTTGCCTGAGAGAAGAAAGCAACCTCCTCCTGGCCACAACCACCCTTCTGGTAGTTATAAACAGCAAGAAGGTCTCCCCTGAGCCTCCTCTTCTCCAGGCTAACCAATCCCAGCTCCCTCAGCCTCTCTCCATAGGGCTGTGCTCCAGGCCTCTCCCCAGCCTCGTTGCCCTTCTCTGGACACACTCAAGCAC
>VWZE01021543.1:168210-179338 GCA_013396675.1 Eubucco bourcierii
CCTCACCACCCTCACTGTAAAGAACTTCCTCCTAACATCCAGTCTAAATCTCCCCTCTGCCAGTTTAAGCCCATAATTAATTAATTAATTGGTTAATTGGTTTTATTCATTTTAACCACTTCTGCACCTTATAAGCTAGTGCAAGCATGTTCAAACTGTAAAACTAAAATGTCCAGTAAGACTTTTAAACTGGCTATCAGAAGTTACTGAAATGAATGCTACCTGGTACCAGCACAGATGACAGCAGAAACATTGGAAATTGACCTGTGTGCCTGATAGGGTACATAAAGAAAGTGCTTTTTTGTAACCTCACAGACCCTGTACACCATCTACTGCCTGGTTGCAGTGAGCACGCTGAGGGTCTCTCCTCCCCACTCTCCCATTCAGAACAATGGCTTTACTGATGGTAGGAACAACTTCTTCACCAAGAGACTTTCTGCCAGAGCAGAGTTACATCTCGTCTGATTTCAGACTTTGTTACACTGGGGAGAACTGAAGTGTAACTACAGGCTAACTACAAAATGTACATTTAGAGCAGTATGAACCGAGCTGAAGTTGCCATGAATACCATTAGCACACAAATGTGAGAGCAGACGTACATCCCTGGTTTCTTACTCTTGCCAGAATCCTCACTCAAGCACCAGTGCTAGTAAGCAGGATGGCTTCTCTTAAGCACCTCTACAACCCCCAGAGGCACTCAAACTCATAGCAGGATTAAAAAGCACTTTTTACATTTTCATCACTCAAGTAAGTACAGCTGCACTTCTGAACCTAGCCAGACAGATTCTTAAAGACTCCCTGCTTTAAAAAAAAAAACCAAAAAACCAACAAAAGAACCCCAGACATAGGCACTTTGCAAACTACACACGAAAATAATTGCCTACATTTATTTAATTAAATATTAACTTGAGCCATTTCACAATAAACCTTATTACAACACTGAGAAAAAAAAAAAAAAGAAAAGCTCTTGCAGTCCTACTGTTTGCTTTGTGTCTAAACACCAAATTCCACCATGCTGTCAGAAGTTTAAGTTTAAAATCTTGATTAAATTTACAATTTCACCATGGTTTAGCTCCATAGAACAGCAGTTATCAGTGGATTAAAATCTCAACAGAACAGTAATTGCCAAAGACAAAAGGAAATTTTTCACAGTTTGCTAATTTTTTTTTTTTTCTAAATCCTAATTTATCATAATGATTTGGGACAAAGAACATTTGAAGCACAAATGAAATTTCAAAGGATGGATAAATTACATTGAATTAGATGTCCTATTTGTCATGCCCCAGACCAATAAATAATGGAAGTGTTCAGGGAGAAGGAAACAAAACCAAAACCTACTCCTACCACTATGAGCTCCAAGAGCACAGTCCTATGAAGAGAGGTTGAGGGAGCTGGGATTGTTTAGCCTGGAGAAGAGGAGGCTCAGGGGAGACCTTCTTGCTGTCTACAACTACCTGAAGGGTGCTTGTAGCCAGGAGGAGGTTGCTTTCTTCTCTCAGGCAAGCAGCACCAGAACAAGAGGACACAGTCTCAAGCTGTGCCAGGGGAAGTTTAGGTTGGAGGTGAGGAGAAAGTTGTTGCCTGAGAGAGTAACTGACTGCTGGAATGGGCTGCCCAGGGAGGTGGTGGAGTCAGCGTCCATGGAAGTGTTCAAGGTGGGTTTGGACGTGGCACTTGGTGCCATGGTCTGGTCTTGAGGTCTGTGGTATCGGGTTGGACTTGATGAGCTTTGAGGCCTCTTCCAACCTTGGTGATACTGGGATACTGTGTAATAAATCTTTTCCCAATGATGTAACGTCCAATATAATTTTCAACAAGGCCAAATGCCAGGTCCTGCACATGGGTCACAACAACCCCAAACAGCACTACAGGCTTGGGGCAGTGTGGCTGGTGAGTTGCCTGGCAGAAAGGGACCTGGGGCTTGTAATAGACAGGAGCTGAATGTGAGGCAGCAGTGTGCCCAGGTGGCCAAGAAGGCTAGTGGCATCCTGGTTTGGATTTAAAATGCTTTGTCCAGCAGGAATAGGGAGGTGATTGTCCCCTTGGACTCAGCTTTCGTGAGGCCACATCTCGATTATTGTGTTCTCTTTTGGGTACTGCAATACAAGAGAGATGTGGAGGTGCTGGAGCAGGTCCAGAGGAGGGCAACAAAGCTGGGGAACAGCCTGGAGAATAAATGTTATGAGAAGCAACTGAAGGAGCTGGGAAAGGTTAGTGTGAAACAGAGAAGACTGAGAGGAGACCTCATTGCTGTCTGCAACTACCTGAAGGCACATTGTGGAGAGGTTGCTGCTGGTCTCTTCTCACAGGTAGTTGGAGACAGAACAAAGGGGAATGGCCTCAAGCTGAGACTGGGGAGGTTTAGATTGGACATTAGGAAAAAGTTTTTCATGGAGAAAGTGGTCAGGGACTGGAATGAGCTGCCCAGGGAGGTGGTGGAGTCACCCACCCTGGAGGTGTTTGAGGGTTGTTTGGACGTGGTGCTTGGGGATATGGTTTAAAGGTGAATCTTGCAGAGTAGGGTTCTAGGTTGGACTTGGTGATCCTGAGAGGTTTTACCAACCTGTATATTTCTGTGATTCTGTGATAATTTTCAAGAGCTTTGTTTTCAATTGCCAGATAATCTTTGCACCACAATAGTTCTGTGCTACGTCGTCTATCTTCTCACACATGTGGATCTTTGGTGGTTTTCCCTGCTTTTCCCCTGTCCCAGATGACAAAGAGTTAAAAGAGGTTTTGAGAGCAATTGGCTGATTTTGTGATGTTCTCCAGAAGCCTGAACAAACAGGAAGCCCGGAAATGAGTGATAATTGTTAAATAAGAGCTCTTAAAACACCTGCTTAGCTCTAACTTATAACTATTAAAACATTATAGTAAGTTAAAAACAAAATCCCCCTGAGAAATTTCCACCTGCTTTCCCCATCTATGTTCTTAATTTATACAATGAGACATTCAGAAACACCCAGTGGAGGTGGAAGCATGACCCCCTCCAAAAGCAAGCACAACATGCAAGGCTAGTGGGATCAAACATCCTTCCAAAGCAGTGCAAGCACTTTCATCCCTTTCTTTCTCAGAGAAAAGTCAGCTTCATGTTTCTGAAGTTTCCACCCAAAGTTTTATCCAATTGTGGCTATTTGTACTTCTCTCCTGGCCAGAATTTATGCAGCTGCTCATCCTATACACCGAGGAAGTGGTTTTGCAGGAGTATGCCATTTTGTAATGCAGTCAAGAGAAAATGAAAGGAGTTTCAGGTCCAAGTTGGAAAAGCGTAGACCTTTCCTGCCATTAAACTTAGTTAAAAAGCTTTTTGTATTGTTAAGGCCAGGAATACAGGCAGAATCACAGTTATTCAGTGAGTTTTTTTTAAAGAAAAACAGACAGACAAAAAACCCAAACACCTAAAGCAGCAAAATCAAAAATCTACACAGAAAAAGAAATAAAAAGCAGACAATAAAATACAGCATCTTTGGGAAAGGAATACAAGCATCAAATGAAAATCAAAGCTGTCTGGACTGATGCCATGAGTGTTATCTCTATTCTAACTGCCCTTTTTCTAGGGCATTGCATCTTATGGGAGGGTTCAATCATAGAATCATAGAATGGTAAGGTTGGAAGGGACCTCAAGGATCATCTAGTTCCAACCCCCTGCTATAGGCAGGGACACCTCCCACTAGTACAGGTTACTCAAGGCCTCATCCATGGTTATGGATGGCCATGGATAATTCTCTGGCCTTTTATGCATACAATTTCTATTCCATTAAATCCATTACTCTTGAAAGAGAAGAAAAAAGTATTTATTATTTATACATCTGCACATATCTTGTTTCCTTCTATATACTTAACAAAGCACTTCTAAGTATTACAAAGAAAATTATACCCCAACATTTCAAATAACTAATTAGATGGGAAAATAGGATGTTAAAGGGCAGGTAGCAATTCATCCACTTCAAAAAATATTTGTAATTGCATTGTCCAAAATAATCCAATTTGTAGTGAATGCCCATGTCATACACTCAAGGTTGTTTACTCTAAGCAGATGTAAAATTTTTAGCAACTATAATGGTTTTCCATGAAAAAGAGTTACAATTTAATTTCCTTTCTTCCCTGACAAACAGATGAAGTTACAGTAAGAAGAAGAACAACAGAAAGCTGCAGCTGATTTGAAAATATGTAAGGAACTTATCAGGACTTGCCCACCAGAAGCTTGTGCTTCTAAATCACCTTGGTAACTATGAGAGTTTGAATTGCTATCCATTATGACTTGCTATGAAAACCAGAAATGTCATAATTAATTAGTTAAAAGTTTCACACCTGTCATTTTCCAAAAGCTTATAAACTGATCATTTAATCAATAGGTCAGCATTACTCAATATCTGATTTCAAAGTCAGAACTTAAAGTAGATGTATATTTGAAAATAAAATCAAGTGTGTGACCTCAGCAGCTTGGAAACAATTTATGTGATATTAGCCTAAACAGAACAACTTAAATTACAGCTCCCATCCAAAAACCTGTTGGCCCTGTCAAAGGTCAACATGAGACTGACATATCCAAGAACACTTATCCTTCTCAGAAATACTATAGCTGAAATCATTCTTAGCTTTAATTTCAGATACTTTATCCCACACAAAGCAAATAATTAAAAAAAAAAAAAAGAGAACAAAAATTGCAAACTTATATAAACAGCTATAATCTAAAAAAAAAACAATAAACCAATTATAAAAGTGGTGAATGGCTGAGAGCAGCCCTGAGGAAAAGGACCTGGGATGAAAAACTCAACATGAGCCCGCAGTGTGAGTGCAGCCCACACAGAGAACAGAGTCCTGGGCTGCATCAAGAGCAGTGTGGGTAGCAGGGCAAGGGAGGGGATTCTGCTCCTTTGCTCTCCTCAGACCCCATCTGGAGTACTGTGTGCAGTTCTGGAGCCCTCAGCACAGGAAGGACATGGAAGTGTTGGAGTGGGTCCAGAGGAGGCCACAAGGATGATCAGAGGGCTGGAGCAGCTCTGCTGTGAGGACAGACTGAGAGATTTGGGGCTCTGCAGCCTGCAGAAGAGAAGGCTTCCAGGAGACCTGATAGTAGCCTTCCAGTATCTGACAGGGGCTACAGGAAGGCTGGGGAGGGACTATTGACAAGGTGTTGCAATGACAGGACAAGGGGCAATGGGTTTGAACTGGTAGAGGGGAGATTTAGACTGGATGTTAGGAGGAAGTTCTTTACAGTGAGGGTGGTGAGGCACTGGCACAGGTTGCCCAAGGAAGTTGTGTCTGCTCCCTCCCTGGAGGTGTTCAAGGCCAGGTTGGACGAGGCCTTGAGTGAGCTGTGCTAGTGGGAGGTGTCCCTGCCTATAGCAGGGGGTTGGAACTATATCCTTGAGGTCCCTTCCAACCTTTCCATTCTATGATTCTATGAAAATCTAAAAAAAAATCCAAAAGAAACCAATTATAAAATTTATAAATGGATTACTAAATGCTTAACTTCTTTAATAAAATTAGTTTTATTCTAGAATCTTTAATTTTCTTTGATGTTTTTGTTTAATCCTTCCCATTATTAACATCTATAGGAGCAATCAGACTTAAGGACAGAGAAAACAGAAAGCTGCAACACCTTTGCTGTCAATATGCAACTACTTCCACATGCCACCATAAAACAGCAAACATTTTGGTTTTATAGTAGCAGATTAGTTCTCTGAACAGCTAGCATACTTAACTGCTTCACAGTGCTGCGTCTTTTATCTGATGAAAGACAGACAACTTCAGATTCAAAAGGTACAGGAGAATAGATTAAAGTAATTGCTGAAGCCTTTTCCTCTGCTGGATAGTACCTAACAGTTCTCCTGTCTCACGTTCTGCCTTAGGAGAAGCAGCACTTTGGAACTCATGTCCAACCCCAGGTCTTGAGGCTTCAAGTCCTAGCAGTATTTGTGGGTGCTGCTTTGCAGTTCTGCAATAGGGCAGGTACCACTGGTAAGTGCCTCCAGTTTTTGGAGCAGCAGTGGGTGACTCTAACCATGGAAACCCAGCTGAGGCATGGGGGCACTGTAACATTCGGCACTCACCACCGACGTGTGAGCCATGTGTGGTGGGGGGAGTGCAGGCAACTCTGTATCCCTTCCCAAAACCACCATCACTCTATCCCCTCACCTGCTGAAGCAGACTCCTGGCAAGCAACTCAGTGCTATCTCAGCTGGTGCTTCACATCAGGCTGAAAGCCCACTGCTGTTCAGGAAACTGCAGCAACAAGGAGCAAAGGCAATGTTGTATGGCCCAAGTCTACTACAAGGGACTAGACCAAGGGCTGTATGGGACCCTAAGGAGTTGCTCTCACACCATGAAAGAGCAAAGCATAATATTTAATTGGTGTGTCCTGTCAAGCACCTAAAAGTCATAGGCCAGCTGCCACAAGCACTAGCTTTGGGACAACCTGCCCTTCAGGGAGGGACCTAAGCCACACAGTTTATGCTCCTTTAAAAAACCTTTCTTTGGCCAAGGAAGGTCATTGCCACAATGCACAGAGACAGCACAGTAAATAGTGAGGTGGGTGTTGGTCTCTTCTGTCTAGTATCAAGTGATAGAATGAGAGGAAATGGCTCCCCACCAGGGGAGGTTTAGATTGGATATTAGGAAAAATTTCTTTACTGAAAGAGTAGTCAGGCATTGCAAAAGGCTGCCCAGAGAAGTGGTGGAGTCAGTGTCCCTGGAGATGTTCAAAACACAGGTAGACATGGCAACTCTGGACATAGTTTAACAGACACGGTGGTGTTCGGTCAACAGCTGGACTCCATGATCTTGGAGGTCTTTTACAACCAAAACAGTTGTACTGTCCTATTTCAGCTCAGCTTCTCTATCTCTTTCTCTGCCTCTGCTCTCCACAACCAACTCCACACCAAAGGTCCTGGCTTATATTCTCCGGCCACTGAAATGCATGTTGCCAATTAGCCTTGCTCATACCCCCCACCAAGAAGCTCCTGCTGCTCTATTAAATGGTATTGTGGCAGTAGCTGTGGGGTTTCTGGATTCGGGACAGGATTTAACTCCTTGCCTCCCAGGAGCTGTATGAGGCTGACTCATGGTACCATCAGTAAGAAATGGTAACACTGGAAACTTGGACAAAAATAACCCCCAAATTAGAAACCCCGCAAAAAAGCCTGGAAAAGCTTCCTGAAAGCCTGAGCAGCCACACAAGAAAGGCTGGAACAGATTAATGCTAAGTAAAACTGGGTAACACTTCTCTGATTTTATCTGATGCTCTGCACTCTTCTGCATTCTCTCAAAATTTCATGTGGTAAATCAATCATGACAAACACAGATACCTGTACTTTCTTTTACCTGCAGCATAAATGCCTGATGTATTTATATATATAAAAATATCTGACGCTTCACAGCTACTGCAATATTTCTAAGTTTTGCTGTTCCAGTAAAACACTCTCTGCCTTACCATGTAGCAATAACATTTTTTCAACCCAATTTTCATTTTGCTTAAGATCTGCCTTCTTAACTCAGCACTCATTATTTTCTGTATCATCACTAACTCACTCGGGGAACTTCTCAAAAGACAAGAAAGATTAAATGATGCTTTTGTGCCGGTGATATCAAACTGAATTTCAGTGTTGGGCTAACAGTAAATGGATAGCTTTCACATTAGTCAAATCAAATACAGAAATACCAATATGAAAGCATAAATAAAACCTGTTGCAGTTGGAAGTTACCGGTTCAGAATTACTATGCACTTTCCAACTGCTCTGTGTTTCATTCAGGACTTGACACTTCAGTCATCTATCTCTTTTGTTTAAAAATCCTTTATTGCCTTTTCTAAACTGCCACAGCCATTATGTGAGAGTCAGAAGTTTCTTAACCTCTAAACTCCACATTTAAAAAGCTTTTTCTAGTTCATGTCATCAATCTCCTTCTTAGAAGACATGAAAATTATATTAGCAATTACCACTCAGAACCTAGTGATAAAACCAGGATGGATTGCTGTGGCACAGAGAATTCCACAGAAACACGTTATTCTTTGGAAAATTGTTGTAAAGAAACCAAAATATTCTGTGGTAATAAGACCCTCTGAATATTTCCTACTTCTGTGCTGTATGCACCTCTAAATCCTTAATAGAAGATTTCTGCAATAGATCTATCACAGTCTCACAGTATCACCAGGGTTGGAAGAGACCTCAAAGCTCATCAAGTCCAACCCATTACCACAGACCTCAAGACCAGACCACGGCACCAAGTGCCATGTCCAAACCCGCCTTGAACACCTCCAGGGACGGCGACTCCACCACCTCCCTGGGCAGCCCATTCCAGTAGCCAATGACTCTTTCAGTGAAGAACTTTCTCCTTATCTGTACCATCTCCAGAGCTCCAGCATTTCATTGTGATCCAGCCTCATGATACAGGAAGGTAAAATGTTTTAAAATCCAATGTATCAACTTTCCCAAGCAATATTTGCCACTCTTAAAACCCACATAATAAGATCCTATTTATTGCAATTCACTAAAAGGAAAAGGTTTCCCAGTTTGGTTTTCTCAGGGCAACACAGCTGCCTAATGAGATCAGAAGAGAAATCATCCCTAATGAGATCTAGCCCATCCAAGTCCATCTTGTATCTCCATCAAATGCGTATGCTGTGATGATCTAATGTGAAGAAAGCATTAATCATATTTAGTTTACAAGGTTACAGTCTGACCTAACTTTAACCCCTGAAAGTATCAGTGGTATTCACATGATTTCAGTTACTGTTGCACATCAGAAGAGCTCCTAAGAATTTTCACAGCAGCACCTACCCCAGCTCAGTTCACAGACTGTTCTCCAGGTTTATCAGAATGCAAACCTGCATTTTACAATCCACTGGACAAGCTAACAGGAAGGGTTAACCCTACCTTGATAGCCAGTTTTCATGAGGTTCTTAAGTCTGCTTTTAGCAGACTTTAGTGAAGTCTGCTAAAAGTTTAGTGAAGTGAAGTTAGGTTTAGTGAAGCTACACTCCATGAACTCTGATAACCTTAAGGTTATCCTTCACAACATGTAGTAGTTTTCCTGTAGTTTTCATCAGCTGGACAGGAAGCACTCTTCACACTAGCACTTTTACACAGAGAAGTGGTATCTTACATTAAGTTCTTTACTCTGGTTGGCTTCCTTCACATCATGTCCAACTTGAATTTAACATCCGATAATTTGGCAGTGGGGGGAGAATTCCACTTAGTACTTTCAAATACACCCACTGTTACAAAAACATGGTTCTCCCTACCCTTGGGTGCCACCTGAGTGGTAAGTACCCATTGGGGATACTATTAGTCCTAGTTCCGACCCTACTTAGCAAATGCATGCATCACAAAGTCATCCTTGCAACTTATTATTACCTGTTATGTTTACTAGAAATCTTACAGGAAAGCTACTACATGTTGTGAAGGCTAACCTTAAGGTTATCAGAGTTCATGGAGTGTAGCTTCACTAAACCTAACAGCACCAAGTATAAATAACACCAGTAAGAACCATAGAATCATAGAATGGTAAGGTTAGAAGGGACCTCAAAAATCATCCAGTTCCAACTCCCTGCCATAGGCAGGGACACCTCCCACTAGTACAGGTCACTCAAGGCCTCCTCCAGCCTGGCCTTGAACACTTCCAGGGAGAGAGCAGCCACAACCTCCCTGGGCAACCTGTGTCAGTGCCTCACCACTCTCACTGCAAAGAACTTCCTCCTGACATCCAACCTAAATCTTCCTCTGACAGTTTAAACCCATTGCCCCTTGTGCTGTCATGGAAGCCTGAAGCTGTCATGTCTCCTGGAAGCCTTCTCTTCTCCAGGCTGTAGAGCCCCAGTTCTCTCAGTCTGTTCTCACAGCAGAGCTGCTGCAGCCCTCTGATCATCCTTGTGGCTCTCCTCTGGACCCACTCCAACACTTCCATGTTGTTCCTGTGCTGGGGGCTCCAGAACTGCACACAGGACTCCAGGTGGGGTCTGACAAGAGCAGATAAAGGGGCAGAATCCCCTCCCTTGCCCTGTTGCCCACACTGCTCTTGATGCAGCCCAAGACTCGGTTGCTGTCTGGGTTGCACGCGCACATTGCGGACTCCTGAGAGGCAGACTCCAAGACATAAGAAGAGAGTAAAAGGTCTTTAGGTCAGAAGGCTGTTTTGTAATAGAAGATTTAAAGGCTATTTCATCCAGTTGAGCATAAATAAGAACTAGGCCTGGTGAGATGCACAAGGCTGCTGCTTGCTGGTGGGCAGGGGTAAGTTCTTTTAATGAGGGCAAAATATATAAGTCACTTCTCAGAAGGAAAGGATCATACACCTGAAAGCACGGAACTTCTGAGCCCAAGAGCTGGGGGGACCAGCAGCAGAAACAGCTCTCCCAGAGTAGTTCTGGAAGGTGTAGAAAAGCAATTAAGAGCCAAGTAGATGTATTTTTCTCTTGGTTAGTTAACTCCTTCAGATTGAAGCAATGATAAATTTACAATCTCTTTTTTTTTTTTTTTTACAAGGGGTACTCAAAAGCCTGCATTTAAAATCTTTTTCTCTGTTACAATTAAGAGATAGAGTTACACATATCTAATTCCTTCCTGTTCTTCCCATCAACACATTTACTGATTTTAAAGACCAAATCCTTGCCTTCCTGCTTCATTATTCATAAAAGAGACAAAGGATGCTTGCTTGCCATTTAGTTCTGCTGAACAACAAATATTGTGCTGGTTTTGAAACAGATCCATGGGAGCAATAATAAGAAAAAGCCAATCTCTGAAAGCTGAAAAACAAGTGAAAGATAAAAGGGCCATTATTCCAAAATCAATAACGCTGCTCCCTAAAAGGCATTCTACACTGAGGTAATCACATTTGCTGTAGTGGAGCTGCAGTTGCTGCACCACCCAGAAAGGTTTTCAGATGGGTCCTGGTGCTGGTCACCACTATGCAGAAAGCAAGAGATGGGTTTGAGGGGTGGTAAGTGGGGCAGGCAGCAGCAGAGAAAAGAGTACACGGCCAGTATCTCAAATTTGTTTGTTCAGTGGCCAAAGTCTACTGCACTGCACAGTGTATTGAAAAAGTACTTTGCAAGCTTGAAGCCTGTGGGATCTTAACACTTTTTTTTTTTTTTTTTTTTTTTTCTAAATTCACCCCTGGCTTTCGCGAT
>VWZE01021543.1:198885-214629 GCA_013396675.1 Eubucco bourcierii
CCAGGGAGGTTGTGGCTGCTCCCTTCCTGGAGGTGTTCAAGGTCAGGTTGGACGAGGCCTTGAGTGAGCTGTACTAGTGGGAGATGCCTCTGCCTACAGCAGGGGGTTGGAACTAGATGGTCCCTGAGGTCCCTTCCAACCTTACTATTCTATGATTCTGTGATTCTTTACATAAAGGACCATATTCGCTGACAGTAAATTCCATGGTTTTTACCTTTACCTAATCTTAAATTCACAGGCAAAAAATTCAAACAAATCTCCAGGGACAGATATGCTGCAACACTTGAACCACTATGAAAATTCACTACAGAAATTCCTACATCTGTCTTCTGACCAGTTTCCAAATGAATTATCTATCATAGCCTTTTGCCCTGTAGGTATTTATCCTGTGTCTTGAATATCTTTTGTGAGGAACTCTTTCAATAACTTTCTAAGTGATACCATCCTGTTTGCTCAGTACTTTAGGGGCATATCCATAGAGTTGGATTAAAATGGAGAGCTAGTTTTTTCCCCTGCACAAAACACAGTGACTTGGCTTACAGTTATGTCTGCTTAGGCATTACAGAAAATTATTCAGATGACTCCATACAGACTAACTATTGCAATTAATTCAGCATCAGAGTGCAGCCATTAGCAATTCCAGATACTCAGTATCTCTTCTGCAAGATACCCTTTCTCAAGAAAGAAGCAGCTGGAAAGCAATGCTTTAAAGGGGCTATGGGCACAAAATGTTTTTTTCACTTGGCTCCATCTGTTTGACAAGTCACAAACAGATGCTCCGTATCTTCCAAATGCATTTTACCAGTGACCAGAAAATCAAATGTTCAGCAGACAAAACATCAGCATCCAAAAGCAGAGACCAAGCAGTTTCAGAACTGTTCCCATCTGAACTGGAAGAGTGTGCACAAAAACAGATGTAACATTCACAGACAGAATCGAGGACCGTTAAAAGAAATAGAGGTTATTTTTCTCTAATCTGTGGAAGGAGTTAGAAAAGAAAGGACACAGAAATATTGAAAATCAGACAGCCCCTTTAGGAGAAAAGGAGCCAAGGCATTTGCTGTTCAGTTGTGGAGCAAAATCGGGTTATGGCTACCAGCTATCCTCTACTTGCTGGTCCAGCATTTGGATCTAGTTTGCCTCATATCTATGTCAGTCTCCACTGGGTCACCACTTCTCTACTGCTACAAACAAAGAAGGAAAGGAAAACAACCATGTCCATTTTGTAATAAATAAATGTCTCTGTTAATACCTTCAGCTTGCATGCCTCTTCCATAAGCAAACATAAGCCTTCCTCACTGCAGCTCCTTTGCCCCCTACCAAACAACTCCACAGTCAAGCAATTTATATTGCCCAAAGCAATTTATATTCCTAAGTGCCCACCCATAGGAAAAAAAAAAACAACCTGACAAATCTCCAGCCCTCTTCCAACCTGGAGGCCCACTGTTTTCTCAAAAAGCCCATGATTTTCACCAGGATGTTTGTAACTTTCTATTCAATGGCCAAATTGTATCTGTGTTCCTAGATCTTCTAGGCCAGGCTTGGTGCTTGCAAATGCCTTGATTCCAGAGGCAGGATGGATACGTAAAGCTGGTACCAAAGCAAGTCAAGAATTTGCTTCAAGATTATCCCAAACACACATGCAATCACTTTGCATCTGCTTCATACATTAGGCAGAATGAGCACAGTTGAGACATCCCAGAGGAAGCCAGCAATGGCCTAGCAGGGCTATCCTTGGAGAGGATGAGGAGCAAGCTTCCCACAAAATATTTAGTCACTGAAGACAGATAAACTCTACATTAAAGATCCAGACAACCAGAGCTTACGGGCATTTTTTTACCATTATCATCTTCTAACAGTGAATGAAAACCTCTGTTAAACTTAAGGAGGTTATACCTGAAGTCTGATCTACAGTTCCTGCCGTGGCAATGAAACCCTGCATCTGTTCCAGCAGACTATAAAAAACAGTTCAATTGAAAGCAAAGCTACTGTGAAAAGAAGACTGCAGCAATTTAAAAGATATTTTCTCCTGTACCTCAGAAGGTTAGGAAAATGGCTCCAAAAATTGCAGAAGTCCAGTTCAGCATTATCTCTCAGCAGTGGATGCTGCTGTTTCCAGCACTGATCCAGATCTCCCCTTGAAGACAGCTCATACACCAGGGAGCGGGTTTTTAGAGAGGGTAGCTTGAGAAGAGTAGCCTCTAAGGCTGCAAAGGTGCTTCTTCGCTATGGCAAGCAAGACACAAGTCCCAGCCTCATCAGATATCATGAGATATCTTTGAGTTCATTGCTCTGCCTCACCTCGCAGTGCAGTAGTGGAGTTTCAAGACAATTACAGGTTCTTAAAAAAAAAAACTTGCTAGGAAAAAAGGAGAATGACTAAAGCCATTAGCAAAGATACAGGTTAGGTAAATTCCAAGCACTTCCCAATGACAGTATACCAGAAAGTCCTACTGCTAAAGTCAAACAAGATTTCAAGCGCCATAGAGAGTGAGACATACCTAGCTTAACAGAAGGTAATCCTTGGTCTCCAAATGAAATTTTCTTCAGTCACTTCTACTGTGTTAATACTTTCCATTGCACATTTCAGTTTGGAAACTTTCCCAGTTCTCACTATGAACCATGAGCCAAATTATTCCCATTTTCAGGCTACTGTAGTAATTGGAGTCACAGTATCACAGTATCACAGTATCACCAAGGTTGGAAGAGACCTCAAAGCTCATCAAGTCCAACCCAATACCACAGACCTCAAGACCAGACCATGGCACCAAGTGCCACGTCCAAACCTGCCTTGAACACCTCCAGGGACGCTGACTCCACCACCTCCCTGGGCAGCCCATTCCAGCAGTCAATGACTCTCTCAGGCAACAACTTTCTCCTCACCTCCAGCCTAAACTTCCCCTGGCACGGCTTGAGACTGTGTCCTCTTGTTCTGCTGCTGCTTGCCTGAGAGAAGAAGGTAACCTCCCCCTGGCTACAACCACCCTTCAGGTAGTTGTAGACAGCAATAAGTCCTATACACAGTATCAAACTCTGCAATTATTAATGATACCTGTTGCTCTAGCCCCACTATCCAAACTCAGAGCTAAGGTGACAATCAGTCAGCCATTTCTATTAGTGCTTGAAAACTGGGGGAAAAAAAAATAATTCTTAAAAGTATAAATTTTATCCTACTGTATTATGAAAGCCAAAGCAAATGCAAGAGCACAAAGAAAAAAAAAACCATGTCAAAGATACATCCAGCAGGGATAGAACTTTGAGATCAGTGGTTTTAAACATCTTTCTGTGGTTGCTACACATGTAGGCACAGCAAACACAACAGTGGTTGAGGTTTCTAGTGGTCAAAAACAAACAAACAAAAAAAAAATCAACTCCAAGAGTTTTCACATGAGGCAAGCACAGGAAATTACCGGTGCTTGGTAGCAGCCACATGACCACCTAGGCTCTTTTTAAGAAGTCTGCCATTAAACTGCAGTAAGAGTCAAGCTTTAAGACTCACATCTTACATTTTAAAAATGATTTCGTTCTCAAGTGCAGAATAAAATAATTCTGAAGTTAGAATTCAGAAATGCAACATTTCTTCATTGATGTTGTGCAACTGGCTGCTCTGTACACAATGTAGTATTGTGAAGTTAATGTAGAATCAAATACAAAAGCAGAGTGTCGTGTGTCTCCAGCAAACCCAGTTGTAATGCATCCTTGGTATGAGGAAAAAGACTTACATTAAGTTTTCTTGTCCATACTCCACAGTATAGAGCAGCACCAGAAAAATAACTTGCTAAGTGCTCTTCTAATCCCTGATTCAGAAAAGTCAGACAGATAAATAATTTGTACCTGCATTCTCAGCTACCTGCTTCTCTGTCACCTCTTTTCTCTCGCTTGTTACTATGTGTATGCTCCAAGAAGAAATGTATACAGCCTTTTTGTAGAGGGAAAGACATTATCTGCCCACAACCAAGTGCAATGTATATATGAACAAGGCCACAAGGGACTACTCAACACATTAAAAATGACTTTGGCATCATCACTATCTAAACTGTCTTTCTGGTAATTGACTTGTCAGCAGCTTTTTCAGTTCCCAGTTAAGGACATTAGTCAGATCTGCTACAAAGATGTGAGCTGTATTGCTACTGTAATACAACTGTCAGTCAATAACACTGAATCAAGGAATCACAAAATGTGAGGGGTTGGAAGGAACCTCCAGAGACCCTGGAGTCCAACCCCCCTGCTAAAGCAGGATTGCCTAGGGCAGGTAGCACAGGGAAGCATCCAGGTGAGCCTTGAAAGTCACCAGAGAAGGAGACTCCACCTCTCTGGGCAGCCTGTTCCAGCGCTCTGTCACCCTCACCGTAAAGAATTTTCTTCTTATGTTGAGGTGTGTGGTAGGTTAAAGGAAACCAAGAGTTAACTGGTATAACCATAAAGAAAACTCCTCTAGAATCTAGAGAGTCCCAAGGGAGACAGGTAGCTTGTCTCAGGATATTGTAATTTACTATTCTATTCTGATTTCCTGTATGTCCCTATTTAAGAGCGTGCACAGCCAGTTTGCTCTGTCTTTTCTCTCCATCTCAGGACAAGTGAGTGCCTTGTCTTGGTTTGTCTTCTGGTCTTGGCTAGCAGCAAATTTCCAGCAATGCCAAAAGGCCTGTAGAAGCCTGTGGCAGGCCTGGTGTGTGGTGGGGGTATACACATTTGTGAATGCATACCTTTCAGCTGAATACTTCTTTGGAAATCCTATCTACAATTATATACATTTAAACATCCACTTAGTATTATTTTACTCTTTTGAAAGGCCAGTAAAATACATTTTCTGTCCTTTTGCCTTGGGCAGCTCATGGCTCAAAACTAGGACAAGGAGGAACTACCTGTGTTCTATCTTGTACCCGTTGTTCCTTGTCCTGTCAATGGGCACCACCAAAAAGAAACTGTCACCTTCATCTTGACACCCACCCCTTGGATATTTATAGACATTGATAAGATCCTCTCTCAGCCTTCTCTTCTCAAGAATAAACAGCCCCAGGTCTCTCAGTCTTCCTTCACAGGAGGGATGCTCAAGTGCCTTAATCATTTTCACAGTTGAACTCTCTCCAGCAGATCTCTTTTGAACTGGGCAGCCCAAAATTTGACACAGAATTCCAGCTGTGGTCTCACCAGGGCAGAGCAGAGGAGGAAAACAACCTCCCTAGACCTGCTGTACACACTTCTCTTAATGCACTCCAAGGTACCAGTGGCTCTCTTGGCCACAAGGCCACATTGCTGTCCCATGGATAACTTGCTTTCCACTAGGATTCCAAGGTCTTTCACTACAGAGCTGCTTTGCAGGAGGATGACCAGCCTGTTCTACTGCCTGGTGTTAATCATCCTCAGATGCAGGACTCTGCACTTGTCCTTACTGAACTTCATGAGGTTCACCTTCGTCCAGCTCTCCAGCCTGTCCAGATCTCATTGGGTGGCAGTACAGCCTTCCGGTGTGTCAGCCACCCCTCTCAGTTTCCTATCACCAGCAAACCTGCTGAGGGTACACTCAGCATTTATCACAGTATCACAGTATAAGCAAGGTTGGAAGAGACCTCAAAGATCATCAAGTCCAACCCAATACCACAGACCTCAAGACCAGACCATGGCACCAAGTGCCATGTCCAAACCCACCTTGAACACCTCCAGGGACGCTGACTCCACCACCTCCCTGGGCAGCCCATTCCAGCAGTCAATGACTCTCTCAGGCAAGAACTTTCTCCTCACCTCCACCCTAAACTTCCCCTGGCACAGCTTGAGACTGTGTCCTCTTGTTCTGCTGCTGCTTGCCTGAGAGAAGAAAGCAACCTCCCCCTGGCTACAACCACCCTTCAGGTAGCTGTAGACAGCAAGAAGGTCTCCCCTGAGCCTCCTCTTCTCCAGGCTAACCAATCCCAGCTCCCTCAGCCACTCTCCATAGGGCTGTGCTCCAGGCCTCTCCCCAGCCTCGTTGCCCTTCTCTGGACACACTCAAGCACCTCAATGTCCTTCTTCAATTGAGGGACCCAGAACTGGATACAGTACTTAAGGTGTGGAAGTGTGGTTGGGAGCCCCTCCTGGGGTCTCTGATTTCTGGGAGGGGAGTTGTGTTTCTGTATTCCCTTCAACTTGTCTATGTCTGTAACTATTCCTGTCTATAGTGTCTATCTCTGCTGTACATTGTGCTGAGTTGTAAATAGAGCTTCATCTTTTAACTTCCAGCCGGCTGAGTTCTAGTCTGGGTCATCTTACAAAGTGTGGGGGGACAGGGAACTCCCAAACCATCACAAATGCATAACTACAAGCTGCCTTTTAAGAAGGAACAAGATATGTAGAGTAATTTCTCTCAGTTCTGGAACATGTCCATCTGCCACCAATTCCCAGCACATTCTGATGTCTGTCACTAGAAAAGCAACCCTGGCAGGCAGGGGATGATCCTTCTCACATCCTTCCCCAGCTTGCTTTTAGCCAGCAACAAGATGAAGAGAAGCAGAGAGCAGCTATTAATAAAAAAGAAGCTTCTTCATCCCAATTACTGCCCTTTTGTCATCAGCTTAACAAGGCCAGGGAGTACATGCATTCCTCCATACTGGAGGTGGCCCTCTTGAAGTCAGCACAGTTTACAAGGGATAGAACCATTAAAAAAAATAAACAAAATCAAAGAAAATAATACTCAGAATTACAGTACCTTGCTGAGCACAGTTCCTCCTGCAGACATGAAATTTTACTTTGAATCTTTCTCCTTGGCAACAGAGAGAGACCTGTGCTGCTGATGGTGAAGGCATTGATAAAACCTTTCCTGTCATTCACACTCAACTAGTGTATTGCCTCTTTCTTTTTCAGAGCCATGAGATGCACTACTTGACTAGAGTCAATAAAAATGTTTTCCATTCATTTTACTCAGAAAATACTGATCACCAAACTGGAAAAATGTGGACTTGATGGGTGGACCACTCACTGGATAAGGAATTGGCTCTTGCACACAGAAAGCGGTGATCAAGGGCACAATGTCCACCTGGAGATCAGTGCCAAGTGGTGTCCCTCAGGGGTCAGTGCTGGCACCAGTGCTGTTTAACATCTTTGTCAGTGCCATGGACAGAGGAATCAGTGCAGCCTCAGCAAGTTTGCAGACGGCACCAAGCTGTGTGGCACAGTCACTTGCTAGAGGGCAGGGATCCATCCAGAGGGACCTGGACAGGATGCAGAAGTGTGCCCAGGCCAATCTCATGACATTCAACAAGGCCAAGTGGAAGGTCCTGCACCTGGGTAAGCATAATCCCAAGCACAAATACAGGCTGGGTGGGAAATGGCTGAGAGTAGGCCTGAGAAAAAGACCTTGGAGCCTGGGTTGATGAAAAGCTCAACATGAGCCTGCAGTGTGAGTGCAGCCCAGACAGCAACTGAGTCCTGGGCTGCGTGAAGACCAATGTGGCCAGCAGGGCAAAGGAGGGGATTCTGCCCCTTTACTTGGCTCTTGTCAGACTCCACCTGGAGTACTGTGTGCAGTTCTGGAGCCCCCAGCACAGGAAGGACATGGAAGTGTTGGAGCAGGTCCAGAGGAGGCCACCAAGACTATCAGAGGGCTGCAGCAGCTCTCCTATAAGGACAGACTGAGAGAGTTGGGGCTCTGCAGCCTGGAGAAGAGAAGGCTTCCAGGAGACCTTACAGTAGCCTTCCAGGATCTGAAGGGTGCTACAGGAAGGCCGGGGAGTGACTATTGACAAGGTCTTGCAATGACAGGACAAGGGGCAATGGGTTTGAACTGGCAGAGGGAAGATTTAGACTGGATGTCAGGAGGAAGTTCTTTACAGTGAGGGTGGTGAGACACTGGAACAGGTTGCCCAGGAAGGTTGTGGCTGCTGCCTCCCTGGAGGGGTTCAAGGCCGGATTGGATGAGGCCTTGAGTGAGCTGTACTAGTGGGAGGTGTCCCTGCCTATGGCAGGGGGTTGGAACTAGATGATCCTTAAGGTCCCTTCTAATCTTACCATTCTATGATTCTATGATTCTACTGCTACTGATGAAGAAGCTATAGAAACCTATAGATAAGGCTAAAATTAAAGGCCTTATCTTTTCATTTAGTCAAGGCCCAAGTTCCTTTGATAGGATAATAGTATATTATCTGTACTTCAGCTCCATCAACCTAAAGGATAAAGTATAAGAGCCATCCTTTTATTTAAGCCTGGCAATAAAAAAGGTCATGAGGAACAGAGGTTGTACACTTTTAAAAGAAGACTCAATGCTTAGACAATCCTCTTCTGTTTCCTTGCCACAAAGTTTAATGCCCCTTGTTAATCTATACATGCTTTTATACAACATAGTACCTGAACATCATATTCAGAGACATAAATAGGGCAGCTTTCTGCGGTGTAGCTAACCCATGCTTGAGCTGACAGGGAAAGCCACTGAATTCAAGCCATATTCTGATTATTTCTATGAGCAATTTTGTTCAGCTATGTTTATTTACTTTATTGCCTGTATTACATCAACCCCTAAGAAGACCTTCTTAGTGTCCTAAAACCTCACATTGCATGTTAATTTATAGGTCACGACTCACTTCATGAAGTCCTCATTTTCACATCACAGTCTGCAGCAGGATGCCACAAACATCTCACTTTCCAGTCTGGGTATCTCTCCTTAAGTGGGACTCCTACACAAAAGGAGGATTAGGAGCATTGCATACGTTAGATAGCCAATGTCTCATCTACTTTTCTATTTTCATCCTCTAGTGTGTCAGCTTCTCAACATCCTCTGCCTTCTACTGTAGCACCAAAGCCTAGACCATAACAAAAGAAAAGCCACCATTCTTCCACTTGGAGACATCAGTTTTTCTCAGAGGAGTTGAAGACTCATCACAGTAAGAAATCATCACACAGAAAGGGAGCTTCCTCTGCAAGCCTTCCAATCCAGTTTCACCAAGACCGTTGATATTACAAATCTAATAACAAGTCGTAACTGCAGTATAGATCCTCTTTGCTCTAGGGATAAGACTTGCCTAAATGGTTTTACAGATGCCACAGAAAATTGGAGATATCCTTAGAGGAAACTAAGACTCACTTTCCAAAATTTGTTGTAAAGAAATTTTGTCTCTCTTTATTGTTGAAAGTATCATCTCAATTCACTCACTGTAATAAAGACAGTAAAAACTACATATTTCCTATGGTGCAAAAACACAATCCCAGAACATCAAGAGTGAAACAGATCTAAGTAAGTCACTGCACAAGACAGTTCCTGTTTACATAACAACCTGGGTCACTTTAAAGACTGGGGAATCTGTGAAGGGATGATAGTAACAAATACTGAAGACAGTCCCAAACCAAGGATTTTTATTAATCTGAAATATCAAGCATAAGTTAATGTAAGTAGCATTAAAGCTGTGCTAGTTAGCAATGAGGATTTGTTTCAGCTATTCGGTGTAGTTTTACTCCTGTATGGTTTCCAAACTTTGTGTCATATAACTAACCTAGATGTTAATTTTGTATTTAAATGCCCAGGTTAGATGATGGTTTTCCTTATTTTACAACCATGAGTTTCCATTCCCTCTACCTGAGACTTTTAAAAAAAGAAAAAAAACAAGTTCACTTTTGGAAATGAATCTTTTTTCTGACTCACTTTTTTAAAAGTCTATTTTGTTTTCTGTCATTCCTATCTTATCTTGCTTTTTCATGAATTGCTAAAATAAATTTATTACACAACTGGTTAATCTGTTCATCACAATGATACAACTTTTTTAGTTCAAAGTAAGAGATAAGAAAGTGACAAAGCAATGGAAAAAAAATAGATAAATTCAGAATATAAATTTTTCATTATGGTTTCTGGATTTTGGTGTTCACATGATTTCACTTAGAGGTAACACTTAAAAATATGAGTCTCTATGAACAACCCATGGAAGACATGCAGCAAGAGGTCTAATTTTGTTCAATATATTAATCAATGACCTGGATGAGGGCACAGAGTGATGGGAGGTTGATCATGAGCCAGCAATGTGCTCTTGTGGCCAGGAAGGGCAATGCCATTCTGGGGTGGATTAGAAGGGCTGTGGCTAGGAGGTCGAGAGAGGTTCTCCTGCCCTTCAACTCTGCCCTGTTGAGGCCACATCTGGAGTACTGTGTTCAATTCTGGACTCCTCAGTTGAAGAGGGACATAGAACTCCTGGAGAGAGTCCAGTGCAGAGCCACAAAGACAATGAAAGGAATGGAACATCTCTCTTACAAGAGCCTGAGGGAGCTGGGGCTGTGCTGCTTGGAGGAGACTGAGAGGTGACCTCATAATGTTTATAAATATGTGCAGGGAGAGTGCCAGGAGGCTGGAGCCAGGCTCTGCTGGGTGATGCCTGATGACAGGACAAGGAGCAATGGGTGGAAGTTGAGGCATAGGAAGTTCCATGTAAACATGAGGAGGAATTTTTTCCCTGTGAGGGTGACAGAACCCTGGAACAGGCTGCTCAGGGGGTTTCTGGTGTCTCCCTTGCTGGAGATATTCAAAAGGTGCCTGGACCTGTTCCTGTGTGATCTGATCTAGGTGTTCCTGCTCTGGCAGGGGAGTTGGACTGGATGAGCTTTTGAGGTCACTTCCATCCCCTGACATTCTGTGACTCTGTAATCACACTTATTTAGACAAGTGCAAAAGAAAAAGTGGACCAAGAGTCCCATACAGGTTTAAATTTAAAGTATGTCCATTTCAACCCATCTATTTTCTTTTTAACCAAGAAACTCAACTCCTTGTCTTTTGCATTCAGCATGCATATTTCTGAAAATACTGATAAATTAGAAAAAAAATTTGCCTTCATAGCTGCAATCTCTTCCTGGAAAAAAAAAAAGAATAGGAAAGATGTGTATTGGTCTCAGAAAACTGATGCAAGTGGCCCAGCTCATGTAACAGCAACTTTAATGGTATATCTACTTTTTGTCAAACACAGGGCTATTCTTTGATGATGACAGACTGGATATTAGGAGCAGCTCTGCTATGAGGGCAGGTTGAGAGAGTTGGGGATCTGCAGCCAAGAAAAGAGAAGGCTTCGAGGGGACCTGACAGTAGCCTTCCAGTATCTGAAGGGGGCCTACAGGAAGGCTGGGGAGGGACTATTGACAAGGTCCTGCAACAACAGGACAAGGGGCAATGGGTTTGAACTGGCAGAGGGGAGATTTAGACTGGATGTTAGGAGGAAGTCCTTTACAGTGAGGGTGGTGAAGCACTGTAACAGGTTGCCCAGGGAGGTTGTGGCTGCTCCCTCCCTGGAGGTGTTCAAGGCCAGGTTGCACGAGGCCTTGAGTGAGCTGTACTAGTGGGAGGTGTCCATTTAGTTGGAACTAAATGATCCTTGAGGTCCCTTCCAACCTTACCATTCTATGATTCTAAGAAATTATTTGCAGTGAGGGTGGTGAGACACTGGAACTTGTTGCCCAAGGTGGTCCCCTCCCTAGAGGTATTCAAGGACAAGTTGGACAGTGCCTTCAGCAACCTGGTCCACTGGAAAATATCCCTGCCTATGATGGGAGACAGGGGAGTGTTTGTAACTAGATGATCTTTAAGGTTCTTTCCAACCCAAACCATTCTATGATTCTATAATGAAAATGTAAGAGAGGAGTTTCAACAGGGAATGCTTGGCAGCTGGTTTTTACATAAAGTTATTTTCAGGATGATACTGTGTAACAGCAGAACTCCAGCTACACTGATCACCCACCGTGTGCTGGGTGTGCAGGATGTCACTCAACACACTTGCCAGGGGAAGAGCATTCAGAGAATGCTAGAGGTGAGCCTCTCTCACTCACACCTACCTTAGTTTCATACTCAGAGTTAATGCATACACACATTTTACCAAGAGGTCAGGTCTACCACATAGGGATTCTTAAACTGTACTTTACCACCCAATAAATGCTTGATCTGTCTCTGTTTTCTTAATAGACTCGGCCTGCTTCTTTTCAGCTTGCAAAACTACCAAGATACCATAGCGATGGAAAAACAGAAAACATCCAAACAGACAAGATTCTGGTCTCTTTTACTGAAATGCAAATTCCTTGTTTCACACAGGAAATTTTAGTCAGAATGACTGCATAGATGCAAATCATCCCAAAGGTGAGTTTTGTGAATGAACAGCTGAAGTAATGTAAAACCAGGCTTTCTCCCCACAGATGCAAATTTGAAACAAAGACACAATAGAAAATCAACTTCCATGTAAAAATAAAATAAACTGGGATCAGGTTATATTAATCTATATAAATTAATAGTGAAATGCATAGAAGTGTTGCAGAATATGGACTGTATTCAGTGAATCATGTCTTTCTGAAGTAAAAGTGAATCAAGTCTTTACCAAGCTGGAAAAACTTGGACTGGATGGGTGGACCACTTGCTGGGTAAGGAACTGGCTGGATGGTGGCACACAGAGAGTGGTGATCAAGGGCACAATGTCCACCTGGAGACCAGTGACAAGTGGCATCCCTCAGGGGTCAGTGCTGGCACCAGTGCTGTTTGACATCTTTGTCAGTGCCATGGACAGAGGAATCAGTGCAGCCTCAGCAAGTTTGCAGATGACACCAAGCTGTGTGGCACAGTCGACTTGCTAGAGGGCAGGGATGCATCCAGAGGGACCTGGATAGGCTGCAGAGGTGTGCCCAGGCCAACCTCATGACATTCAACAAGGTCAAATGTAAGGTCCTGCACCTGGGTAGGCACAATCCCAAGCACAAATACAGGTTGGGTGGGGAATGGCTGAGAGCAGCCCTGAGGAAAAGGACCTTGGAGTCTGGGTCGATGAAAAGCTCAACATGAGCCTGCAGTGTGCACATGCAGCCCAGACAGCAACTGTGTGCTGGGCTGCAGTAAGAGCAGTGTGGGCAGCAGGGCAAGGGAGGGGATTCTGTCCCTTTGCTCTGCTCTCCTCAGACCCCATCTGGAGTCCTGTGTGCAGTTCTGGAGCCCTCAGCACAGGAAGGACATGGAAGTGTTGGAGCAGGTCCAGAGGAGGCCACCAAGATGCTCAGAGGGCTGCAGCAGCTCTGTACTAGTAGGAGGTGTCCCTGCCTATGGCAGGGGGATGGAACTAGATGATCCTTGAGGTCCCTTCCAACCTTACCATTCTATGATTCTATGATTCTCCGAAACTGTTGGAGGTCAATCCTATTTGTAACTTTCATGAGTATGTTATGGGACCTACAGAGCAAGCATCACCCAATTCCTCAAATACCTGCCTTTAAAGTGACACAGCTGCAATGCAAGCACAAACAGCACCTGCAGACACATCCAGTGTAATTACTTTGGAGAATGTTCAAAGATCAATTCAGCATTGCTTCATTCGTAGGATTTTCTAAAAGGCTTGGGCTCCAGACAGTTACATGAAAATTTCAGCTTTCAGTTTTCTGTTCTTTTTCCCCCTCTTTTTAAGTTTTCCACCCTTCAAACCCCTGTCAAAAAGATCTAAGTTTGAAAATACAAAAAAAATTTGAAGTCTTAAAAACGAAAAGACAGGTAAAAGCTCTCAACATCAACTAAATCATACAAGCTTTAAGGTTTCTCTCCTGTTCTTTGCAGCCCTGACCTCAAATTTGAGAGCAGCGATAGAAATAATGATCAACATTACTAGTAATATTAGCAGTAAATAAACCAACTTAAAACAGCACAAGCAAAATTGACTCTCTACCTTCATAGCACAGCATTCAACCAGCAATCATGCATATCACAGTATCACAAAGGTTGGAAGAGACCTCAAAGATCATCAAGTCCAACCCGTTACCACAGACCTCAAGACCAGACCATGGCACCAAGTGCCACGTCCAAACCCGCCTTGAACACCTCCAGGGACGCTGACTCCACCACCTCCCTGGGCAGCCCATTCCAGCAGTCAATGACTCTCTCAGGCAACAACTTTCTCCTCACCTCCAGCCTAAACTTCCCCTGGCACAGCTTCAGACTGTGTCCTCTTGTTCTGGTGCTGCTTGCCTGAGAGAAGAAAGCAACCTCCTCCTGGCTACAACCACCCTTCATGCACCAGTTCCGTCTAGGTACACACACTTTTCCTAGCCTTCACCTGAGTGAAAGCCATGGTGCACCAATTTATTGACAGTTACTAAAAAACCAAACCAACCAAACAAACAAAAATTTGCCCTCAATAGATTCAAAAGCCAAACATGATTCAAAAGCCAAACACCATTCTTTACATATCACAAACAGGCAGCCAGAGTAAGCAAAATTAAACAAACGGGTCACAAAGTATAAGAATGGTCACTGCAAATTACTGAAAGATTAGAGCTGCAGGAGCCTCTGGTACCATTACCATTCAAACCCAGTGTCCTTGCCATCCTCTAACAAAAAGTCTCTCACATGATGTTTTTAAATATCCTCATCACAAAATAACCAAGCCACCTCAAATTTTGTAGGTAGCAAATGATTAGGAACTTAAATACACACCAAACCGTGTCCAATGTAGATTTACTCCCAAGTTATCAACACAGCTGTCAGCACACAAGCCACTAAGTTTTTATCTCTGTTTCTGCTATGTTAACTGTGTCAAGCAGCATCTGCTAACAAGTTTAGTCCCTTTAAGAAGGATTTAAAATATTTTATCACATGAATCAAACATTTTATCATGTGGATTTCAGAGCAATAGCCCTTTCGATTCGCACACATCTTGAAAACATGTCAGACATTTCTTTGACAATCTCTTGCCAAAAAGATATGATAAATGGATTTATTTCAGGCATTCTGGCTTGTTATTGACAACAGAATGGTTTTTCAGCTTGCCATAAGAGTTTCCAGGATCTCAGATTTATCTCTCCATCTCCACACTTCTTCGTTTCCTAGCAGCTTGTGTAACTTACCAGTGATGCATTCCTCAGCATAAGCTGTCAGTTCTGTACCCTTCTGCAGTGATGTTTTTAAGTCACCAACAAGATGACCTAATCAGCATCTGTTCTTGCTATGCCCATGTGCTGCCACAACATTTATTTCTTTTTGGTTTTTTTTTTTTTTTTTCCACGTGCAAACTAAAGTTCAGAAGTTCTAATATAACATGCAAAAATGTAGGGTTTTCTTGTTTTGTTTTGTTTTGGTTTTTTTTCAAGAGCAACATCCTAACACTGTTTCTGATTCTTTCTTTTTATCTGTTCTTTGTTAGGAGAAGCTCCACTGTACATACATCATGCTACTACATGCAGTTACCCATCCTGTCACAATCAATTCTGGGCACACTCACATTTCTAGCCCAGCTCTACACCGAGTCAAAACCAATGGTGTATCAAAATTTGCTTTGAAATGTGCTTGAAGTTTAGGAGATTTATTCTAATTTCCATAAAGCTTAAGATAATATTTGACATTAATTTTATTTCCAGGATGAACTGGGCATGGCAAAGATAGAAAGCTAAAAACAATGTTTCCAAGAAGCCTTGAAGTGCTGACATGCAAAAAGTAGGAGGAGCAAACAGAAAAACCACTGTAAGAGTACATAAGATGACAGCATGTCAACAGATGCATGAAAGACAAACATCACACAGTATTTATCAAGGATTCACTGGAGGCAACTGCACTGCAAATGTATAGAGTGTACATCAAGGAATGGGCAGGAAAAGGCACTGCACTGCACATGGCTGTAGGCATGGCTAACCTTTTAAAAGTACAGCATGATCTCCCCTGCATCACTGTGGCCCAATAGCTGGTATTGAAGGGGAGAAAGAGGAAGATAACCCACTAACCACCTGTCCTCTCTGAAGCATCTAGTGCCAATATTTGTAAGGGAGAGTCTTTTTTTTTTTTTTTTTTTT
>VWZE01021544.1:0-27996 GCA_013396675.1 Eubucco bourcierii
TTCCAACCTTACCATTCTATGATTCTGTATCTAGCAGACACCACAATTGTAGCTTTTAATGGAAGGATTCTGAAACATCCTAGGTAAAGTTAAGAGATACTTTTTCCATAGTCTTCATGATTCAGTTAAAAAAACTAGGACTGGAAATGATGAGCAAGTACTAAAAAATTCCACTAACTGACCAATGAAAAGGAAGATCTGTGTAATTTTTTACATTAGTGAATCTTAGGTTACCATAAAGGAAAAATAATTGTATTAAAATCTCAGCTGTCACATGTAGGAAATAATTTTGTAACAGAAGAGGAGGAAACAGTAAATATTCTGTGAAGTAGGTAGAATTTACTATACAGTTCCTGGAAAATAGATTAGTTTTTATAGAAAAGATATTTATTAAGGCACTTTTTTCAACCTAGCATGTGATGTAGCAAGAGTATAATGCTAACTAATATCCTGGGCATTGTAAAACTTGGAATCTCCTTGCTGCTGTGTAATTTCACACAACAGAGGGAAATCAGGAGGGATTAATTCAGTCCCTTTAACTTAGACTTGAAAGTTGTTACCAATGTCCCCTGTCAGCCAACCACTCCTTATTCTTTACCTATGGGAGATAGCTGCAAACGAAAACCACCTGGCTTCTTTCCTTTCATAAGCCCATAGACTTTTTGATGTGGCACCAATGTGTCTGCATAGAATGGGATGTGGGAAGCAAAGAAACTCTAATCTGTTGGATGCTGATGTTCTTTGGTTTGGTTATTCATGAGAAGACAAGGTGAAAAACAAACAAACAAAAAAACCCCCAAACCAAACAACCTCTCCATTCACTGAAAGTTTACTAGTAGCTGGGCTTCACTTGGGTTTCTAATCTGCCATCAATCTCATACTTAATGTTATGTAATCTACTTTGAAACAGATATTTTTATTTTTATTTTTTTTTTTAAGAAGGCTTATCTGTTTATGTGGCTGTTATCCTTTAGGCTTTCATGTCATCATTGTGCTAAGAAAAAGGCAATCAAGAACTCCATGGTGAGGGGTAGACATGACTTTACTTGCTTGTGTATTTTCAGAAATGCCTGCTCTATTTCGTAAGGAGCCAAGTATGAAGCTGAAGAGAGTGTTTTCCTTTGGGAGCATAGACTGATATCACCTCCATGTGCAGGCAACTAAGTGCCCAGTGTGGTAGAAACCTATTTACTCCTCAAATGATTTACTTTTTCAGTTAGGCAGAATCCTGAGTCATGGAGTGACCTGAAAACACTTTTCACTGTAACAGCACATATTTTGCTAAAGCAAAAGTCCTGTGAGCCCCTGTAGCATTAGTTTTACTGCTTGGCTGTGAGATCTCCACAAGTAGTCTTAAGAATTTGTGGTTCTGTTTGCTTTTGGAAATAAACAATTGTTTAGCTGGTTAGCTTATCAAATAGCTACTACAAACTTACACAAGAGAAGGAAAATGAGCTCATTTTATATGCATGCAATATTCAGGGAGTCCTGTTTAACCAAATAACTTCACGTAAAATATTTTTTTCTTTTTTTCTTCCCTCCTCCCCACAAATCCACGACAAAAGTAGTAGAATAGTGAAGTCTATTCTTCAGCAATTTTGTAGTATATTCATGGCGTTAGTATTGACTATGCACTGAGCCAGCTAATCAGTGCATTGGAAAATTAATTCAGGCACAGTGGAGGTTCAACAGACCTTGCTTCTTACATATGCATTCAGCCTGATTGCTGAATTTGCAGAAGTAACTGGATTACTGTCTTCACGTGGACAGCTTGAGTTTGTAGAGCATGAATATTACTATATATATGCAATCTGTGTGGCACTGCAATTCTACTTCAAAAATGATGGCGTGGTTTCAGAAAACATAAGCTGTTATCCAGAAAATCAAATTAATAAAGGAGACTATTCTGCCTCATAGCTGCTGCTGTTTCAGGTATCCTCTGTGAGAGCCTATTTAATTTTGAAACTTCACATATCTTTTGTCCTTGATTACTGTAGTACAAAGACATTCTAAAGTAAGATGTGGCCTGGCTGCCATCTGCGTAGCAAACATGCTAATAGATGTTTTTCCCTATAGAGAACGTGGTGTAGGTGAGTGTTATTCCCATGTTACTGATGAGAGCTTGAGGAGTAGGGACATATTTGATAATTGTTCATGGTTTCACTGGAGATCTGTTACAAAAGGAAATCTGGATTTTCTGAGTCATTGTGCCATCCTGTACTGACAAAGCATGTTGTTTTTTTTTTGGCACATCATTCTGCAGTGATGCCATCCCAGATTCTGCAGTTCTCTCATTATCATCTCTGGAAATCTCTAACCTTGCTTTCTCTCATTTATATCACTGGACCAGACTGGCTGTTTGAAATCTGTGATGGAAGACTGAGAGAAAGATGTTGTCTCTTAAAGTGAGATGCATGTCTTGGACCATGAGGGAATATATATGTGAATTAGTCCCCATTAATTGTTGGTTCTTGTTAGGCTTTTATGAATAGAATTCAAACATTGGCTTTCTTTTTTTGTTGCTTGTTTTCCCAGTGAACTAATTAGTATCTGACCATCATTCTTTGATCTTCAGGTTTCAAAGTAGGACTTATTCTTCTTAATGGTGGCAATAAAAAGTTGGAAGTTTCTTTAAAAATCCTGAGATGCTACATAATTACTTCTGCTTAAAGTAATATTTTACATTTTACTTCTGACGTTTTAATGCATAGTCTGCTGTATGAGTACTGAGTGTTCTTCAGCTTTTCTGCTTCTGTTCTTTGTCTGGATGAAGTGACACCAAAAAATTCTGTCAATAACATTCCTTCTTTGAGGACAGCCTCTGGCAAGTGAATTGCGAGGGTATACACAAGGGCTATAACCTGAGGAAAAGATTATGCATTTATTAGTAAAATTATGACTTATCATTTTTGTACAGTTTTCCCTTAACTTGAACTGATACAGACCTTGACTAAAAGTAATGCAGTACCAAAAGGAGGCCAAAATTGCTCCTCGAGGAAACCAATTTCTTTATTTTTACTTACATGTACTTTAAATGCTAATAGTGTTGATTCGTTTGATTTATTTTATGCAGTTGCCGATTAAACAACTGTAGCAGTTCCAAGGTTCAATATGCAGCAGACCAGCAAGTGGCCTAGAGACCATCTTCAGTGTGACGAAAAATGCATTTTAATTCCTTAAGCAGTTGGGTAGAAATAATTGTGAAACAGTAAAAATATTTGTCAGCAGGTGGCATATTCAAAAGTTATTTAAGAGCAGTGTTGTGTTTTCTTTTCTGTTTATTCATTTTCTAGTGTGGGCCACACATAAAATTAGTTCTTTTGCACAGTTTTGAAGAAACCATATTGCATAGAGTAGCTTTGTTTTTGCTGTACATTGTGGCAGTTCTTTAACATTGTTTTCTCAATATATTGTACCCTCAAGCATTGTCACTTGGTTCTAACAGTGTTAATTACCTCTACAAGATCCCTCTAGCCCTTCTTAAGAATATGAATAATTTCAAATGCATTAAAATTGCTTCTGTCTTGTGAGCATGTATTAAAAATAAATACACTTGACCCAGATGTTAATCAACAAAGAAGTATGGAACAATTAAGTTAAATATACTTTTTTTTTTTTTTTAATTTCCAGGATTGCATTATGTATGTTTTGCTCACAGTCAAACATTATTTTCAGCAACTAAGTAGGTTTTTTTATTTCTGCTACATTTTATGTCGTGTTTTATGCAGGTATTCAGGTTAACCCTATGACTGTGTAGTACAGGAGCTCAGAGCAGACCATCACAGAAGTCCTGTCTGATCCTAATCATGTCCAAATCATTGATAAGGATATTAAAGAGAATAGGCTCCAATACTGAGCCCTGAGGAACATTACTTGTGTCTGGCCACCAACTGTATTGAATTCCATTCACCACCACTCTTTGGGAGCAGCCATACAGACAGGTTTCTATACAGAAAAGAGTATGTTTATTCAAGCCATAAGCAATCAGTTTCTTCAGGAGGATACTGTGGGAAATGATGTCAAATGGTTTACTAAAAGCCTTTGACACATACCATCAATAGCCTTCCCCTCATCCACACTAACTGTGTCACCTTATCATAGAAAGAGATCAAGTTAGTCAAGTATGACTTGCTATGCTGACTGGGCCTGATCGCTTTGTTGTCCTCTATGTGCTGCATAAGGACACTCAGTATCACCTACTCCATAACCTTTTCTGCTACTGAGATCAAGTGGGATCCTCTTTCCAGCCAGTCTTGTAGATGGGTGTTACATTTGCTAATCTCCAGTTACCTTGGACATCCCCAGTTAGCCAGAACTGCTGGTAAATGATGGAAAGTCCCTTGGTAAGAACTTCTTCCACCTCACTCAGTACCCTCATGTATGTAGCATCTGGCCCCTTAGATTTGTTTGTGTAAGTGATGCAGGAGGTGACTAACCATCTCCTCTTGGGAATCCTCCATGTTAGGCATCCTATATACCTGTTGGGCCTGTTTCAGGGAAGGTAGGGTGCTATTCCAGTAGCCTATCTCTCTCTTGCACTTTCTGATAACCCTCAACCTCTAACCTGAAGCTTTCTCAGTAAGCAGAGAAATTCCTCTACCTGGACATGTCCCACAGGTGTGCTTATTGCTGCCATTCTGTACCTCTGCATCTTTCAACCTGATATGTGGATGGCTGCATGCTCCCACTGGAGGTCTGTCTGGGCAGCTGTGACAGTTGTGGCAGATACAGAACTTGGGGAGGTCGTGACTCTCTACTGGGTGGATCCTATTGCTCCCTGGCAGAGCTTCTGCACCCTTCCTGCTGAGCTGCTGGCCCATGCCCTAGCTGACATGACAGGCCATTTTCCCTGCCTTGGTTGCTGGTGGTCCTTAGGCATGGAAGTGGCTGCAATTGCTCTGGCAATGCCCAGGTCTTGTCACTGGCTCCGGTGATAGCTGCAGGGTCCTGGTAGGTCTCTATGCTGCCCAGACATTTCCCTGCCTCAGGAAAACCAACTGTGCACCAGGATCTGCTGCTCTCTTCTGGCTGTGCTGGCTCTGGAGCAGCTTCCCTTGGCAACTTTCCTTTTAGGAAATGCTGCCTTCAGGAGAGATTTGAGGATATAAATAACCCATTATCTAATAATCTAGTTCATAAGTGTTAATAATGTTTTTATTACGACTTCTCTGAGAGCAGAAATTCATTCCTGCACAGGACGCAATACACTACATAAAGGATGGACATAGTACCCACAAATAATGAGTTTGTTTGTGCTGTGCTTAGTTTCAGTAGTTCAGTAGTGTTTGGCAGAACAATATATGTAAATGAAACTTCTGATTTTTAATTTATAAGTCATAGTACTCAACAAAACCTCCTAACGGGACTAGAGTAGACTTTCTAGTGTAAAAGCCAAGTCTGTGGAGTTGAAGGGTTCTGGCAAAGATGGATTTCTGTGCATATATACATAAGGAGAGGAAGAAACTTTCCTTGAGCCTGGGAGCAGGGGAAGAGCAAAGGGTGGGAAGCATAAACCTAATTTTACAGTGTTCTTTACTTTGTATTTATATCATAGAAGTGATTTGAGCTTCACCATGTCAGGTTTCTGCTATGCGCAGATTTTTCCGAGTTACTTAGATAAAGTCAGGACCCAAATACCTACTGTCTGCAGTGCCTTGATACATTGAATGTGACTTGTGGGAATGTGTCTGTCTTATCTTTTTGTATAGAAATGCAAGTCAGGTAGTGCTGTTGTATCTTTCTGCATAGTGAAGTGAAAAAGATGAGTAGTGTGTACTGAACATAGAAATAACACTCCTTTATTGGTTTACTGGTGAGTTGTACTAGATCCCTGAGAAACATTTTACTGTGTAATATTGCACAGAGGAAGTTAGCAAAAGGATTACACACTGGTCTTCTTTCCATGCTCTGTTATAAATGGCACCTGTTTTAATATGTTATGGCATGGAAATGTTCTGCTTGATAGGGAGTTACAGGAAGTGAAAATTAGATCATTTCTGGAAACTGCTATAAATTGCACAAGAGACAGAGAAGGTGGTATATAGGGAGTGCATGGCTGTTAGAAGTTAAATTTCCCTTGCACTGAACCCCATCCCCTACATGCCTCCAATAACTGATTGAAGTGATAAACGTGTGTGTAAGTTATAGTTTCCAAAACACGTGTGAGATTTTGACCAACTTTGGGCTTTTTCTTGCCTCTTTTAATGTGTCTCATTTCAAGTATTCCACAGCTTTAAACGTTCTTGCTACAGAAGATTGCATGCACAGTAATTGAAAATCATCCCATTTATTTCCATTTTCAGGTCTCAGCAACAGCATTTCCCTTGATTCTGTCCTGCCCACAAGATGCTGCTTTCTAGAACAGTAATTTTGTGGTTTCTACTAGCAGATATATAGGCTACTACTTTCAGTTGTTCATGTAAAGTCACTGACTGACAGGAACAAATAGCAGGTGAGTTGATAGATATTGTGTTTTGATTTGCTTTGAAGTACTTTATCTCCCTTTGTCTTCCCTTTTTTTTTTTTTTTTTTTTTTTTTTTTTTAAGATGGTTCAGCTCCTTTTTCTATATAATCATTAGGATTGCAATGTCTAGTTTGCTGGTTAATAATGTCACTTAACTTCCTTTGGAATATCATGTCCTCTTGCTTTTTGTCTTTTTTAAATGCCTCTGTGTCATATTCCTTGACAAATGGATGTTTTTCAGTTTTCTTTCCCTTACAGGATTGCAGGATAGACCAGCAGCACTCCAAATGGCTTCTAGATCTCTTGCTATTTTAATTCTCTTCTCCATAGGTGCACTTTTGTGGATGCCAATGGATCCCATCTGTGCCCTAGTTGAAACATTATGGATGACACAGATTAAGACTACTTGTTAGCAGAAATACCTGGGGGAAATTGGGCAGATCTGCTTTCATGGTTTGTTGAGTTCTTGTTCCACTCTAAGAAAACAGATAGCTGAGCAGACTACAAAAATCCTTGGCTCGAGAATTTACCCACTCTATGCATTGGCATTGAGTTCAGATTTGGGAAGTGAGTTCACAGCTGTTAATGTGTGTCCTGTTTTTGCATCTTCCTTGTTCCTGATCATAGGAAATCTTACTAGAAACATGACACCTTTATCTCTAAAATGATATTTTTTTTCCCATGTATTTGCTGATATCACTTATTAGTGAAGTAAGTACAATTGTTCCAGAGATACTTTATGTATCCATAGGAAAACTTACTGGAAACATGGCAGCCTTCTCTCTAAAATGACCTTTTTTTCCCCATGTATTTCCTGGTATCACTTATTAATGTAGCAAGTACAATTGTATCAGAGATAGTTTGTTTATGTTGGTATTAAACTCTAGAAATAGGTGTTAGGCATAAATCAATTCCTCCGAGGCTGAACTTAGTCAAGGAAATACCCCCTCCCCTCCTTTTCTTTCTTGGCCCAGTTGCAAAATCCATCTAAAATGATGAAAAGACACATAATATAAAAGAATTAGTATGATCTGGTAGTAATATCAGCTAATTACATAGCACTTTTTTTGCAGCAGCTGGTGTCAGACCTTACCTGGAATTAAACATTAGCTTCTCAATTTTTCAGGAGGAATTGAGGCAGGGAGTATTTAACTGATTTCTTCAAGATGGCAAAATAAATTACTGACAAGAATTGAATGCAGGTGTCATCTGACACAGGGGTCTGGCTCAGTGTTACTGGGATTTCTGACAGTGGAAATCTTCCATACAATGAAAATGGAATCTTGTAAATTTGTGATGCTTGGATGTAGTTACAGCCTTACTGCCTCTGTGAGAGAAAGAAGAAAGAAATGTAATGCACACCATGAACCAGTAAAAGAAAATTATCTTAAGTATATTATGTATTGATGGAGAAATTGTAGTTTTCTGATATGAGTGTCCACTTGTGAGTTTGTCTGCATATTATGTCATGTCTTGTTTCTCCTTGTCATTCCTTCAGAAAGCGCCAGAAGATGCATGAGGGTCATGCTTGGGAGTTGTTGCAGTTCAAATTGCCAACCTTAAGGAAGTTGCACTCATGTATTTTTCATTGCTATTATGTTGATGGATTACCTTCTACTCCAAGTGTGTGAAAATGGTATTTTAGAAAGAGTTGGTTGTTTTCTAGATATTTAACAATGACAGGCATGCCACGTGTAACAAATTAAATGTTCATTGTTACTATCAGGATGAATCTGTGGATTTTAGCTTTGTGAGAGAAGTGGCCTTGAACTGTGATTTGAAACAGTGTGTTTCCTATGAAATTGGAAAGTCAAGCTACCCCATAGCTTCTTCCTTGCCTTTTCCCTTTAGGTGGCAGATCTAGGAAGGAGTTAGATAGGTCACACTGTCTGCTAGGGTGAGAGGGAATTGTAACTGTGAAGAAGAGAGGACCGAAAGTTCGTTGATGGGATATGGAAGAAAGAAACACAAAGTTTAGATATGGATCAAAGTTAATATACTTATCCAACTTGCTGAATCTGCTGAGCGTTCACTGTCAGTTCATCTGTCAGCCATCTGCCTAAATCCCTTTCTAGTAGCTTTCTTTGGTATAGATAGAAGTTATGTTAACAAACATGGCAATGCTTAACCCTGTGACTATTCTTAAGAAATAAAGTTCTATTCACACCAGGATGTGCAAATACCTTGCCAGTCAGAGGATATCTGTTTTCTGTTTGGCATTTTAGACCTTTCCATGGCAAGTGATATTAAACCAGCACCGTTGAAAGAACTTTTGAGTCCTATTGATTTTTTTTTTTAGAAAAATTATTTGTTAGGCTACAGAGAGACTCTGGGAATCTTGATTGAATGATTCTGTGATCCTTAATCTTGGGATCTGAGGTACATCGATAATGATGAAAAAATACATTAAATCTGCTGTGTTGTCATCAGGCTATGGCTGTGCATATGTGTGTGTGTGTGTGTACATGTATGTTTGTGAGTCTAGGTGAGGATATCCTCAGCTAATGATTACTAGACCTTTTTAGAAAAAAATGTTTGTGATCAGTCTCCCATTGTAGTGTTCTGTTTTGGCAGTGAAAATAAAATCTTATGCTGACAGGTTCAGAGGATAACAAGGACTCTAGATCATAAATCATCAGATTCAAAGCTGAAATAAAATTTCAAACCAGAAACTGTAACATAAAATAGTTAAGTATTTTAAAGGTACTTTTGACTCACATAAAACTCTGTAGTTTTCCAGCACAACACAGAAGTTTTTCTTGGTTAACAAAAAATCACCATTTATATTCAGTTGCTTTGTTTTTTGTGTTTTTTTTTTTTTTTAGGGCAGTTTGAGGCCATCTTATTAACTAAGATTCCAATTATCTGCTTTATGAGTATTTGTTTTCATATGGTTGATCTTTGTACTGCTTGCTGGGTAATTTTTGTGGTGAGGAAACTCATTAGAGCCCTTAGTATACCTGCTTGCTGAAGTCTTATTCACCTGAAACTGAAAAATCCAACTCATGTGATCTGAACTTGATTGGAGGTGTAAATCACTGCAGTTACCTTTGCTTCATTAAAATATGGAAAAACATTTCTTCTTTTTTTTTTTTTTCCTTTCCTGATTAATTTAAATTGGAATTGGCCTTTATTCTGACATAGAAAATACCACATCAAATCAACAACTTTATTGTGTGAAACAGATGGTGAAGATCACAGAGAATTCTGTGAAAATACAATGTAATTTCAGTGCTAAATTACCCTTGCTGAAGGGCCTTACCTCCAGGGCTTGATAGGGAGTACAACTTTATGGTGCATTTCTCATTCAAGTCTAGGCTTAGCTCACCAGAGGCTAGGAAAGGCTGCATCTTTCCTTCATGTGGTTGTTTAAACTGTCAAAGTCATGCCACTGTGTGGCATAATTGGGAGTGTCAGTGATGATTTTAGTGGACCTTCATTCACTCACTGGTTTGTGTGATGTATTACTGTGTACAAAGTGAAGAAATTAAGTGATCAGACGGAAAATTCTGACCCATTGACAAAGCTTTCCATGATATTCTAATGATGATTTAGCCCTCTTCTGTGGGGTAGTGCAACAGTCATTCTGAGTCTTCAAAGATATTTCTCATTTTAAGAGACAAACAAGCTGCTTTTCCTCAGGAACAAACAGGAAAATCGAATTCCTGACAGCCAAGCTTTAAGAATAAGAAAACGTATGTTTTTCATGCTGTGAAGTGCCTAGAATCACGATCTTAGTGTAAATGGAGTTTGTATTTAAGTGTGTGGAGTTTTTTGAGCTGCTAGGGAACACACAGACTAATGAAATCTGGGCATAGGTAGGTTCCTTTGCTGCTTTGTTCTCCAAGTCACTTGAAAAAGTTAAAAAATGTGTAAGTGTGATAACTGTGTAGACATAAACATCCTTGGGAAGTGAAAATTACTGACTGTACAGTGGTTGATAATATTCTAGAGCCTCACTGAAAGCCTGTTTGGCCCTGGGGATAAAATGGAGATGCTTTTAAAAGGAGAACTTAGGTATTGTAAGTCCTCAGCTGTTGCAGAGGACATGCAGAAAAAGACCGTAAATTAAACAAGGATTTTGTTACATTTGTGCTCAGCCAAGGAACCACTGTGTGCCAGAGAAGATTTCAGTTCAGAGTCAGATGGGTACTTGGTCACAAAGTGTTTCCTTTTAGGTGCCCACTGTCCAAGAATATTTGTCAGTAACTGGTAAAAAACCCATGAAAAACTACCAGAAAACTTGGAGCTATCACTGCGTCCAGTAAAGTCAACTCTCTATGCACCTGCCTAGAATACTGTTTGCGACTTAGTGTGTCTGTAAATAATTATCCTGAAGAAAGGCCAGGTTAATTTAAAAACTCCTCTGATGGAGTACTACTTGTGGTATGTGATACATCCTGTCTAACTGAAGTAGCAGGCTATTTTCAGTAAGCTAGAGGCAGTGTTGAATCATGTAAATATAAAACCAAGAACACACGAAAGAACTTCCCAGTGGTTGGTTCTGTATGGGTGGCTCAGTTTTTGATGCTATTCCAGCTGAATGTTTTAATCAGAAACCTGCTGGGGCTCCTGTCAGTTCTCCTGCCTGACCTCCTCAGCAGGCTCCCTGTCACCACTTTACCGTGGAGGAATCCAGGCTTCCAGGTCAATGATTCTCAGTGGTTTATCCATCGCTTTTGTATTGAGAGATTGGAATAAATTACCACAAGTTTATAGACTGACTTAATTGGGATTTTCTGCTTCATACATACCTTTTTTTTTTTTTGGTAAACTGAACGAAAGTTACATTTTTTGTTGCATTTGATTATAATTAAGATTGGCTTTTTAAGACCTTTCTACATTCATTTAAGTGCAGCACCTTTATATGAATTTGTCTAGTTTGGAAAGCATGTCCAAGAATTTCCAAACTTAAGTTTGAATGTATCCAACTTTTAGGCAGCTAATTGAGCCACCTAGTTTAGGAGCATCTACCTATCTTATTATGGTTCTTTTCTGGTTAGTATAGATATAGTTTGAATAACACATGAATTGACTTCTGCACCTGAATCTCTTTCCATGTAGCAAATGAAAAGCTTGAAATGAGATTAAACGACAAAAGTTAAGAGACATGGGTCTGTGTCTAAAATCAAGTTCTTGTGTTTGAATTTAGATAACCTATTTCTTAGTTTGATCTTTCACTCTGCTGAGCTCCGAGTGGTTCATAGGGGTCTTATTTTTCTGTTCTGACTAAATTGGACAAACATTTTCATTTAGTTGCTGTGACATTTCTCCAGAAAAGCTGTGAAGAATGGATGGCAAAATCACTACTTTTGAAAATCAGGCTGCTGACCTCTATTTAAACGATTTTAGAACCTTAGTTTTAGTCATGTTGCTTAGAAAATCTCTGATAAAGTTTCAGTTGGTATGTAAAGAGATCAGATTACATACAGGTGTGGTTACAATCATATCCAGCTGAGCAATAGTTTCCTTAACCATTTCTCTCAGTGGTAGGATTTCCTTAAATGAAGTGTGAAGTTGTTCTTATAATTTATTTCCATCTTTTGCTTGACTTTACATGATGGAAATAAAAGAGATGGCTTGTAAATATTTCTAATACATGAGTGATTTCTCTTGTCTTTATTCACTTGTGAAAGTTATGTTACAAGTATCTGACCTGGTTTCTGTATCCGTTAATTTGGAAATAGAACAAAGTTGACAATGGGACTGGTGTTGGGGCTTACATAAAATGTTAAGTTAGGAAATACAGGATTTATTTGAAACTCCTAAAGCTGATGAGGGTTTTTGTGTTGATTTAACTGTACATAATTTCAATGACTGAATGATAGTGAGTCTAAAGTAATGAAACAATATGAACAAGTCTGTCTTAAAACCAGTCTGAGGTAAACATCCTGTCCTTATTGCACTCTCATTCATCATGGGCATATTTGTCTGTTTCAGTGGGACTTTGTGGAAGGAGATGTTTAAATTTTGGAAGGATGTCAGCAACTTTCCAAGCTCCTACCAGGTAATGTAGTTGTATAACAAGACTGTTATTTGCAGGACATTGAATCTTTGCAGAAAGTAAAGGGAAGTTTAGTGTTAACTTGGTGGGATCAGTACTTTCTACTTCATCCTTTAACTTTCGTAACAGCTATTAATTTTATTAGTGATTTTGATGAAGCTATTGACAGACAAGAATTCTAACAACTGTGTAAGCTATATACATATATTCCTCCTTATGAAGGCCAATGATTAAGTCAATAATTTTTAAATTACTGTAGCTATGGAGTCACCGCAGTTAACTCCAAGGCTGCTGCATGCTATAGACTTAAAATGCTATAGACTTGTTAGAAAAAAGGAAAAAAATGACACCAGTCTTTTAAAAGAGTCTAATGCATTGTACTGTAACCAAGTCCAAATACATGTACTTTTATGGGATAATTTCAACAATAGGTACCATCTGCTTAATGTGTTCATAAACTCAAATATTAATTTCCTGGTAAATCAGTTGTAAACCAGAAAGTATTATTATTATTGCAATATTTTTTTTTTCCCGTAAGATAAATGTCTCAGTGGCTCAGAAGGTTAGACTTCCAGAATAAGAGCTGGCATTTCCTTTTCTCTGCAATTTGGCTAATATTAAATTGCCTGATCATGAATCCAAGTCATATTTTATCTTTCATTAAAATAGAGAAGACCTGGAAACAATCTGCAGACCACCAGGATGTCTGAAAGTTATTTTCCAGTTATAAAAATAAACTGGCCTTGAATTTATTCACCATCTGTCAGTCTTCTCTTTCTACCAAGGAGCTGAATTTTCAGACAGGTTACTTGCAGGGGTAAAGAACAGCTGTAGGAAGCCAGGATACCAAGATTGCTCTAATTACATTAAGACACAGAGCAGCTTTTGGAAATTTGCAAGAGTTGAGTTACAGCGTCTGGGGAGAGATTTAACGGTTTCAGGATCCTCAAGAATGCACACATTGCCTACCCTGTCTGAACCTCAAAGGGTTCATTCAAAGGGGATGGAAATTAACACAGTGACCTTCCTTTGCTTAACTGTCCTCTGCATTAGAATCTGTGCAGAAGTGGGACCAGTACAGGTGAAACAAGAAATGGTGTTAATCCTATTAAGGTAATGCTTGGTGGCAGGAGGAATGTTACTTTGCCATCATAACCTTTGGGGACCTACTAACTTTGACTTTTGTTAGTAGTATGCCATTTTGTTTGAGAAAGAAAAGCAGAAGGTGATTTTTAGTACATTTAAAAAGCGATGAGTGTTTGCAGGTGGCGCACATGGGTGCACAGAGAGGCTCAGATTTACCAGCAAATTCTCTCCCATTCTCTTCATGACACATGCATAACAAAATTAAGGTCACCTCTACTGCAGAGAGGGACATAGTCAACCAGCTTGTATTCTGAGTCATTTTTTCTTTTGTAACTGTTGTAGAGATACGTCAGTGTTAATAAACTCATTCAACAGAGGGGTAACCACATTTGAAAAAAACCAAATCTTATTTTAACTAACTGAGATTCCTATTGATGCAGAGATCTAGTTCATAGAATCATAGAATGTCAAGGGCTGGAAGGGACCTCAAAAGATCATCTGGTCCAGCCCCCCTGCCAGAGCAGGATCACCTAGACCAGATCACACAGGAATGCATCCAGTCGGTTCTTGAACATCTCCNTTAATCAGGTCACCCCTTAGTCTCCTCCTCTCCAAGCTCAAAAGCCCCAACTCCCTCAGGCTCACCTCATAAGGAAGATGTTAATTTTCCATAATCAAAAGTTCAAAAGTGCCTTCTCCTCTCAAGATTGAAACAAGCAAAGAGAAAGCTGAAAGGTATATCAGAAGAAACACCTCTGCCTGTATCCTGTAATGAATTTGACTTCAACATAATAACAGATTAAAGAGCCAAAAGACCTTGAGACGAAGTGATTCTGGCCCTGAGCTGTAAGAAGGGCTTGTCACATCACCTTAGAAACCATTAGAAGTGTGAACACAAAGCCTATTCCTATATTCCACACTTTTGTAACAAACCAAATAAAATTGTTTTATGGAATGAATGAAGCACAAGAATAGTTAAGGAATTATTTGAGCAGTATTTTCAGCTTGGAGATAAATATTTTTTGTATATGTCTTTCATCTTGGTTCTCTTTCTTGAACAAAAGCACCTTAAAATTACCTTGACATATTCAGGAAACTACTGACAGACTTCAGGATTCAGCACACCAGAATTTGAAAGGAAAGTAGGAGACATGAAGTGTGAAGCCACTATGTCTGTTACACTTACAGAAAGACCAGGTTGTGCACCAGATTTATGAAAAAAAAATGCAAATAAATTGCAATAAAGTTAGAAGGCTATGCCAAATTTGCCCTGAACTTCTTATATAAGTAAGCCTTTTTCCAAAACCTTACAGCACATGGCTGTCAGTTGCACAGCTTCAGGTACTGTGTGGTTGAAAATGGACTGGCTGGATGGCTGGCAATAAGATATTATCATAGAGGTCATCTGTGCTACTGCTACTCATTGTTCTGCTGTACAAGTTGTCCTGCTAGTAGCAGAGAACTCAGGCACAAAGGCTGAAGATCTGGATACCTGACATTTTATAAAAATCTAAGGAGACAGGTCATTATTAGTACATTAGAACTACACCTCTGTTCTTAGTTCTCCTTGGTACTGCTGTTTGGCATGGAAATTCTGACCCTATTAACACAGACCGAGTCTCAGATTTATTTTTGGAAGCTTTTAAAAAACAACTGGGGAGTATCTTTCAGTTGTATACTGCAGCTTCTTTTGCATGTCTTAAAGCTAAAAAAAGTCCCAGGGTTCTTCTTGACCTTAAGTGACTTCCATATTAAAATATCTATGTTCCTATTCTTATCTGCTTGTTGTGGGAGATAAAAAATGGTCAAGTGGTACCTCATTTTGAAAAATATCAAAAACCATGGTTCATTTCCCAATTCCTCTTAAACTTACCTTTTTAAATTCACAATTTTGCAAACTTCCCTGGAAAATTAAAAGTACATCCTTGGCCTTCCTACTGTGTGCAGTATTTCATCACAAGCGTGATGCCATGTCTATCCTATCGCCTAGTCTTTAATTGTTTCTGTTGTGTAAGGCTTTATGACAAGCCTCTCTGGATTTCTGAATGTTGTAGTGTGGAAGACCACATTAAAATAAAGCTGTTCTCTGCTAATCCCACAGGCCTTTGCTGCTGCTTCTTAGAATTTCCTTCAGGAAAGAAATAAATCATTATGTTACCACAGGACCTTTATTCTTGAGACTTATACTCCTAATTCAGGTTCATTCTTTTGGCTGTTCTGAAACTTCATCCATACTTTTCTCTCCTTTATTTTATTTTTGGTTTTTGCAGTTACAAAAAAAACCCCCACATTACATCAGTTCATGCCTTGTGCACCTAAATCATTGAGAATCACACTAAATGTTTCTGGCCGATACTAGTTGCTTCTGTTGCAAACAAAGCTACTGTGTAAGGAACCAAAATTACTGTGTAAGGGATAGTGTTGATTTATCTTAATTTAGTATCCAGCCTTCTTTACAGAAATAAATTAGGAGGAAAGAACCAGTGCCTATACAGAAATGTCTATGACATTGCAGGCAGAATCAAAAGACTACTGACTGGAAGCCTTTCCATAGATAATGATCACATGGGTGACAGTGAAAAACAGTATATTAATATTATCTACATTACAAAGTGTGATAGGATTTTTGACAAAGAAGTAGCAGTTTATGGGACTGGAAGTATGGGAGTAAAAAGCAGGCAATGATTTACATTTGGACCAATAGTTTAAGACTTGGTTACCTACAATTAGTGAAGTCTAGATTTCTGACTTGAATCACTCTGAAATATAGAACTTGATTTTCTGGAATGCAAAAGACTTGTCATTTAAATCATACTTTGATAAGTTAGACTGACACTGTAATTGCAATAGTTTATTATTACTAATTGTTTACTTTGATACAGGATATGTGTATGGTCCATGTGTACTTCTTGAAAACAACTGTAGTGTGCTAAAATGACAAATATGTGATCTATCAATGTAGAAATTGTGAAAATTATTAAGACTGTGAAGGAAAAAAATATATGAAAAAGGAAGAGACTGTTTTAAAAAAAATCAGCTTGAGTATGTTTTATTGTCCTTTGTATGATTGTTATATAATTAAAGCAGCTCAAATCATTACTAGTTAGATTTTATAACCATAGAGTTAAAGAGTATGAGATATAACATTATAATGATAGATTTGGGAAAATGTCAACATCTCAAATTTCTAGAACACAAGTCAGTACCATTCTACTGTTTGCATTTGGTATTTTCACATGTAATCATTTTTATCTTACAAAGAATTTTGTGAAACAGAGCTATGCCACTGTTATGCAAACATTTCTAAAACTTGGATTAATTTTCAACTCATAGTATATTCATTAGGTCTGTGCCATTCTCTAACTTAGTGCTCTAATGGTTAATGGATGTAGATCTAGATGCATTTCAGTGACCATATCTGACTTGGGAGTCCTGGAAGGATGGCCTTGAGGCAGCAATGTGCTCTTGTGGCCAGGAAGGTCAATGCCATTCTGGGGTGTATTAGAAGGGCTGTGGTTAGTAGGTCGAGGGAGGTGCTCCTTCCCCTCTACTCTGCCCTGGTGAGGCCTCATCTGGAGTGTTGTGTCCAGTTCTGAGCACCCCCAGCTCAAGAAGGACAGGAAGCTGCTTGAGAGAGTCCAGCGCAGAGCCACAAAAGTGATTAAGGAAGTTGAACATCTTCCTTATGAGGAGAGCCTGAGGGAGCTGGGGCTTTTGAGCTGGGGAGGAGGAGACTAAGGGGTGATCTGATTAATGTTTATAAATATGTAAGGGATGAGTGCCAGGAGGATGGAACCAACCTCTTCTTGGTGATGCCCAGTGACAGGACAAGGGGCAGTGGGTGGAATTTGAGGCATGGGAAGTTCCATGTGAACCTGAGGAAGAATTTTCTCCCTGTGAGTGTGACAGAGCACTGGAATCAGCTGCCCAGAAAGGTTGTGGAATCTCCCTCTCTGGAGATGTTCAAGAACCGTCTGGATGCATTCCAGTGTGATCTGGTCTAGGTGATCCTGCTCTGGCAGGGAGGCTGGACCAGATGATCTTTCGAGGTCCCTTCCAGCCCCTGACATTTTATGATTCGTTCTAGATTCATTCTGATTCTATGATCTGACTTTATCTTCTACTTTTTTCTTCACAGTTGGTATCATTCTAGAGGAATTCTTTTTTCCTGTCCTTTGGGAGATACACTCCCTTGAGAAGTCTAGAGGAGTTGAGGCTGTGTCTACCTCTTGGTTAATTGTATATACCAAGAAATTAATTAGTGGATAGAGTGTTCTTGAAGGTTTATTCATATACTCTCCTGAGGTACAGAACCTACATTTTCATAGTCTTCTGAACCAAAACCTGACTGCCAGGGAAATAGGAAGAAAGAGAAGCATAAGGGAGCGGTGGTGTCCATGGGAATCTGAGCGTTTTAATCCTCACATGAATCCCATGGAATGTGGATAGTGTTCCCAAATGCAAGCCAAAGAGAGACTTGAATTCTTCTAAAGGATCAATTCTCTGGACAACTGAAACATATATGGTATAAATTCTAGAGTGCTCCCTCTGTTTTCCAGCTGAGATATCAAACTTCTAACCGGTTTGCAATGAACTGTCAGATAATGTTCATCTGTACAATCATAGCTCTGTCAGATGAAAATAAGGCATGTTTCTGTAATGTTCTGAATGGATAACTTAGATCATGTTGGCCAGTCCTAATTTACTGCAACTTTTTATCTTGCAGAATTTATTACAGATTCTTCTCTTTACCAACTCCTTCAAAAAAAAAGGTTTGTGCTGACTGCACCTTTCTTCAGCTTGGGCTTCACAGGCCTCTAGCCCACAGTCAAAGTGAAGTACAATTGAATGATTTTATAATTTAGAGTTGGATTTCACCTCAGCAACCCTTCTAATTTGAAATTGATAGTAGTAAATCTCATAAGTAATCATTTTGATGGAGAATACTATGAAGTGGAAGATTGGGAAAAAAACAAAACCAAAACCAAACAAACAACAAAAAAAACCAAACCAGAGCTGGATCCACAGTCCCAGGTTTATTCTGAACTGAGACAGATAGAGGACTCTAAGTAGTTTGTGCCAAATGCGATTTTATATACTTTGTCTAAAAGTGCTTCCACCAGTAAATAGTGTAGTAAAGTCTATATTAACCAGGTATTTTAGAAGATCGAGCTTTGTGGCAAGCCTATAATGATATTTATTTATTTTATTGAGAGGTTTGACTCCACAGTTCACACTGAACTGTGGGTAGCCTTCCTTCTGTAGAGCACATTACTACTCAGTCTGTCTTCAAGGTCTTTGATGAGTTGTTGAGAAGCCCAGTAAGGATGGAAAAACATGAGAAAGTGTCCTGCTGCTGCAGAAAACAAACTTATTCAGTCAAAAAAGACTGACTAGCTAAGCCATTATAAAGTGATTGCACTCCCGTAAATGCCTGGGAAAGACCTACTCTTGCTGCATGGTTTTAAGTGTTGTGGGAGAGTGTTCTAAAACAAGGGCATCATAAAGTTTTTTACTAAGTTTGTTTTAACAAGATGTTGCTAGAAGTGAAGTACTTGTTTTGTTGCTCTATTTATACCTTATTGGATTCTGTCCAGCTACAAGTATCAGGTTGACAGCTGTTTTTTCAGAGGAAGAAACAGTTAATTTTAATATTTGTTTCTTGTCACCATTGTCTTTTTTTCAGCCTCCCTGCTTAGTTTGGCCTAAGATCAAGAAATGTGTGTGGAAGACGTTGTTCAAAATGGGCCTTTCATAAGAATAACTGAAGGAAGAAAGACAACTCTGGTTTGCATGTAATAGTTGCAGTCCAAGGGGGAGATTCGCTGATGCCACTAGTTGATGGCAATCTCCATATATCTTCTTTCTACTCTGAGACACTTCCGAACTTGTGAAAGTCAACGTCCTGTGTCTGTCTTTCTCTTGACACTGTTACCTTTTGAATTTCCATTAGGAACTGATACTGGCTTCTGGAGGTGTTACTTTTCATGTCTGTGTTTATTTAACTAAAAAAAAAAAAGTTTAATATTGCTGAAGTAAGGCGGAAAGACTTCCATGCTTTTGGAAGTTGTGGTTCATTCATGCAATTTGTGAAAAGAAATCAACCAACTAATTTGGACAGGAAGACAATGAGAAATTGGTGAAACACTGCAGGTAATTTAATTAAAAATAGGATTTTCATGAGCAGTGCTAATGTGTGCTACCACAGCTAACCTGACAATAAAGGTTTTGCAGGCTACAGTGACATCTGGCAGAGTAGCACGTGTAGGAATTATTCAGCGGCAATAACAGACACTTAATTAGCATTGTAAATAGTATTCCAGCATTTATGAGATGTCTGCAAATTTGCATACAGATACGTAATTACATAATTTGCAGCTGTTGTGTTTGTTCCATAAGACCTTGCCACTTTATTAGTAGAATATGAAAATCAGGAATTAATCACCTTTATCATCTGCTTTTTTTAGCAGTTCATAAATATGTGGCAAATCGTGGTAGTAGCTTGCTACAGCTGTTTTATGTGGACTTCCTCATCTTGCCTCAGAGTGGTAGGGAAACAAAACTGCATCCTCTGGCTTAATTCTATTCAGCTTTTAAGAGGTTTGTAAATGCATCTCGTTTATTACTACTTTTTCGCTTCCCGTTCATCTTAGCTTGCAGGGTCATGCTGCAAATCTCTTTCCATTTATTCTCTTCCAGTTTTAAAGAGATTTAAGTTAATATTTGTTCTCTTTAGTAGTTTTCTGATAAAAGTCGTTATCTTGTGTTTCAAGTAAACAGAGAAGGCTGGGGTGGAAGGATATCTGAACAAACAAGCACTGTTTAGGCAGCTTATTAAATTGAAGGTGAAGCTGGGCAATTCAGATGCCTAAAAAGCAAAACTGTACCAAACGATAGAAAAAATATTGCTCAATCTAACTTCTTGTAAATTCCCTGACGTGTAAGATTTCTGTGCCTGGTTAAGCCTGGACAATTTTAACTTATGTACTAGCAAAGACCTAGAAAATATTTATCCAAACCAGCTTTCTTAAAATAAATTTGAATGTTTGCTTTTGTTGTGTTGACTGTATCACTAGTATTGTAGCACTTGTATTTGGCTTGCGGGAGATTTGCGCTGACAAAACTACTGTGAAAGGTAGATGTAGTGGTATGAACTACTACAAAAGATAGTTCCTGAAAACACGTTTTTGAACATACCCTTAAGCTAGCTGAATTAAGGAATAGGGAAGAAGTTCTTTGTTTTTTTATTTTAACAACTTCTTCCTTGTGTGTTTTGGAAGTGCTTTCACGATAAGCATGCCATCGTTCTTTACATACATTGGAAACTTCCAGTTATGCATGAGACCTGTGAAGAAAAGTGTTCAAAGTGACAGGGGAGACCAGAAAGGTGGAAAAGTATCACAGTATCACCAAGGTTGGAAGAGACCTCAAAGATCATCAAGTCCAACCCAATACCACAGACCTCAAGACTATACCATGGCACCAAGTGCCACGTCCAAACCCGCCTTGAACACCTCCAGGGACGGTGACTCTACCACCTCCCTGGGCAGCCCATTCCAGTAGCCAATGACTCTCTCAGTGAAGAACTTTCTCCTCACCTCCAGCCTAAACTTCCCCTGGCATAGCTTGAGACTGTGTCCTCTTGTTCTGGTGCTGGTTGCCTGAGAGAAGAAAGTAACCTCCTCCTGGCTACAACCTCCCTTCAGGTGGCAATAAGGTCTCCCCTGAGCCTCCTCTTCTCCAGGCTAAGTGTTGCAGTAAAAGTAACTGTGCTCTCCCCTAGAAATACTTTGTGGTGTCTAAGTTTAATTTGTGTTTGGAAGTCATATAGCCTAAAGAATACCTTTGTTTATTGACCGCGTAATGCTTTCTCGTTTTTTTTTTTTTCTTGTAATCTAAATGACATGTGCTGAAGTAAAATCTGTTTATAGAACAATTCACAATGAATATATCTTTAAGGGGTTTGTTAACATTTGGTCTGAGAATGGCCTGATCTGCCTTACAGGTGCTGAATCATAGAATACAGTGGTAGAGGTTGGAAAGGACCTCCAGAGATCATCGAGTCCTGCCAAAACAGGATCAGTGCAGGTCACACATTGGCAGCAGTTGTTTTTATGGAGAGAAGGAAGTTGTCATAACTGAAAAAGTTAAATAGTGAACCTGCATAAATGCACAAGAAAAAGAAAGGAGTAACAGATAATTTCTTTTTCTTTAAACTGGTGGGCCAGCACAAGGACAAATGTTCTCTCTGCTGACTGCTCTAGTAGAGTGGTGCTGTTGATAGTACTCTGTTTGAAAACAGGAAGGTTGAACCTAAGATCTTTCGTCATAGTGCTGTTGCCAAGCCTGGTTTCCAACAGTTAATCTTTACTTTTTGAGGGCAGTAGATGTAGATGGATGTGTCTTTGTGTCTATTTTGATTCTGAATACAAACTGCTAGGGCCGCATGGTGTCCCGCTGAGCCATAGAGTTATTTATTAGATCTGTAACAACTTATCACCAGATGAAGCTGCAGCTTTGGCAGTCACTTCTGTCCTGCTCCATCTGCTTCTCCTCCTTGCCTGGCTGGAGGTTTAGTGCCCTTTATGTTGACTCCCTGTGCTGGCTCTTCAATATTCATCTGTAAAACATCTTTTGCAAGAAATAAAGTCTGGAGAATGGTGCTCTGTCATGGAGAGAGAGCAATGGTACAGAAGTGACAGAGTTTAGAAATACTTGATGAACTTGTGTGGCTGCAAGTCTTTTCCCTTTTTCATGTTAGGTATGAATCTTCCAGAACCAGATAGATGACAATTAAGGTTTTTTTTTTTTTCATCTTCTAATGGTACTTCCACTTTTGTTTTCTGGTTCTTGTAGCTACAGCTACTAATAGATATACTCACAAAGGACATTCTCCTGAACTAAAGGCATTTTTCTTCCTAATTAATCTGTGGGTTTTTGAGATGTACAGCAGAGCTCTATCTTTTTAAAAGGTAGGGAAGTTCCTAGTGCTTTGATGTATTTTCTGATCTTTTTTTACAACTTGAAAAAGATTTTTCTGAAAGATTATGACTGATTTTTTTGTCAGTGCCACTCTGCATCATAAATCTAGGCCAAACCAATTAGAAACACTTATCTTTTGTCAACTGGATAAATTTGGTGCAACAGAGTGGAAGCCTGGAAACTCAGGCTTTTGCAGGCAGCAGGCTACTTGTAGGAATCGACAATCAGGAATCCACAATGCTAAGGCCAGGCAGGAGCTGGCTCACAACTGTGACCATGTGCCTACATCTTTTAGGGCTTAGAAATTTAAGCTTGACAGAGGTCTATCCTGTTCTCACCGTGACTGCGTTACCCCCTGGATTTTCTTTTGCTTTTAACAGTAAAGGCAACAGTAAATACAAAGTCACTTTTTTATTGAGCTGTTGAAAAGAAACTGTAGTTAGCATATGTTTCTGCCACAGCTGGCACAGTCCTGGTCTTGTCTAGGTCTTGTCATCTCTAGGTACTCTTCTTATATGAAACATTGAACTCACGTTGTGAGCCAAATAAATAATTTCCTTCCTTTCAATCAGAAATAGATAGTGGAGAAGCTCCACTATCAGTTTAATTCATCAGCTTCACTGGCTGTATTTCAAATTTGATAGTTTTCAAATATATTTCTAATTTGCTGCTAAGAAAATTAAAATAAAATTCACAAATGCCTTGCCAGAGGCAGCAAGGGATTCAATTTTTTTTTTCTGTCCATAACTGCACATAATTAGTGTGTCTGCAACAAGCATGTAATTTTTATTATCAGTGAAGATTTTGGCAGGGGGAATACATCATTACCTGCTCATCTAATAATGTGCAGTGCTACAATTCATTTTCTGAAATGCCATGTGTACTGAGGAAAAACATTGACTTTATCTCTCTTTTTGTTTCTTATAGGCACAGCAAAAGTGTAGCAGTCTGAAGCAGATAAAAAATAAGAATGGACAATATGCTGGAAGAATGTTTATATACACTGCTAACAGCAGTGAGCAACAAAATCCAGTCCTAGGATCCAATGAATATCTGCGTGTTTCTAAGAGTATGGGAATGCAGGGCAGGAAAAAAACTCATTCTGGTCACCATGCAGCAACCCTGAACATGGATCTGTAAGTGAGTTCATGTATATGCTTTTAAATTAGCATAAACAATGGCAGAAGACTGTGACATGAATAGACATACCATCGCTTTTTACTGCTGGCCTGTGGGCCAAACAAAACCGCTACATGTTGAAGTTTTGCTAAGGGAAGGTCTGCAACATTACACGTGCTAAATGCTTATATATAACTGTTGGGTTTATTTTTTCCCTTAATTAATGGTCATTTGTGCATGATCAGATACTAGATACATTTCAAGGACTCCAGAAGATATGTTTTAATATGAACTCTCTGTTTCATTACATGAAAGGGGAACATTTATTTATAGGTGTGGGGCCAAGCACAATACTTGAAATTAACGGTATCACAATATCACTAAGGCTGGAAGAGACCTCAAAGATCATCAAGTCCAACCCATTACCACAGACCTCAAGACTAGACCATGGCACCAAGTGCCATGTCCAAACCTGCCTTGAACACCTCCAGGGACGGTGACTCTACCACCTCCCTGGGCAGCCCATTCCAGTAGTGAATGAGGTGTTATTGCAGAAACAGTAACTACTGCTAAAACCTCTAAGTCAAAACTGAAATTCAGGGAATGATTTAGTAAGATAAATACCAATAACCTACAAAATTACCCCATTCCTCTGAGATTCTGTGCACCAAGTTAGTCTTAAGTGATTCAATCATGACTAATTACATATTATCACTCCTAATCTTTAACATTTCAGTCAGTCTGTAGTTGTACTGTTTATACCTAATTTGTCATCTTAAATTCATTAAAATAGGCATGGTGATGGCAGAGGCCTTGCTACATAATTTTATTTTAATTTTAATACATTGTTATAGAAATTAACTACAGAATTCCAATTTTGAAAATTTCTGAAAGCTTGCCTTCGATGCTGTTTAGGTACAGACTGTTTAAACACACTCTGTGGCCAAAGCTTTGCAAAGGCAATCTTAAGATGTAACCAACCCCTCTATTTTTTTAATGGCAAAGCTTGCTTAAGAGACTGTCTCTTTCTTTACTCCACTTGTTTTTTGCTCTTCAACTTCTCTTTCAGACTGCCCCTGTGTAGCTAATTGTCTTTTGATAGTCTGCTGGTAAGGAAAAATTTGAAACCATACAACTCTGCAAACCAAGCATGACCACAGAATCACAGAAAGGGAGAGGTTGGAAGGGATCTTTGTGGGTCATCTAATCCAACCTCCTTGCTAAAGCAGATCCACTTAGATGAGTAGATGAGATTGCACAGGAATGTGTTCAGGAAGGTTTGAAAGTCTTTGGAGAAGGCTTCATTCCAGCTGAATTGGGCAGCTTGGATTAATGTGAAATAGTGAAGTACATTGCCTAGCTGTGAGCAGCTGTAGAGCAGCTGGACACTATTGAGCTATATCAGCTTCATGCTTCATTCGAGTTCATGATACATGTGGAGAGAGAGGGTTTCATAGCTGGGGTAATAGTAACTCAATGCTACTGTGACTGGACTTTCTGGAGTCTGGGAAAAGATGGAAACATACTTCCATGCCCTCTGAGAAATGCCTGTCTCCTTGGACACAGCTCTGGGATCAGTGAGTCATCTCTGAAGAAGCAGGTATGCCCTTAAGCCACCAAATGTGTGGATGTAAATTAGACATGCTGAGTCCTCATACAGCACATGGGAAGATCTGGATACCACAGTGTGACACTAAAAGAGACACTAATGAGCAGAATGGAAGGTTGTCCCTCTTGGAGTTAACCTTCTAAAGCATGTCTGCTTTTTTTTTTTTTTTTTTTTTTTTTTTTTTTTTTTTTTTTTTTCAGTAGCCCAGTATCTCTATTAATTCAGCATTCATTTCTCTAGCTTTTGGCTGTGATTTGTGTTGTTGGCATACTTTGCTTCATAAACAGTGTCCCAATTCCGCACTCCTTTTGGTGAGGCCGATAAATACTAAGTCCTAAATGTGTTTGGAGCATGCTGACAAATTGAGACTTTTTTTTCTATGACATAGCTGTTAAATGTTGTAAAAGGGCCCCTAGGGTGTTGGTTTGTGCTACAGCTCTACACAGATTTTTAGAGGTGGAAGGAATTATTTGTACACACCACACAGAAATAGAGTTGTATAGAAATCTAGGGGTATAATGCTGGTAGTAGACACCTGAACTGCAAGTATGTCTACATTTGTGAGTGCAAAATTAGCTCTTGTTAATTCTGAATGGAAAAGTGCTGAGTGACCTGGTGTGGTGACTTTCCTTCTGACAACATTAAAGCTTGTAACAGAAGTAATTCTGCTGCTTGAGCTATGTCTGTGCTGTGCTCTCCCCTTCTCCAACATGAGTAACCCTGTGGAGAAGGACCTAGGAATCCTGATGGACAAGAAGTTATTCATTGCACAGCAATGTGCCCTTGTGGCCCAGAAGGCCAATGGTATCCTGGGGTGCATTAAGAAGAGTGTGTCCAGCAGATCGAGGGAGGTTCTCCTGCCCTTCTACTTTGCCCTAGTGAGACCTCAGCTGGAATGTTGCATCCAGTTTTGGGCTCCCCAGTTCAGGAGGGACAGGGATCTACTGGAAGGAGTCCATAGGAGGGCTACAGGGATAATAAAGGGACTGGAGCAGAAGCTGAGAGACCCAGGGCTTTTTAGTCTGGAGAAGAGAAGACTGAGGAGGGGGTTTAATAAGTATTTATTAAATACTTGAGGGCTGGGTGTCCAAGAAGGAAGGGACAGTCTCTTCTCACTTGTGCTCTGTGATAGGACAAGGGGTGGTGGATGTAAACTACAGCATAGGAAGTTCCATCTCAACATGAGGAAGAACTTCTTTAAGGGTCACAGAGCAGTAGAGCAGGCTCCCCAGAGAGGCTGTGGAGTCTCCTTCTCTGGAGACTTTCAAGCCCTGTCTGGATGCATTCCTCTGCGACCTGCACTAGATTATGGACCTGCTCTGGCAAGGGGTTGAACTCAAGGATCTCTGGAGTTCCCATCCAACCCCTAACATCCTGTGACCCTGTGATCCTGTGAACTTATGTCTTGGTTCTCTGCTAGTTTAGAGATCACTGTGCTGCACTGTGCTGTTTCAATATGTAGATGTACTGCCAGCATTGCCTGTCCAAGGTGTCTCTTTAAAAGCTTCAGTCCATATCTAGAGACAAACTTCTTGTTTTAGACCTCTTTTAGCATCAACTGAATGTTAATTATAGTCTGAGTGAATGAGTCCCAGCTGTGAATGTGTTGCCTGCAAGATGAACCCTGAAGTTAATTTGCTACAAGTTTAAAAAATAATCTAAATTTAGTTGTGAAAAAAAAAGAAGAAACAAATAAAAAATGTTTTCAGTTTTCTGACTGTGAAGATAATCTCCTGCTAGGGTTGAAAGTTATCCATGTTTCTGTTCTTAGAGTCATTGGCTTTGGTTTTCAAATATCTTCTAAAAACATCCACTCTAATTGGAATAGCTGGGTACTGAGCATTTCCAGATATGCTCTGCAACATAGATTTCTTGTGTGATAGATCACATATCTCTTAAGAAAAAATGTCCTGTATTTATACTTTTTCTGACTATGAAATTGCAAAGCACATAATTTGAAGTTTGAAAAACGTAGGCATAAACATGACCAGGGGATTGTTGATAGTAACCTCTATGCTAATATTTGGGGCAGGAATACGAAATGCTTTCAATTTAGGAATAATTGTTTCTGAGATTATTCATTTTGACCTCATGAACTGTTCAAGCCCAGTGGATCTCATTTTCAAGTTAGCAATAGATAGGAAATTATTTCCCTGTGTAAAAAAAATATACTGGACCCTGCAACAGATGCATTTTGTGATGTTAAAACAACTTCTGAAAAACAGTGGTTTGCACTTTTTGCGGCTTTCCGTCTCTCAACTACTGCTTCTGTGTGAAGAGAGATTAGGCCAGGTTTATCTTCTTTTCAGTATGCTTGGCCAAAACTCTCTGTGCTGGATAAACACAGGAAGCATATTCTGGGACTCAATTTCACAGAAAACTACTGGCCTTTCTAATCATGGCAATACTGCAGCAGGGCAGGCACAATTTGTTCTTCAGCACTTTGCAGTTCTTAATGCTAGATGATGCATAATTATTTTTAGAAATAACATGTGTGTGGCTGTTGAAGTAGCCTCTTTGGTTTTAGAAATAGCAGAGATGAGTACTAAATGCCGCAGTATGACGGTTCCTAGATTTTTTTCACTTGTGCCTTGTTGAGGAAAGAAATAATTTATAAACTTTGGATCTTAAGCTGTGTTTTTCTCCTTAAGGAGATAGTGATCAGGGGGCTGGAGCAGCTCTCCTATGAGGACAGGCTGAGAGAGTTGGGGCTCTTCAGCCTGGAGAAGAGA
>VWZE01021544.1:28118-50442 GCA_013396675.1 Eubucco bourcierii
CTTGAGGTCCCTTCCAACCTTACCATTCTATGATTCTCTGATTCTGCATAGATGCATAAAGAAGTGCAATGCATTGTAAGCAATCTGCATTAGACCTCATGGTTGCTGTGTATCAGTATGATGAGGTAGTAGAAAAATGAATTTTCTATAAATTGATTTAGTTCAGTTAAGAAATTCCTCTTAGAGTAAGCAAATGAGTGCTTGGAAACTTAGATTCATAGAGCAAGTGGGAATCTGTTAGAAATTACCTCTAGATAAGGTGTGTAAACTGTGTGGTGAAATGATTTCAGTATCATGGATCGTTTGTTTTTAATATAAAAGTACTTGGACATGAAGATTGTCTCCTAATGTAGTTCTTGGACAGGTGATTTCCTGCCAGTAAAACCATTTTCTAAATTTTTATTGAGTTGGCTTTCAATTCCTACAAAGTAGTTACTCTGAGGTATCAAAACCAAATTCTGACACTTCTATTTTAAACATTTATCTCTTTTATAAAAGGAAAAGCAGCAGCTTGTGTACTTACGTCTCTCATAACTCCAAAAGCCTAGTATCTTGTCCGTGGTTACAGTGAGTAGTGGATGCTTAGGGGAAAATGATGAGAAGCAAGACAAGTGTGAATTGTTGCTTCCTCTGGCCTGTGTCTCTGGCAAGTAGACAAGTCAGCTACACTGTGCCTTTGAATAGTCACCAGTAGACATAATATTCATGAACATGTTCTGTCTTTTTAGGATATATGTCAATATTAATCTTCCACATAGTTCTGTGACATTGAAGTTTGCTATGAGGTGTGGATGTTGGTTGAGAAAGATGTATTGCCATTTATTTGTTTGTCATTCAGTCTTTGGTTGCTTCTGCCCTGCTGAAGACTGCAAGGCCGTTGCCTGTTCACTTTGTCATGGGCTTGTAGGTTTCTTTCATATTTACTCTTCATTTGTTGTCTAATAAATATAAGAGCATTTATCAGAATGGGAAAAGTAAATGAGAATACTCAAAACATCCACTGGAGTGTTTTGTGGTTGTAATCAAAAGAGCTTTAGATTTTTCTGGTGAGTAGTATAACAAAAAAAAACCCACAACTGACCCTGAAATCTACTGGTGTAGTGCCTAGTGAAGATAATATTCTTCCAATGTGAAATTTGACTGCAGTTATACTGTCATTATATTACCATAGTTTTATTTGTAATTGTAATCACATAGAAATAGTTTGTCAGTCTAGAAAATAGAAAATGTCAGCTCCCTCTGTGTGAAACAGTTTATCAGGAGATCATGAGAATAGCACAGGAGGTGTGTTTCTCAGGAGATAGGTTTGACAACCTAGTCAGATAATTAGTACTATGTAATTCAGTGTATCTTGATGGATATACAGAAATACAAAATGCTGTTCTCTTTCCTCAGGGCAGCAGCTTCCGTATGGTGGTGGCAAACTGGAATATTTTGCTGTAGGTCCACAGAACTGTTTCGGTGGATTTTTATACTTGAACTTTATCCATATGTAATGCTGTCACCAACCCAGTTAGTAACACAGCAATGGTATACATCTTCAAGTAATTAAATCTAATCTTCTGCCACTTCAATAGTAAGAGAATCTAACTGTATCTGAATTGAAGTTATTTTGTTTAATCTTACTTCCTGCATTAGGAGCTTGAGCAGTCATCAAACTCCTTAAAGGTAAAGAGATTCTACCTTTCCCTGATCTTTTTGCTGCCCCTTCCCTGAGACTGTTTTGGGGTTTGACCATGACTTGGTCCTGCCATAGTAATGCAAATCTTTTTTTTTTTTTTTTTTTTTTTTTTTNGTACTGTTTTGGAAATGCTTCTCTTACACAGTCCATGTTTTTCTCTCGTTATATCTAATTAATGCAACTGTCTAACAGCTCTCCAGTGAGTACATAATATACTCGGGTCTTTTTCTTCTTATGTAGTTTAAAATATAAGATGTACCAACTTCTAATGAATCATAATTCTTAATAGCCTTGAAATGTATAAGTTTCTCAGTTTTCATATTACACTTCATCCCATAGTTATGCTGTGATGCTCAATATCGTCCAGTTCCTCTGTTACCCCATTCTGATATCTTTTTGCTTTAGGAAGGTTTTTGCTAACACGTCACCACATTCCACTGGCACATTTCTCTCTTATCTGTTTTTGTACCAAGTTCGTTAGGGAAAATACAAAAATAAAAGCGATACTCTTGAGAATTCTGTTGGTAATATTCTACCTTTCTATATATCTTATTTCACCACTACTTCCTACCTCAATGTAAATAATTTCTGTTCCCCCGTCTTCCTTAGTTATTGTATTAATCACTCTGCTTTCCTGATAATTTAACAATTATCTAATTAATGATCTCATTTTCTGGATTTGGCAGACATTTGACTTCTTGCTTAATTATGAATCATTAATTACTTGGTAGATATACACAATCTCTGATGGGATATGAGTTAATTTATCAAATAAAGCTTTAAGATCAGGATGATGTGATCTGATATCAGTAGATACTCGCTACCTTCTGTTCATCTAATTGTTATTGAAGACAATTCCTTCATATCATTTCAATCCAGGGTTGTCAGGTTATGGACAAGCAGGGGCAATGATGAGGTAAAAAGACTCATCAAAATATTTAGGGATTGAAAATGTGACTTTTCCTCTCATTTTTATTTCATAGGTATTTCTAGAACTGTTGTTTTGGTCTGACAGAATAGAGTCCATTCAAACAGAAATCTTCATATATTTTGTTCGTCTAGGTAATATAGTCGTCATGTTTTTCTCCTCTATAATTTCTTTTATTTTAAGATGAGTCTGCCCAAGTAGCTTTGAATCATGCCAGTCTTGAAGGCATTTTCTTGAGATACACTTTCTATCATTTTAATAAGGATGATGTTCCTTTGGTTTTGGCCTTTCCTTTTTTCATCTCGTTCACTTTTGACTTCCGCACCGTTATTATCTGCACATAAACTAATTAGTTTCAGTTGTGCTGATCGCTCTTCGTACACACAAAAAACTTCCTAGCTACTGTAAATCTTCATCACCAAGGCTAATTCCCTTGTAAGCAAGGAGCTTCTGTTTGGATTAAAGCACGGAACAGTGATTAAACCCACTTGCATTTATTCATTCTTTTGGCTTCTGTATTCCAGTCTTGGAGACAGCTTTGGAAGGCTGTGACTGGTTTGATAGCCTGTCATTATATTGCTTCGGTCCCTCGTGTACTTCAGTGCTCAACCTGATTATTTTTTATGTCAAAACCAGTAAATGAACAGTTGGCATTCATACTTTTAGGACAGCCTTTACAGTCAGACAGTTCAGTCAGCATGCATGATTTTCCTCCAGAACACTTACTCAAGTAGTTATTGAAGAGAAATCCATGTTAGACAAGGAAATTATTGTAATGTAATGACATACTTTCTTCTGAGGTAAGATTTCTGAATTTGTAGATATAATATTTCAAGCTGCTGGATCCCTTCCATAATTTGAGAGATTTAAGATGCAGCTCTCCAAGGGAGAGTCCAGAGCCTTGCAGAACTAGAACCTCAGCGAGCATTGTTGGATTTGCTATGTTAGGCAATCTGTTCTCTACATTTTTGGTTTCTTCTTGTCTGGATTACTCTACATTGTGCTCTCCTTTCTCTTTTTGTTTTAGATAAGAGTCTGTGTATTTCAAAATAGGTCTCCAGTAAATATATCTACTGACACAAGGATGTCAACTAGGAACCTGAAATTATGTAATCCCTGAGGTCATCTGGAACTGCTAGTGTTACAACAAAGGAAATGAATTAATTCCACAGACATGTGGGGTTTGTGTTGTGGTAGAAATTATGGCTCTCCTGGCATAGCTACTCTCATACTGGATGTACTCTGCTGGTGTATTGCTATAATTCCTCACCTATAAAATGCAGTGCCACCATTGGTTTGATGGTTCTGCCCAAATCAAATAGGCAACTTCCGTAGTCTGTCATTAATTTGTAGAGTTGTCCAAGCTTGGGCTTGTGGAAAATACCATTCTTCTGGAATGTGGAGACTTAGCAAAAGGTTTACCTGATTCCCTAGAAGAAATGCTACGTAAAACCCATAACATTGTTGATACCGGAGTAAAAGACCACAGAGATTTACCAGCGCCAGCCACATCCAGCACATAAATTAGTACCAGAAGCATGTGAGCTTCTAGTCCTGTGATGTGGTTGTGGTTTTGCAAAGGTGCCTGTTCAAGGCTGAGCTCCATTACACAGGGAAGTACCTGGAAATTATGATGACAGTTTCATGTATTCTCTTGCAAAGTGAAGGTATTACAGCTCAGCTGCTGAGAATATCGTTAGACCTCTCTGAACCTTCATGCGGTTCTCTTTACCAGAGCAGAAGTGGGCTGTGACAACTCTTTTCTTAGCTCAGTTTATTTCACCTTAATGCTTTCTAGCAAGCCAAGCTCCTCTAAGCATGACACACTATCATAAAATAGATGGCAGAAGATTTCAGCAGATGATCCTGATATATGTTATAAACCGTGATCCCCCAGCAGCAAGGTACCTTGCTTTTCTCAGCCACCTGAGCAGCTACTGTGTGGATGTGTCACAATAGAACCCTAAATATTTCAACATCTCATGCATTTTATTATTTTCTTGTTCTTATTTAGATTCTGTGCATCATAGGCAATAATATTTACTTGTTGCTTCTTCTGACTCCATTTCTAATGCATTCCAGTCCAACCTCTCAGAATGAGCAGCATAAAGGCCCTCATTCCCTTACCATCCACATTTCTGATCTACCAGCACACCAGATTTGCCTGAAAACCACCTGTCATATGGAGCTTGAAAGGTAGGTGGTTAAGTATTCATTAAGGATTATACTGCTGAAAACTGCTGCCAAAAAAATTTTGCTTTAAGAGGTCCCCAGCAGCTGGTCAAGTTCTTTGACTATAGTTGCGTGTCAAGTTTTCATTGACGCCTCATTAAGATGAAATAAACGTGAAAAGAGACTCACGTAATGCAGGATATGCAGGAAATAGGACTGATCTAGTGACAACTCAGTACTGATGGACACAGGATTGGAAAAATTTCTGAGGTTATTTCACTGTGTGCAATGTAGAGTGTAGCAGGGAAGGCAAACAGCTTTTTGTTTGGAAGGAAGCTCATTCACTGTTCAGAAATCAGTGCATAGTATTATAGAATCATAGAATGGTAAGGTTGGAAGGGACCTCAAGGATCATCTAGTTCCAACCCCCTGCCATAGGCAGGAATATCACTTGAGAAATGAACAAACATTTTCTAAAACCTAGGAGGTTTCTTCCTCCAAAAAAATGAATACAGGTTATGAAAAAAAGTATACAAGAATTAGAAGAATAGCAGGCAGCATATGTTTGAAATGCACTGCCAATTCCATTCTTAATCACAGGAATTAAATAAATAATTATGTGTTATGGTTTAAATATTTCAAAATAAGCTATAGACTTTTAGGTCAGTTTGCATTTAAGAATGATAATGGAATATGCCTTATAACTGAGAATGAAGATTTTCAAAGCTGTAAAAGGAACTTACACTTCTTGGAAAGAGAACTGGGTATTCAAGTCTCCTAGGAGTGAAAACCTCAGTTTGTTTAGATCTGACCTAAGCTGATACATTTTGGATATTTCGTTTGTACATTTCCTTTCGCAAACTGTTTAGTTTTATGGTTTAACATTGGCACTGTATTGTTATCCTATTGACTTCCTCCCTTTTGTCCCTCTCTCCTCTTTCAATTGCATACTCATTACTACTCAGAGTAAGCTAGTTTTCTGGACAGTATTTACTGGGGGAGACTATCCGCTCTGGACCTTTCTTTTTAATATGCTTCACATTCTTGGTGACATGTCAGCTCCTAAGTATTGCTTGAGATTAAAGGTGTTTGATTAAAAAAAACCAACTGTCTAGTAAGTGACACAGTGCCCTTGACTGTGGGTTAATAGTACTATCTAATCCTTGTCAGGGGAGGCACTCATAAGGATTTGTAAGAGATGCAGTAGCTGGCCAAGAATGAAGGCCACAACAAAAATATATGTGGAAATGCCTGAAAGAGAAATTGTGTTTCTGTCTTGGGAAAAGAAACAAACTTCTTAGGAGCAAATTGAATAAATCTTCCTTAGTGCCCTGAAAGAGCTTCAAAGATGTTTTATTTAAAAAAATACAACAGGTCAGCTTATTTTGATTTCAAAATGCAAAGAAAATTAATAACAGGAAGAACGTTATGTTACTCATAGCAATCTTGATGGTTATATGATTTAAAATAATGGAAGTGTGTTTAGCTCTTTTATTCCTTTAATGATTGTAGCATATACAGGGCTCAGCATGCAGGATGTGAATCCTGTGGCGTAACTTTTCTCTTTATTCTTCATGCGAAGTAATTGAATGTGTCATCTATTGCTGCGGACTGGGGCTGTGAGTCACAGAACAACAGGGTCCAACTCCATCCCTGTAGCAAGTCTACTGAAACTAATGCAGTTAACTGTTGGGTGAGCTTTTGTGTTATGTGTAGCCCATACAATAACTTCACTAGATGATAAGGTCTTAATTAACTGACTCTGAAATTTTGACATGATTTCTCATTCACTTCAAAAAGCTTTTCTGCTGATCGGTAACATATGTGAATATTGAACATGTATTGCTAAATTCCTTCCTAATTTCTGTTCTCTTTCTTGCATGGCATATCTTTAAACCATGTATCATTGTGTCTAATGTGACCTCCTCATCCTTTTGTTCACTTCCTCACATGATCATTTTGATGCTCCCTCTCCTCCAACACAGAAACCTGAGGCATAAGCATCTCCTTCAGCCTTGAGGGGAGAACAAGTAATACCCATTAACGTTAAAGAGATTTCAACATATTGCTTGAGGTTTCACCAGGGACACTAAAGAAATTTAACTGAGGTCATCATTAATTTTGATCCTTACTTTCAGCTAAAGCAACAGCCCTCTCTTTGAAACACTGGGTTTCTGCAGACATACGTGTTTCAACTGTCTTGTAATTCATTTGTTTTTCTCTTCAATGAAAAATGTATGAATTGGAGACCATTTCATCAGTGGAAATAAATATATAGCATACTTCTGAGCTTGCATGAGGACTGTAGGCACCTGAGTAGTCAACATTTGGAGTGATGGATTTAAGTTCAGTGATTTAAAACTTTACCATTCCAAGTTGTTTGCTCTGCATCACTCCCTTCTCGGCAGAAGTGTGAGAATGGGCCACTTGCCTTTACATCAACCAGTCCAGGCTATAGTTCAGTATTTCACATTCCTGATGGGCACTGTTGGGCTGGCATGTGCCCTGGGGTTGCTAAGGTGCAGTCACATCTTCTGCTGCTGTCAGAGGGAGTTCAGAATAGTAGAGTTGGAAGCAACAGCAGCTAAGGACTCTGACAGAGTCCTTTAATGTATGTTTACAATAGTAGAGAAAACCAAGTATTCTTAATTTGGCTGGCACATCTGAGTTAGCTAACTTAAGAACAGCAGAGTAGATAGCAAAGTTAAAAGCAGAAGTTCTAAAATCTCTATGGGTGTTTGAGGAGAGAAAAAAAAAATGTAGGCTGCCAGCTGAAATTAAAGCTAAGTTGACCTAGTTTTTGTTGCTCTTCCAGCAGTTCCTAGTTTACTTGAGTTAATCGGACTCCAAGAATTACTTGGGTTAATCAGACACAGAACTATTTGGGTTAAGACTGAGAACACTTTCTTTTGTTTTAGTGTACATCTGCATTTAAAGAATTGAAATCTCTGATGGAGATTTTTGACTTTTGGTATAAAAAGTCTAACATTGAATAAGTGTCTCTTGGGGTAGAAAATGTCTGACACACAAAAAAGTCGTTAGAATAGCAGATAAAGAAAAACTGATAGTGGAAAGCCGAAGTGAAGCAATTAAAATTAGGGATATGATTTTAAAGGAAGGATGTAAGTAAGTACTGGAGCAAAATACCTTGAGAGCTGATAGATTTTCAGGTTTTTTGTCTTCACATGAAAACTGGATGTGCTCTTTGGAGATACATTTTAACTCAACTCAAGTTATATTTTAGTGAGTAACAGACAAGCTTTTTCAGTAAAAACAGGCTAATTGGGTAAAATTTAAAGATCCAGAACATAAAGAAAGTCACAGCATATGATGTAGTAGGTGATTCTGACACCAGCATCTATATATGTGTGAAACTACTTAGAAAATCTAGCAAAGAGATGAGAAATTACAGCATTTACAGTTATGAATAAACACCTCTGTTTATGTTATGATAAGCCTCTCTGAATTATGTGCAGCTGGCCTACTTCTAATCTAATTTACACCCATTAAATGAACCTGATTTACCTTCTGGTGAAACCAGAAAAAAACGTGTTATTCCCTGCTGATTTTAATAAGCCTCTCCCACCCTGTTGATGTTGATGACATAATGTTGCATATCAGATAGGCAGGGGGCATTTGGTATTAGCAGTTTTCAAGTAACACTTCCAGGAAAATAATTTCTTAAAACAGAAAAATTAGAGTTTGCACGCCATGAAATAGAGCAATCAATGCTTACACATACTGCCTGGAGCTGTTTTTTTGTTTATGGCTACTTTCCTCTCCCTGTTCAATATTTCTAAATTTTCATAAGTCTTCAGCTTATCCAGGATTACACTTCTCAGTGATGCCACCACCCCAGACAGTGTTATTTTCAGTCTTCCAAGGCTGTTGGAGTTGATGCTTTCTGTTTGATTTTCCACAAAAAGCGTATTTCATCTGATTTCATCCAGTGTACCATATTGAGTACTGCTACTGCCTGGCAAGCTGCACAGTTGGTTCTTAGATGTGCTCTCTCATTTCCTGCAATGACATTACTGCCATGAAGAAAATATCCCTCAGTGGGTAGATACTTTTGGTTTGTGTTCCAGACTGCCCCTTGGTGATACATCACATCTATATTAGCTCTGCCTTGGATCCTAATTTGTGCCAATGCAGGATACTCATGTCTTTATATCTGAGTTGTGACTGTAACACTTAGAGTATACTGTACAGCTCAAATGTAGTAGGTATTTTTTATTTATAATTTTCTAGGCTTGGAAATTTAGTATGCATAATGTAACAGTTTACTTCTTTCTCCTTTCCTTGTTCTTAATTAGATTAAGTGTGGTAAACCTAACACTTCTAATAATTTCTAACTTGTGTCATGCTTTCTGCGCTGAAGTTCATGTAAACTTTAACTTTAACCTGTTTAAGAAACAAACCTATTCTAATATTTCACAAATTTATCTAATTTCATATCTTCTTAGATTTTCTCTTGAAAATTCCATATTCTATTTTTCATAATCTGTTGCCATCTAAAGTTTGTGAATGAAGGGTCTGAAAGACCATGATTACATCTTATTTATCATACAGTTATATCAAGAAAAGCATTACAAAAGTAACTATGAGCTCACAAAAGCATGGATCATGCATCAAGCCAAGGTAGGGTAGCAGGGTAAATAAATCTTGATGTGATCACAAATGTTGGAAAAAACTTGCAGGTGAGCTCAGTTCAATGAAAGCTGGGGAACTAACTACTCTGCTCTTTTGTGCTGGTGTCTGTTTAATTTACTGTCTTGCCTGTCTGCAACCTACCTTTCTAACTCAGTCCAAAATGGTTTATTGAGCTCTGTGCTTGAAAGAAAAAAGTTGAAAGGGTAAGCAGGATGGCACAGTTCTGAAACAAGTGAATTAGATTAGGAAGGATTTGTAGTCATATTCAATAAAGACATTCTATTTCTACGTCAACGACTAAATGGAAGTACATCAGGTAAATATTTCAATCTGCTTTGTCTCACTTTAGCTATAATGTAAATTATTGTGGTTCTTAAGAACAATGTTTAGGTTTAAGGATGTTTTTGAAAGCAGTTTTATATTGTAAGGTTATTTCTTGTCCACAGTGGAAATGTTGCAGATTGAAATATTAAAAAAATACTGAGCAGGGCTTGCCTAATTTAAAATAGACTGATCTAAATATGGTCGATGGGTGATGGTAACTTTGTCTTTGTCATTACTGGGTCTTCCAAAAGCTTGTACAGCCAATGAAAAATTGTGGGTTTGCTACTAGTCTTCCAACAGGAAGTGTATCAAAATGCTGCATCATTTTATGTGGCCTCAAAACAAGCTTCAAGAGTGATGTGGTTTTATCCTTCCCTGATAGTGTTGAGCAGCAACAGAGCTGTGTATTCACATGTTCACATTCCTAGTTAGTAATGAACTTCTTTTGTAGATGAGTATAGGGGTATGTTTCTTGACCAAACCTTTTACTCTGAAATTACTTCAAGGGCAGTCTTGTATTGGTTGAGCAGGATTCCCCTATGTGTGTTTCGTAAAAGCTAGTTAAGCCTTTTCACAAATACCATTAGTCCCAAACCGTGAACAAGTGAACCCTCCAAAAGAAGAAAACCTTGCATTTTTAAAGATAAGTAAATGCCAGGATGTTATTTGAGTGGCTGCTTTAAAATATCTTCCTCTTTCTGCACCAAGTTTTAAAGCTACAGATTTTTTTTTCCCCCCCCCTCAGGGACCATCAGCACAATAAACAGGTTTTGTAATAGAATGGTATGAAGCATCTTCCAGAGCGTGCTAATTTTTCTGGCTTACTGGTATTGTTCAAACCTGCTGAAATGCTGCTAATCAGTTAACTAACTCAACTGCTTGGTCAGCTGATGCACCCAGTTTTCACCAATGAACTTCACTCAACATGCAAACTGTAATACTGGAAAAAAAAAAAAAAACATTTTCAGGTTATTTCAACATATAGCTACAGTGAGTAAAATGGTTAAAAATGTCAGTTCTTGCTTTCTCACACGTTGCAGTCCTCACAGCTGAACTTAATGAATAGACGTGCAAACATACTGTACTTGTATGAGTGAGTCTGGACAGGCTGCCAAAAAATGTTGGCAGAAAAAGTCTTAGTCTTTCATGTAGGTTCAAGTCAGTTCTACTGAACATTGTAACACATTGCAAAAAGCTGCTATCCTTTAAAATTTCCCTTGAACGCTCCTGTTGCCTTAGACATTTTAATGGTCTAAATAAGTGAGAAATGACATAATAATTAATTACCTCTTGTGTAAAGTATTTCAGCTAGAGATTTCAAAGTCATGGTTATGTCAGAACCCAAGTACATTAAACCCCAGTGTGTATTCTTTCTTTGAGAAGTAAAGTAACCTGAAAATGCTAAGGCTTAAACTAAGAAGGATTGAACTGTACAGAATCAAGGCCACATTATTTCTCTATAAGAGCACTGAGAGAAGGATGTAATGCGCTTTAGCTCGTGGTCCTTAACTGCATACCTACAGTGAACATATTTTAACACTCCTGCATGCCTTGGGACAAAGCAGTAGAATAGTACCTCAAAGCAGAAAGCCGCTTTCTTTTTTTATCTGCAAATAATTCTGTAACAAGTTGGTGAACATAAGCAATCTACATTCACTTTTACTAGATTTTCTTTGTTTTTTTACAGTCTTATAAGGAAGTTCTGTGAGTTAAGAATCATTTGGATGCTCTAATAGCAGTAGGCATGTGATAGATTGACTTAAACAGTTGCTAATTCTATTGTAAAATCAGAAACATTGTGATGTTAGTAAAACAATATTGATAAGTTTTATCAGTGAGTGAGCAAAACAAAATGGGCTGTAGAGCACATGAAATCAAAAGTTTCTGGAAAAGTCAGGAAGCATTTTCTTTTTCACTTCAGTGCTGTTTGCTTTTGTTCGCTGTTGTGTTTTAACCCCAGCTGGCAGTTAAGCACCATCCAGGTACTTGTTCATTCCCCTGCAGTGGAATGGGGAAGAGAATTGGAAGAGTAGCAATAGGACAACTTCTTGCTTGAGATAAGACAGTTTAATAGGTAGAGCAAAAGCCACATGCACAAGCAAAGCAAAGCAAGGAATTCAGCACTTCCTTTCAACAGACAGATGTTCAGATATCTCTTGGGAAAAGGGCACCATCACATGTAAGAGTTACTTTGAAACACAAAGTGCCATAAATCTGAGCATCCCTCCCTTTCTTATTCCCCCAGTTTTATATGTTGAGCATGACATCCTATGGTATCGGATATGCCTTTGGTTGGTTGAGGTCAGCTGCGCAATTTGCGTACCCTCTGAATTTCTTATGCACCCCCAACCTTAGTAGCTGATGGGATGATGTGAGACACAGAAAAAAACCTTGACTCTATGTAAGCACTGGTTAGCAATAACTGAAACATCCCTGTTATCAACACTGTTTTAAGCAAAAATCCAGAACACAGTCCCATACAAGCTACTATAAAGAAAATTAGCTCTATCCCAGCCAAAATAAACACAAACTTAAGAAGTTAAACGGAGCAAGATTTAATGGAATTTATGTAAAATAGCCTTATTAAAATAAATTAATAAAGTATTGGAGAAAGATCCTCTAACATTTAGTGTGCCATCGTCAAAACAACACTTTAAACCCCATAAAGACAGTATGCATAGTTCATCAAGACTAGGTAAGAATTTATATCTCTTCTCCTTTTACTTCTGAGAACAAAAATGAGTCAAGTACATCAAATTAAACATTCTTCACTCTTCTTAGAAGACTGAGTTTACAACCAAGAACTTGAAATTGCAGTAAGTTTATTTTCTACAGAACACAAGACTCTGAATGCCAGACATGCCTTGTGCTAGGGAGGTGTATTTTTGAATAAAACACATGTTGTTTCTGTGAATATAGAGTTATCCAAGCTTCCCCCAGATACTCCTTCAAGACACAGCTTATCTCAGCTTTCTCCATGGAAATTGTCTCCAGCTACTGCCAATTATCTCTTGGCAGCCTTTATGATACTGTGTTGACTTTAAAAGGCTGACACTCTATGTACTACTGTGTTTCTCTCTGTCCTGCTGTAGAAAAAACACTTTTCACATTTGCAGGGAGGCTTTTAAACTTACATATGGAATATATATGACTTCATAAAACAGTATATTTAGCTTGCTTTCTGGCTAAAGCAGCAGAATAACATCTTTAAGCTTTAAGCTTTCCTGAAAGCAAAGTCTAGTTATAACTTATGTAGACTCAGATGACTGCTAAGGAGCTGGGGTTCTTCAACCTGGAGAAGAGAAGGACCTAATAATGACCTTCCAGTACTGGAAGAGAGCCTACAAGAGGGATGGGGAGAGACTGTTTACAAAGGCCTGTAGTGATAGGATGATAGCAATAGCTTCAAACTAGAGAAGATAAAATTTAGATTGGATGTTAGGAACAAGTTTTTTACTGTGAGGGTAGCTGAACACCGCAACAGGTTGCCAGGGGAGTGGTTGAGGCCCCATCCCTGGAGATACTTGAGGTGAGGATTGACAGGGCTCTGGGCAGCCTGATTTAGTTGAGGATGCCTCTGCTGACTGCAGAGGGAGTTGGACTAGATGGCCTTTGGAGGTCCCTTCCAACCCAGACCACTTATGATTCTACGACTAAAGCACTCTAGTCCTGTTTAATGTTGCCAGTCTATAACTTAGCTGCAAGATTTTTTTTTTTTCCCCCCCCACACTTACATGAGTTCATTTCAGATACTCAACATCTGTAGATCCCATTATTCTCAACTATGGATATTCTGTTTTGAACAATTTTCCTCAACCTTGAACGTGTCCTCAAGAAGTGAAAACCCTACATTTGAAGACAGTTACAGCTTGCTTTTTACCAACTGCTAACGAATTAAATGTGCAGTCTCCAATATACACATATATAGTGAAAAACTATGAGAATTTATGGCAAGTGAATTTGGAAGTACTTCTAAAAGAAATGCTGCGTGGTTTCAAATGTGATAGTGTTAAACCTTTCATTGCTTTGTATATAGTCAGTAGTACTGAGGAGAAAAGGATGAAGACAGGGAAAAGAATGTCACAGTTATTTGTGTAGTCTTGAATGAAAATCTTTTACCTTAGTACTTTGTATGCAACAACATGAACAGTTAAAAACTACTCCTTCTCTGGAGACTTTTAAGGCCTGTCTGGATGTGTTCCTCTGTGACCTGAGTTAGATTGTAAGGTCCTGTTCTGGCAGGGGGTTTGGACTTGATGATCTCTTTGGGTCCCTTCCAACCCCTGACATCCTGTAATCCTGTGAAAATGTTTTTTCAAGGTTTCCATGACTGAATATCAGTTAAGAGCAGAAATGGGTATTACTTGTGAGATGAGTTCACATTTGCTTTATTTTGCTAGTTAAGAAACCACAAATATTTATTTGTAGTTGTCTTATAGCAGCAACCTTGCGTGGATACTGTACATGTATTTTGCCTATTTGACTCCATCTCTCCTCTTTCTAAGCGATGTTAACTTGCTCATAGTTGTTGCAGGACTGACACGTACAGATCCTGACATATACACCAACAGAGTGGATAGAACAGCTAGGGAGACATTTTTGGTAATATTCTTTTTTACTGTATGTGTATGCAATATTATGCTGTAAAACATTTTGCAAGCACAAGCTTCATACTGATATAGCCCTTCTTCTGTAGTTGCTTCTAATTTATACTTGTATAAATGCAGAGCAGGAAGCAAAGCAGTTAGTTAAAGAACATTCCATTTAACATGAATGTTATTTGGCCTCTGTCAGTCTCTGAATCGTGAACAATACTGTTTCATCACACAGTACAAAGTTGTTTTCAGGCTTTCTGAGAAACCTAGGACCGGTGTTGCTTGTATCTTATAACCTGAAAACACAGAGCACGTACTTAGGTTACAGAGGAGAGAAAATAAACAAAACATATAAGGTGATGTTAGTTTTAGATTTGTTTTTGCTTTAATTTTTCCTTTTTAAAATGTGGTGTTGTAATTTAAGTAAGATACTTGCCTGGGAAGTTCTGCTCAGTTACTGAGAAAGTGCAACAGAGCAGCAGCAGTTTTCCCACAATACTCTGATAATCTCAGCAAGGCTTTGGCAAATAATCTTTGGTATATTAGATTTTGTAAAAAATTTGGTGTCTCCAAAGCAATAACTCATCTAAACTCCCTGCTGTGTGAGACACTGACTGATAGTGCTGTGTTTTGGAACAGCATCGAGGTCCTTTTGGTCATTATGCTCCAAATTTGCTAAGATGTAGTTTTATGCTTCAAGTTCTTCACACTTGTAGATCACATACAACAGGTAGTATTACTAAGGAATAAAACAAAGCCTGGAATCACATGAATAAATTCAGGATAGAGGACCTTTTTACAAAGTTGGTTTTTGTTCATTGTACTTCCAGTGAGGTCATTGAGTACAAACCTTATTACCTTTACAGTGAAAAATCAAATATTTTTCTTCTAAGAAACATTGTTGAAATGGGGTAACATAAAGTAAATAAAAGCTGTTTGGGGAATTATGTGCCTCATTGTTCTTTAGAAGTACTTGCAAAGAGGCTGCAGTGGGGTGAGTGTTGGCCTCTTCTCCAAAGTAACAAGTGACAGGACAAAAGGAAAGAACCTCATGTTGTACCAGGGGATGCTTAGATTGGATATTAGGAAAATTTGTTATACCAAAAGCATTTTCAAACACTGGAACAGGTTGCCCAGGGTGTCACCACCCCTGGAAGTATTTAAAAGACATGTAGATGTGGTCCTTAGTGACGTGGTTTAGTGGTGGGCTTAGCAGTGCCGAGTTGGACTCAGTCTGAAAGGTCTTTTATAACCAAAGTGATTCGATGAGTCTTTTTGTGTTAACTTTAATCAGAGAGTGTAGGAACCTTCAGTGCCACAATGTTGAATGCACTACAAAACAGGGATGTTAGGGAGTTATAGTTTTCCAGTGAATCAGACTTCATTCTGTTCACTGAACTTGTATCTTTCTTGCTGAGATGGGTAACAAAAGTATCTGTTACTGTTGTCAGTTTTACTAAAGGCTAAAGATAGAGGTCTGACTAGGCTAAATCAGGAACATAGACAAGTTGTTTGTCTTGCTTGCCACAAAAGCATTTTATGGCTTGTGAAAAAAAGTGTTTGGTGGTTTTTTTTGTTTGTTTGGTTTTTTTTTAAATTCTTCTGATAAACTGAGTCATTGTTATTGGTGTTCTGTTATTCTTCATTTGTATGGACTTCAGAAATCCTGCAATAACACCTGTAACACTGCTTGTGTCATTTTACCTAGCCTCTGGTAGGAATCAGTAAAAACCTGATGTAAAGAAAGCATTCTGTTATTTTGAGTCCAGTTTCAAGAGCTCTGGTGAAATATGCAGACATCTAGATGTGCAGGGTGCTTTATGGACGCTTCATTCCAACCTGGTCATTGTAGGCTATCACCCATTAAAAAGAAGCCTGAGGAATAATTACGTTTCATAGGCATATGTCTGAACATGAAATCAGTAGGCAAATAAAAATGGAGGAACTGTGGATTCGCAGATCAGGTTTGAGGAAAGATAAAGTCTGCTTAGGCACCTCTTCACAGAGAAATTTGAAGGAAAATAAGTCACTGGGTCTCCTTTTGCAGGAGGGAAAACAAAAATCTGTGAATGAGATCATCTGAGCAGAGGCGTGTGAGGAGCTCTGCAGGCAAAGAGAACATAGCAATTTATAAAACTCTCAGATACAGGTCAGTATAGCTCACCCAGCAGGGCCCTTTGTAAATGTGAGGAGAAAGCTGAATGTCAGGGGAATTGTTAAGTTTTTAGACTTATAGAAGAGAACTAATTTGAGAGTTGAGATGATTTCTAATTGCCATCTTCCTGTGATCCGAGTGAGAACAGTTGTCATGTAAATAGTAAGATGTGTTTGTGATTGCCAAGAAAAGAAAAGCTGTAGGTGATGGCAACTTGTAGTGTTGTCTGTTTAAGGTAGTGATGTCCCTCTTACACTGTGTTTGTTCAGACCAAACTAGATCTGTAGCTGTTTTACTTAATAGGTAACCTGAGTTGCTATCCTTTTGTATAGAATGGATCTAAGATGACTACAATATCAGACTCATTGAAGAATGACACAAAACATAATTTTCGATAAAACAATAAATAGAAGTTCATCCTTTATTTTTGTGTTGTTTCCATAGGGTATAAGATCTGTGGAATCTGTGGACATGTGTACAGCAGATTAGATATTCCAGGGTTATTGATGATCTGTGCCATTTTAAATTGGTAGTTCTGCATGACTCTGTGCACTGCTTATAGAAAGTAACAGCTCAGATCCCAAAGGTGAATAGATATATCAAGAAAACACTTTGCCTCTCCTAATAAGCAGACATATCTTGCCAGTCTGGCACAAGCTCAACTGCTGTTTGCATGGTCTGTGTTATGTTGCTTGGTTTTGACACATCTTTTTTTTCTGGCCTGAAGCCCGCCTTGCTTAGTCGGAGCTAAATTTGCGTAAACCCCAGTAGAATACAGGGGAGATAAAGTATAGTTATTGCTACCTGGTACTTGAAGAAGAAATGAGTAAGTTTAGAGATGGTTGAACTTTTCTGAAAGAGCATTGACTGTTTTTGATGGAAAGTTAGTGTTTGGACATAGTGATTATCACAGAATCACAGAATGTCGGGAGCTGGAAAGAACCTCAAAAGCTCATCCAGTCCAACCCCCTGCCAGAGCAGGATCATCTATGCCAGATCACACAGGAACGTGTCCAGGCCGGTTTTGAGTTTCCCCAGAGAGGGAAAAACCATGTTCCAGTGTTCTGTCACCCTTACAGGGTAAAAATTCCTCCTCATGTTTAAATGAAACTTGCTATGCCTTAGCTTCCACCCACTGCCCCTTGTCCTGACATCAGGCATCACCGAAAAGAGCCTGGCTCCATCCTCCTGGCACTCACCCTTTACATGTTTATAAACATTGACAAGGTCACCTCTCAGTCTCCTGTTCTCCAAGCTAAAGAACCCCAGCTCCCTCAGGCTCTTCTTGTAAGAGAGATGTTCCATTCCATTAACCATCTTTGTGGCTCTGTGCTGGACTCTCTCAGGCAGTTCTATGTCCCTTTTGAATTGGGGGGCTCAGAACTGGACACAGTACTCCAAATGTGGCCTCACCAGGGCAGAGTAGAGGGGCAGGAGAACCTCTCTCAACCTACTAACCACAGCCCTTCTAATACACCCCAGAATGGCACTGGCCTTCCTGGCCACAAGAGCACATTGCTGGCTCATGGTCAATGTTCCATCAACTAGGACCCCCAAATCCTTTTCCCCTTCACTACCTTCCAACAGGTCAGTCCCCAGTCTACACTGATCCCTGGGGTTGTTCTTTCCCAGGTGCAAGACTCTACATGTGCCCTTGTTGAATTTCATTTAATTTTGCCCTGCCCAACCCTCCAGCCTGTCCAGGTCTGGCTGAACGGCAGCTCAACCTTCTGCTGTGGCAACCACTTCACCCAGTTTGGTGTCACCAGCAGACTTGCTGACAGTGCACTCTGTGCCCTCATCCAGGTCATTGATGAATGTATTGAACAGAACTGGTCCCAGTACTGACCCCTGTGGGACCCCACTACTTACAGGCCTCCAACTAGACTCCATCCCATTGACCACAACTCTCTGGCTTCTTTCCTTCAACCAGTTCCCAATTCACCTCACTACCTGATCATCCAGATCACACTGCCTCAGTTTAGCTAGAAGGATGCTGTGGGAGACAGTGTCAAATGCTTTACTGAAATCAAGATAAACTACATCTATTGCTTTACCATCATCAATCCACCTGGTTTTGTCATCATAAAAGGCTATCAGGTCGGTCAAACATGACTTCCCCTTGGTAAAACCATGTTGACTGCTCCTAATGACCCCACTGCCCTTGGTATGCTTAAGGACAGCATCAAGGATATATTTCCCCATTATGAACTGCTCAAGCTAGCCAACTATGTCAGCTGAAATGAAGGCTGTTTTAGTTGTGTCTTGCATTAAGACTTTGCCAAAAATAAAAATACCAGGAAAAAAACTGTTGCCTGTGTGACCCATACATCAGGCATGCCTTATGAACTTAAGATTTTCTGAACAAAATCTACACTTAATTTTCTGTTATTTTGACTTAATGTCCTTCTCTGGCAAAGCAGTTTACTCATTTGATATATGTTTGCCTTTTATGTATTGGAGTAACAGACAAGGCAACAGAACAGGAGAGCTTCAACGTGCTCCATTTATATTACATTTAAACTTAAAGAACTCTTGGGAAGCTGCTGAAACTGCATTTTTGTCCATGTTGTATCAGGGAGCATATGTGGTTTCCTGGTGTGTCTTACTCATTTAGAAGAGTAGCATCAGTTTCCACCTATAAGAAGCTGGGTACACTTTATTTTATTATTACTAGTTTGTTGATGTGAATAGAATACTTCAAGGTAAATTAGCAGCTATTTTTTAATGAAAACTTGAGCGTTTTATGCAATAATCCCAAGACAAATAAGATGGTAGTGATTTATGTGAATGTATTTGGACAAAGGAAGTACTAACACGAACTATTATCTTCTTTTTTTTTAATAATTTGAAAAGCGTAAACTAATTGCCCCTTCATCATATCCCATTATTTTTCAATTTTATGTAGCTTGTATTCTATGTCTCTAATTAAAACAAAGTTTATAAACACTGAAAATGCAGAGAGCATTTATATTTCAGATAAATAGGAGGAAGAATGTGAAATAATTCTCAAAAGGCTTGTAAAATTTCCAGCTTGATTTTGTAACCTCACTGTTTTCATGTGTTTGGGTGAACATTCTGAATTTTGGGGGCCTAGGTAGACTGAACATTTCTAAAGTTACAGAATCAGTATTTGCCCCATACTGCAAACTATTTTTCAGGCTTGTAAAAGGTATGGAAAGCTATTCCTTTTCTTTCTTGCCCTTAAAAAGACAGCTTTAACCCCAGAAAACTATTATGAGACTGAGAAAATCTAATGTTTCAGGTGGGAGTTGTATGAGGAAGAGTAAGTGTTTGGCAGAGGTGCACTGTGTTGAAAATAAATGTGCTTAAGCAAACAAAGCTAACTTTAACGTTTATATGGAGCATCCACATAGTAATGGAAACAACATGGTAATTTTGAAGATTTAAGTTTGCCATTTGATTCACACAGTCTAACACTTCCATATCATCACTTTTCATATCACTAAGTCACTTCTCTTTTACAGATAAAACACATTTGTTGGAGAATGAGCCTTTATTTACAAAAATACAATTTTATTAAAATACAAAAGTGATGCATAGCATTTCTTTACTGTCCAACCTGACTTCAGCAAGGTCTATTACTGATTCTTGCCATTTTCATCACTTTAGCGTCCTTGGAGAATCCCTCATCTTACTTTTGTCAATGGCAAATGATATCCATGACTAGAAAAACAACATTGTTAATCTCACAGTGTCTATGAAAGTATCTTAATCTAATTTTTGAAATTTTCTACCAGACACATTTCTTATTTAATCAGAGATAGTGGATAGGTCATATTCTTCTATTATTTCTTTAATCTCCTTGGCAAGCTTCCTAGCCTTTGGTTTTTGGTTTGGTTTTTTTTTTTTCTCTTAACCCATACAGTATTTGTCTGCCTACCTTTTATTCTTTTCAGAGTGACTTTGTCTCCAAGTGTTGTGAACATCAGGACCCTGTTGCCTTCAGGTAAACACAGTAATTTTTATGGAGGTGTTGTGCAGCTTCAGAGATGACTCCAGTAAACGGAGGCAGGTCCTTACATCACTGCAGCCAAAATAACAGTCATAGCTCAAAAAATGAAATTAGAATCTGTCTGAGACTGAAATTGCTGTTGTGCCTCACTCTTATTTACAAGCAATACTTCCATTTCATATACTTTATGAAATAAGATTTTAGTAATCCACATGTTCTATGTGGAACATTACTATATAATCCACAGTTTTGACCTGCCCTATATTTTGTGTGTCATAAGCAGCTCTATTGCTTTCCTATCAATCAGTGAAACTGCAAATAGGGTGGAAGAAAAATTGCTGTCTTGTCTAATTACAGAACACTCAGAAGATCAGAATAGAGCAGCTCTTTAGATGGAAGGACATAACATTTAAACTCTGAATGTAACAAGGTAGCATGGCACACATTTACCCATTCCTCTTGACAACCATTGTAAGAGGAATGGAAATTACAGAAGCATTATCCGTTCTCATTAAATGTGCAAACTTCTATATACTTTCCTTGAGTGCAATATTCAGGTACACTTAACAAATCATTACATCAGCCATTTTACTACATTTGAATGTCAAGTACAGTGAAGGAGTGACTTATTTTAACAGGACAAGGAGATGATCATCAAAAATTCCATTTAAGGACAAACATTTTTTTTTGTTTTCCCAAAGAGCAATCAAAGAATGATCTACAGTGTTATAGAAGATTTCCTGTTACAGAACTGTATGGGGAACTGTAATTCTGTACTAGACAATGCTGAAATTGTAATGAACAAAAACGGTTTGAAATTGAACTGTTGTTTAGGATCAGATTATCCCATGCTCATGAATTGCTTGTGGATAGAAGCGGCAACCTGAAAATGTGAGACTGTTCTTTGCAAAACCTCCAGGCTGACCCCCACATTAGAGCTTCTCATGCTTCCTGGCATGGCCACTTCTAGTGCAGTGTACTTCAATTTTTTTCACTGCAGAAAATGAAGTGATCATTTGAATTCCACAGGGGCCCTCACAAAGTTTCCATTTTTTTGTGGTCTCAGGATAGCCCTGCCTCAAAGTGCTTTTCCTTCCAACCAGAAACCTCTGGTGGCTACTCTCTATTTGTGAAAAAGAGCACTTCTCCATCCAGCTGGCTGTCCCTTCTTCTGTGTATGCAGCTGCCCAAGAGCAAGGGCTCAGGTGTGACTGGTAGTGCTTGGGAGGGCATACAATACGTGGTTTAAAAAACTATTCCTGAAAACCTGCAATCTCAGCATATGAAAAGATGAATAAAAATGGGAGAAAGAAACAGTGACAGAGGGAACACTGAAGTGGAATCTGTAGTGCCATTTTCCTACCTTGCAGGGTATTGGTCATATGCAGGTCTTATTTCTGATAAAGGTCTAGTTTATTAGCTCATAACTACAACAGACCAAACAGCTTAGAGCCTCCCTTTGTGGTTACATTTCTTCTTCCCATCTGTTCAATTGGCTATTGCTTTTTTTATAATGGATCCTCTGCAGTATTATAGTTCATAGTTATGTGAAGCAAATGAAAGACATTATGAAAATGGTGAAGCAATGAACATCTCTCTTTGCTAAACCTGAGTTTTAGCATTTCCTTTTTTACATGAAGAAAACACTTAATTTCCATCTCTTTGATACATTAAAGTTACGGTACTGTGGTAGGAATTAAAAATTCTCTTCTTGTTAAGTGTTTGAAAACAAAAAAAAATGAAAAAAATTTGAATCACTACATCACAGTATCACCAAGGTTGGAAGAGACCTCAAAGATCATCAAGTCCAACCCAATACCACAGACCTCAAGACTAGACC
>VWZE01021544.1:50638-65096 GCA_013396675.1 Eubucco bourcierii
GTTGCCCTTCTCTGGACACGCTGAAGCACCTCAATGTCCTTCTTAAATTGAGGGGCCCAGAACTGGGCACAGTACTCAAGGTGTGGCCTAAGCAATGGAGAGTACAGGGAGAGAATGACCTCCCTGTTCCTGCTGACCACACTATTCCTGATGCAGACCATGGTTGATTTGAATATGGCAAAAACTTCTAAAATGTACAAAATGTTGTTATGACATTGTTTAGGCAGTTATTTCTGACAATACCACCCAACAACTACCCTTTTGTATTGTCAGACAGTGTTTAAGTATCGGGACCTTAAAGATATTTTTTTCTGTGTGAAACAAAGTTTTGTCATGGTACTTACATAATTTTGTAATTGGTGAACAATGTCTCTTGCTCCAGTATACTTTATTGAAGAGTGAATGGTAGAAAGTCATGTTTCTGTGTTATATTTTTTTTGTTGTGGCCTGATTTAACTCATGGTAGTGACACCACGTATAGGATTGTGTACATCATGAAATGCCTAGTACTTTGTGTTACATCTCCAGAGTTAATCTGTTACTGAGACACCAATTTAATTATTTCATATTTCCTGTAGACTTGAATGAGACAGCTGACTTGCATGGTTTCTTAAACTTGTTAGGTTGCTTGAGACTTTAGGAGATCCTAATGTGGTCATCGAAGATTTCATATGGTAACGATACCAGACCCTATGTTAGTTCTTAGACCTCCAAGGCAAAAAGATGTAGGAGAAAGAGCAGAAAATGGTGCAGAGAAACTTTCTGTGAGGTAAGGAGACAGAATAATAAATCTCAAGATTTACAGCTGGGGCACAGAAGTACCTGACCTTTCCATAGCACTCCTTTCCTTTTCCACTTTCAGATAAGTGTGTTCAGGGGATTCACTAAGCTCATGGTCACGGAGGCTCCCTCCTGTGATGTAATTACACTGCAGCCTACAAAATGTACCTGTTTGTATTTCATACCTTACAATCTCCCAGCACAAATACTAAGCAATGGTTGTGATGTAGTATAACTACTTAGCAGTTTTTCACCATGTGCTATAACTAGCTATCCAGGAAAAGGTGAAATAATATTTTATAAAAATATATTTTAAAATTACATGATAACATACCGATTCATTAGAAACTTGACTTTTTTTCCCTAGGTAGCTTATATAATAAACCAAATATATGTGCATGCCAACCTTCTCAGTGAAGTAGGTTGAGTATCAACTTTGAAATTCAGTAGTATGTTGAAAATATTAACTGAAATGGCAGAACATCAGTAGTCTGTTGAGGCATAGCTGTATAATCCAACTAATGAGTTACGTACTTTAATTTACTGCATGGTAATACATTATGAATTGGTAATCTATAATTTATAATAAATGCATAATATTAAATTTATATTGGCTGGTAATATAACTGTAATTAGGGTTTCAAAGTATGCATTGTTAAAAGTTTAAGTTTTGTGTTTGTCACTGCATACTTGTCTATATTGGATAAAGCTCTTTGATATACAATACCTGGTTTGAACTCCAGTGCCCTAATGGTAAATTAGTTGTTATTTATTTATGGTTCAGTCATTAAGCACAGAGAATATACACTAGGCAAAAATCTTCTACATATTCAACTGTGAATCTCTACAATGAGTTCCCTGAAATGTAAACAGTGAATGCTTTCTCTCTTGCTTCCACTCCTATTGTAATGATTGAAGGTTTTCTTGAGAGCATTGAAGAGCTTTGTCTTCAGGAAAGAGCTGAATGAGGAACACACTGAAAGATGGACCTACTGTGTCTTGCTTCATCACTCAGGTACTCCATGTTTAGCAGACAAGATGGGATTTTTTTTTTTTTTTTTAATAAGACTTGGAGAGAGAAAGGCTCTGTGGATTTTACTGGGCATGTTGGCAAAACTAACAAATTTAAATTAAACTTCAGAAGATTAAATGTCATAAGAACAAAATGACGTGATCTAATTGGAAAGGAAAATCATCTTAGCAAGTTAGTTTTGAATTAATTGCAACAGAGCAATACTGAGTAGCCTAAAAAATTAAATATATAAGACCTCTCTCCAGATGCCTACTGCAAGTTGCATGTTTAAAGTAATAACAGGTTTCAGAGATTTATCATTTGCCTTTCGATACTTGGATAGCCAAATCTCAGTCTTTTCAAAACATTTTGCTTACTAGAGATACTTTCATTACTTGTTTCTTTATTCAGTAACTCTTCACACTTCCCCTGTTAAACTTCTGGGTGCTGGCATTGCTTAACATGCTCTTTATTTTAATCAGGAATGCACCCATTTCAAAAGAGGGTCATCTGGGTTTATGGTCTCTTGCTGTTAGCTCTGTTTCCACACTAGGAACTTCCAGAGAAGGTGGAACTAAAAAGACAATGACTAGCTCTGCAACCAGAAAGGAGTTTTGAAGATTTTAAGTAGAATAGCATAGAATAGTATAACATGGAATAGTTCCAGTTAGGAGCACTTGCAACAATCATATAATGATTGAAACTGGAAGAGACCTGAGATCACCAAGTCCAGACTATGGTGCTGTTAGGACATATCAACTAGATCATGTCACTGAGTGCCACTTCCAAACCTTTCCTTAAACACCTCTAAGGATAGTGACTCCACCACCTCCCTGGGCAGTTCATTCCAGTGTCTAATTACCCTTTCCATGAGAAAGTACATCCCAACATCCAATCTAAACCTCCCCTGGTGCAGCTTCACGCCATACCCTCTCGTCGCAAGATGCCTGGGAGAAAAGCCCAACTCACACCTTACTACAGCTTCTATTCAGCTAATTGTTCAGTGATAAGGTCTCCTCTGAGTCTCTTCACCAGACCAAACAACTGCAGCTTCCTCAGCAGGCTTATAAATCCTTATAAGACTTTCCCTCCAGTCCCTTCACCAGTCTTGTTGCTCTCCTCTGGATGCACTCCAGCACTGCAATATCTTTCTTGGAGTGAGGGGCCCAGAACTACACACAGTACTTGAGGTGAAGTATCACCTAGTCTAAAATACCTGACAAAAAGTAAAAACCTATTATTAAGGTTCAACTACATCTACCACCTTCCTAGGAAGCCTCTTCCATGACATAATACTGATTCATAATATCTACCCTAGTTCCAGAACAGTATATGGATTAACTTTGTGAATGATTCTATCTTCAAATTTGCTTCTGAATTATGGTAGGACAATAGAATTCATGTTTCCTGGTTACAAAAGGAGGACACCATATGTACATGGAATGCATAAAAAAGAGAAGGTTTTCTATGCACTTTCTTTTTACAGAGGCATGTTAACAAGAAAACTTACAACACAGGCACAAAATATAGAGGAACACATTCAGTTGGCATCTTCCAGTAAGTCTGGAGTAAAAGAAAAGTCCTGAAAAGTCTTCACATATACCTTTGCAGACAAAATCAGGGAAGATAATAACATTGGAATTTTCTTCTGAAAATAAGTAGCTTTTCTCTTTGCCAAAAAGTTCATTTATGTTTTTATGTGTGTGTATACATGCATCCACACAGGCATTAGTAGTCACCTCTCTGTGGTCACATTTACTGCAGATTATGCTTTAATCAGAACTGTTTCCAAAATAACTGTATGGATCATTTTAAAATTAAATTGATTATGTCTTAAATATTCTTTTTATAAAAGGGAAATATACACTATTTAATGCTCTCCATGCTTAATTTCCTCAAACTAAAAAAAAAAATAAAAAAATTCTTACAAATTCCAGATTTAGTGTATGTAGCTAAGAAGTGTCCCAGATTATTTCTCAACTTCTAAAATCACATACTACAAGTGTTGATGCTTCTATTTAGATTTAAACTTTTCAACACACTGATATGCCCTTGACAGTGTTGAGATCCATCTTTAAATTTTTAATGGGAATCTTAATCAGATTTTGGAAAATAGTATCCAGTGATGTTCTTTTTAATTTTCTTGCCAGATTTCTTGAAGTTACCAGCTGTTCTTTGGACATATCTTTAAATAATCATGGAAAGCAAGATAAGAAGGAAGATGGTGTTTAGGAATATGTAGACAGCAGACAGATAGAATATGAGACCCTTAGGGAAACACAACCAGTCAAGAAATTTGGGACTTAAATCAAGATCAAGGCAATAAGTGTAGCAGTATCCCAAGTGAAGATATTCTGCTCTGATGCACTAACACAATTTTCCCCACTGCTGCCATTTTTGAATCTTTGTGTGCTCAGACTTTGGTACTGTAGGCATTCTGATGCCTTTGACGTTTCCAACCAAATTTCTGATACACAGGGAAAGAGAAGATTTTGTTTTTCTGACCACGAGTCAAACAAAACAAAACAAAACTTTCAACATATTTCAGAAAAATGATACATTTTAGAAAAAAAAAAAAAACAAAACAAAACCAGGAAGTAAAAGAGGTGAACAAGAACTGAGAACCAAGAGCATTAAATTAAAGGTGGAAAAAAAAAGTAAAGGTGGAAAAAAATTAAGGGAAGATTGTCTAGGAATGCTTGTCCGATACGTAGTTGTCTAACTATTATTTTAATTTTTATTATTTTGGGGGGCATGTGGCATTTCCTGTTTTATGAAAATTGTATCATAAATCCACAAAAAGGTTTAGGGAAGTTGCTCACTATGTTGTTCACAGACACAGAATCTACAGAGAAGCATACAGGATCAGATGCTTTTAAAGGAGCTGGTTGACTTGAGTGTGTAAGATTCCTGCTTTACTTACTTCATGCTACTCCTCTGGATGTGTACTCTTGGCCACTAATAGAAGACGTTCTTGGATGGACATTTCATGTGAAACTGTTTGGCTCTCTTATGCCCTACGTTTTCACAAGATCTGTCTTTCTTCTCCCCCACCCCTGAATCATAAACTGTGATTTTTTAAAGAATGTGGAGTCATTTATAAAAGGAAGTATTATAAAAATGGAAGAATACTATCTGAAATTACATGATCCTTATTCAAGTCCCTTTTTGTCTATATAGAGAGGGATTAATTTACTGTGATGTACCCATCTATGTCAAAAAAAAAAAAAGAAAAAAGTATTTGAAAGAGATTTCATTTGCCATGATAACAGTGCTGCTTTCCTTCGGGCTCAGTCAAGACTTTATTTGGTTTCACTGATGTGGTGAAGAGGAAAGCAAAAGGGCAGAGCTTCGTCATCAAACCAGGGAACAAAAATCGACACATGAGCTATGGCAGAAAGCTGTGGAAAATAACACAGCTTTGTGTTTGATGAGGATTTGTTTGAAGAGCGTATTGAAAACTGAGTTATTTGGGCTTAATTAGGGATGGTATAGAAATTGTAAACCCCAAAATACTACAAAACCACACATCTGTTGTACAGGCTCAAGTGTGTAAAGATATCAAGGCCTGGTTTTTGGTAGTACTTCATCCATTGCAGAAATGGGAGGACAGCATATTGATATGAAGTGAAAACTTCTTCCTGCTTTCTCTTTGGCAAAGACAAAATGCTATGACTCTAAACTTCTAATCTACCTTTAGTCAAACAAAGTCACACGAGCTCTGTTTTGCCTTGAGTGAACACTAGCTAGTGAGCCAAGTTGCCTTTGTTTTTTATATAGCCTCATTCTCTCATTTAAAAACATGCAACTTTGAACCTGAAGTGGGCATTCAGAATAAAGGGCTCAGAGGAACAGAATAAGTTACAGGACAATAAGAATGTGACTGAAAAAAATCCTATGCCTTTCCCATTAAAAGGAAAGACGTGCTATCAGCATGCCCTTTATTAGGACTCGTGTGTTTTCTGATGAGGGAAGATAAGACATGGGGGAAGAGAGAGTAGAAGTTTAAATCAGAATTGGTATCAAATGGAACGATTAAGTATTGACAATTTTTCAGGCTTTGGAATGGTTCCCATTTGCAGCTGCAAGGCACTACAGCAGCTTTAGTATTTACGAGTGCTTGGTGAGTACTCTGACAGGTTTATTATTTGTTGGCTTTCTCCAGCATTGCACAGTAAAAATTGTTTTCAAAGAGTATTCAAAAGTGTAGCTGGCTGCCGCTGTATCAAACCCAATCAATCCACCAATGTATTTCACGTTCTTGATTGATAACTGGCTCAGCAGTTTGGCATTTCAGGGAAGGAATGGAAGGGGAGCAGGTCTCGATGGTCATTAATCCTTTTTCCCTGAGCCTCCCTTGGGCAACTGCTTGTGCCATTAACCACATTTCTTACTGCTGATTTCCACAATCCCATGGCTGCTCAAACGACCACAAATTCACCACTGTCGGTTTCACTTACCATAGACCTTTCATCACACTGGCCTCAGCAGCCCTCCTGGGCTGATAATGGTCAGGGGAACATCTCTCTTTGTCTTTTTTCCTTTTTTTTTTTGTTTCTTTTTTCTTAAAAGTTGGCCCATTAATTTGATTATCTCAGTCTTTTTTACTCCTTATAATTTTATGCAGTTTCTTACTGAACAGGAACACGAGGCTATGAATGTACTTCCTTTGAAATCTGCTTGTGTGGGTTGGGGTGACAGATCTTACAGTAAATAAGCTAGGGAGTCTGGCTCCCAACTCTTTCACTGCTGGTTGAACTGGTTGTTCATGATTTGTCAATCGTGGTCTGCATTACCATGAAGCCAGATAAACTATGTTAGCTGCTGGGGAGATAGACTATTTATTTATTGATTTTTTTTCCCTGTGTGTTACTGCTTTTGTCTTAATTTATTTATTTAAATGCTACAAAATTGTGAGAAAACTCAAAATGTGCTGGCTGAAATGTCTGAATTAATCCAAACTGTTTCCAATGAAACAACTAAGTTGTCTGTCATTGTGAAGAGCAGATATCTATAATTAATTGGGAGCTGGAACTGCTAAAGAGAAAGGAAGAAGAGAGAGAGAAACTACATTTTTCATATTTTTCCTATGTTGGCTTCATTGCACTAAGAGTACTGAATACACCAGATGGGTTTAAAAAATACAGATTTGAGCTCCCCACTGAGGATTCAGGATAAAGTCTATCTGTCATTTGCCAGCAATCTGCTGTTACATGTAGCTGGGCTGCTGTAAGCACTGCTTTGTATTTACTATTATATTAAAGCACAAATATCTCCTCCACCTGTCCTCTAAAGAGTAATATGTCCTGGACAAATCTGTTCCATATAATCTTTTAAACTGCCCTTAGCTTGGGAGACAGAATCCATGTTAAGAAGGAGTGAAATATCTAAATGAAGAGAATTAATTGTGTGAGGAAAGGGAATTCAAATGATGAAGTCAGCACAAAGAATTTAAAGGGAAGGAAATAGAGACAAAGAACCTTGCTCTGAAATTATGAAAAGGAGTCAAATATTATGAAAGAATTGAACTCACACAGGAATCCTCCAGCGTGTCTATAAATTGCAAATCAAAACCTGTCCCTGAAAACTTTTCCCCTATGAAAGCCTTTACCCATGTCAGAGGCTCCACTGAGCTCACTAGAATGACCATCCCTTAATCAAATTTGTTAAGAGTTTACAGGTCTAGGACCAAGTACCTTAGGAGATCATTATTTCAGCTGATAAAAGTATTGTAGTTTATGAGGAGAAATTAAGAAAGAGCAAACAGGCAAACTGTTAATGTACAAGAAAAGACTTCAGGTGAAGGCTGGGAGCTGCATCTGCTGAGGCAAGAAATTGATAAAGGTGGTTACTATTTTATGGGACATTGCTCTTAGTGAAATAACCTTGATTCTTTTATATGAGAGCTTCATTCCCCATATTAACAACACCAGACTACTGGGGGATGTGAGCAGGATGCACATGAACTTAGCCTGGAATTGGTTTGTGTTGAGGCAGTACTGCTCTCTCTGTATAGTCTCTGCAAGTAGCATTGCTGCAGAGATTTGGGACAGCTTGAAAGAAAGCATGGTAAATTTAGCAATTTGCAAAAAAACCCTGTTGCTTTGTACGCAGTGGAAAGGCAGAAGCTTGGCTTCCTATGGGTTTATATCCCAAGGTGAGTCTGTTGTGTATATCCTTTTGTATCTAAAAAGAATGATCTAATTTTGTAGCCTGTCTGACAGTAAAGGAACTTTCAGAGTTTCTTTCTCTCTTCTATGCTGTTGTGTTTTTTTCCAAATTTACAGGGATTTCAATGTATTTCAGATCCTTATCTCAATTTGAGTGGACAAAAAGGTACAGAAATTTTGGGGGAACAAGGGATGAAGAAGTTTACAAAACTGGTCTAAAATAGTGTTTAAATGTAATGTGCAAACAGGATCTTCTGGGGAAGATTGCTGCCCTCTTGACTGATTTCCCTCTGATCTTTATCTGTTATCTTCTTGAGCCATTAGGAGAGAATGAGATCTTATTTCTTTTTTCCCCTTAGGAGGAAAGGAACAAAAAGGAACTTCATTTCTCATATCACCCTCCTGAAGAGCCTTTCAAAAATCTGACCAAGCTGTTCTAATATGTGGACTCCCTTGTTAGAGACCCATCATCCTCCAGAATATCCTATCTATCTGAATTTTACCTTGCTGTTAAGTAGGTCATAGGGGGATGCTGTGCAAGACCTTGCCTGGATTGCTTTAGGAAAAAACCAAAAACAAGCAGTGGTGCACCATAACACTTTGTAAGCTTCTAAAAATGCTGGATTTAAATTAATTTGTGCCCTGCAATAATGAGTTAGATGACACCACGGTATTTGCAGCACATATAAGCTTATTTCCTAAATGTCATAGTTTGAGAATCGGGCTATTGCTTGGGCTGCACAGTGTCAAAGATGATGAGAGAATTAAACACTTGCCTTGGCTGGGAGTACCCAGTGGAAGACCCTAGAGTTACGGTGCATTTGTTGCTAAAGCTTGAGCGGCAGAATATTCACAGCTTATAAGTGCTAGTAATACTGACGGGTTCATCAAACTCATCTTCTTACAGCTAGGACAACTTATTACATCTTTTTAACCCAAAGGAGTTTATTTAATTGATGGATTTGGGTTACATTACAGATACAAAATAACCTTGAGAGAATTGGCATTCACTGCTGGAGCTGAATTTGATAGAGCTGAAGTGCCATTCACCCAGGGATTCAACAAAACTGATAGCTCTAGGTTCTATATGACCAATTTAAATTGTGTGACTAAAATTACATTTTCTTTCTTAAATATAGGATATGTTGATTAGGTTTGAGGGAGAGGGAGTGGAGAATGTATAACTTAAATAAAACCTCCTAAACCAGCAGAGATTCTTCCTTTAGGGCTTTCCTTTCTCTTTTCCTTTTCTAGGATGTTAAGTGATGGCATTTCTAACACTCAGGTAGGATGATCAGAAATCAAGTTCATCACTTCCACAGGAGAAAGAGCTTTATTCTCCATGATGACTGGAGTCTATGCTGTCATGTATTTGTATAAGCTTTTAATGAAGCTATGTGTTAAAATAAAACCTGTAAATTATGCATCTTCAGCAGCTTTTATTGCAGGGTTATGTAATGCTTTCCAAAGGACAACTGGGAAACAGAGACTGAAATGCCTTGACTAAGCTCACACAGTAAGTCAGTGATAAAACTGTGGTTCAATTGTAGACTGCTGAGTCTCTGGGGTATGTAATTGGTGCTGTTTACTAAACTGATTTCCTTCTTTGCAAGTCTGAGTGGTACTTCAGTCCTGATTACGCCTTATGACACTTGGGTGTGTGGTAGAAAAGAGAGATGAAATTGTATTTTCTGCATTACACTTTAAGTGGTGTAAATAAATTGTAGTGGTGTTCCTGGCATAAAAACAGGTTCCAAAACAATTTTTGTGACTGTTTAAAATAAAGTAATAATTTTAAGTTTAGTAAAAGAGAGGAGATGGATAGTGGGACAAGAGTGAGATTCAGGAGCTAATGTGCAGGTGGGAGGATGATTTTGAGCGTCCCCTGTTTTTGATGACAAGTTTAAGCACCCACAGGTTTCCAGCAGAAAAAAGGGAATGCAAAGTAAATGAAAATGGAGGGAGGCATAGTCCTGTATGGAACAGAGTTCCCTGCTCAAAGACTGGCAGGAGAAAAATGCTGTTAACTGATTTCCTAAATCATCCTCAAGCAATCATTGCTCTATAGTTGTCACTTTCCACTCCAAAGAGCCCAACCAACCACAAATAGGAGTCTTAGTCCATGGTACAGAGACTACCCACACTTGGTAGAATTTTTCTTAATTGGTCTTATCCTTTTCCCCAAATTTACAGTCTGAGATATATTGAATGCATTTTGGAAATGGCTTGGAAATAAATGACACACTGAATGTTCAGAGCTCCTTTAGCCAAGTCCTGGCTTAACACAATCTGCTCTAACAAGCAAGCCCCACACCCCACAAAAAGGAGGGAAAGTAACCCCCCTCTGAGTTGAGATAAGGAAGTTAATGAGGTCATACACTATACAATCACCTTAGCAAAAGCAGAAGCACTGACAGAAGCCAACCATAAAATGGTTCCCCCCACCCAAGCACACAGAAGGCAGCACAGCAGAAAAGGCCAACACCCCAACACCCTGGAAACTGAAAGAAGCAACCAGAACAAGAAGGCTCTCGTGTTACTACCTGAACTTTCAGATCCATGATACACTTGATTTTGAAGCTGGCACGATGGCAGTAGGGTATTGAATGCGCATCGGCAGATTCAACTCACCGCAGAGCACCGTAAGTATATACAAAATTGTGAGAAGGTGACCCCTTCCTGACACTGTAAAAGAGGTCCCAGTGGCTGTTGTAGCACTCTGTGTCTTGATCCATTGTGGGAAAGGTCTGAAGAATTCTCAACCATTCTTATTTTATTTTTACAATGTTACTTCGTAGTCAGTTGTGTAGGTGACTTTGTTATGCTGAGAATTCAAGAACAGTAATGATAATAATAAAACGATTTTCACGGTGACATTAACTTATCTACCCAAACACTGGCAGATGTTATGGGAAAAAATCTCAGCATTACCTTTGAAATAGACTTGAGTGTGTTTTTTGGTGATAGCATTAACATTTATTGGCATAACAATTACAGTAGCTGAAGAATAGCTAGCAGGAGAAGCAACTTATGTAAATTATAAAGGCTTTCTTAAATGTCTCGTTGGATTAATGTGATGTTTCCCTTTTCAGGAAACTGCATATATAAAGAAAAGACAGATTTTCTCAGCCAAGGTTTCTGTTTTTTTTCATACGCACTGCAAACATATTTCCAAATGAGAAAATGCATTTGAAGGTTAGTAAAATTAAATGATACAACTGCTTTTTGTATATGCTCTCCCCTTAAAATAAAACTTAAGGAGATTATGATCTTGAAATCTTCACTTTCTCGGGGCTTTGTGAACATAAACTAGAAGGAGAGTTTGGGGAATTCACCAGGAAAGGGAGTTCACTGGGAGATTTTGTCTCAAATGCAATTATTTCTAAAACTTGCAGATGAAGGAGGAAAAGAGGCTTCAAGGGACTGCAGCAGACAGAATTTAATCATGCCTTTGTCCTCCAAACCTTGTTAATGTTATTTTAGCTTTTTTTCCAAGATTAGAAAAAGTTATATGTCTATGTTAATATGCAAAATACGGATTTATTAAACATAAGACATGTTGTCCTAAAGCTGTATTTAGAGATGATACACAAGTGTAGCTCTACATATATTTATATATACATAGTCATACCAATATCAAAGTTAAATGATCATTTGTTTTCAAGTCTCCCTGACTTACTGTACTTGTTACATTATTCTGTCTTTGAGAGAATGTTTTTCTAGTGTTTAGTCATCTTCCACACTCCTCATGTCTGTCATATTTCTTGCTCTGTTGCCTCTCCACTATCTGATGTGTGAGGTAAATCTTTCACATTTCAGACAGTCGTGACTATTGTGGGCAGTTTGCTGCATTTGGTGGCCAGGAACAAAAGATGAGTGTTCTTTCTAGCTTTTCCTCTTCCATCTAGAAGTAGGCCACAAGGGTGCTTTGCATCCTGCATTGCTGCCCTGGAACAGTCACTTGCATCATCACTGCTGCCACTGCTTGCTGGGCGTTTAACACTGCAGAGAAGAGGCAGTCTATAAAGTTCCTAGAGTGCATGGAGGATAGCTTCTTATCCCAGCTGTTATGTGACCCTATCAGGGATGCAGACCTGCTTGACGTGCTGTTCACAAATAGAGAAGGACTGGTGGGAGTGATGTGATATTAATAATCAATTATGAATGATGATGATTAATATTTACATGAATATTAACTTATTATTATTTATATATTTTTAAAAATGGAAAATTCCCTGAGATTCTTTGGATTTTCAGTCGACAGGAAATAGTTGCACAAAGGATATTTAGGAACACAGAATGTAACAGTTTAAACAATCAGAACTTGAAAAATAGGAATGTGAAAACAGGAAAAATTCTAACTGTGCTTATAGAAGCTTACTATCAACTCTAGCACATGTACTCATGACACCTTGGTCCCTGAGTAGGTTTCCCGTACAAGAATCCTTCCAAAACTCACGATAATGATCCCGTGGTAAAATATAAAATATTCCAGGTAGAGGGAAAGAGAGGAGCTGAGTTGCTGCCGAGCTGAGACCAGTGTAAGCCACAAACATGTGGCCACAGAGATTCCCAGTTAATGAGCCACTAAGGGGTACTGCAGAAAGGGGATGCAGTCATCAGGAAAGGCTTACAGGAAAGACCAACCTGTATTAATAAAATTGCCATCAATTGGAATAGTCCCAGTGACGTTGGCCAGATCCAGAGGGTTATATGCATGGAAAGCATTAGATGCCCATGGAAAGACTCACTGCATCAGTGTGTGGTGGATTGTTCCCGATCATTGATTCATCTGCCTGGTCACTACACACTGAGGCCAGTTTACCCTCCTACAGATGGAGCCTGGATCGAGACCTTGATGCCAATCAGCACCAGGAGGCCAGCAGCAGGATCAGACGGGACCAGTCAGAGACAGACCTGACCAGACACCCAGAGGGACATGGAACCATCATCGGGGAGGACACCCAGAGACAGCTTCAGTAACCCAACGCTGATGGACAGCCAGAGAGGATGACTTCCTTTGGAGACCTAGCAGCGTGGGACAAGACCTGGTAGGACTCAGAGCAACACTGCTCTATTAGACCCTGCTGTAGCTATGGTAGGATTCTGATAAAGTTTCTGTAACTGTGTAAGTTACTATAGGCAAACAAGAGCTTGCACAAAGCATATTAAGGTACAAATCATCCCCAACTTTGATGCATAAAACTACCCAACAGGCAACGGGCTGGTATGTCCTAGTAAGGCATAAATCCTGCCAGGCTGATTTAAACCCTTGCTCTCCTCCTGTTGTGGGTCCAGGAGTTGTAGTAAATTGAGCAAAACAAAGCCTTGAGGCTAGGAGCTTAGCACCACGTGTCAGGTGTCTGGTGCAGCCCCTCAGTGTATCTACTTGGTCACTTGAGGCACGAAGCTTTGAATTCACTGGGCAGAACAATGATGCTAATGCCTATTGGCCACTTCAATTTTCAAAATGGTCTGTTACCCCAGTCAGTGCTGGGCCAAATCCTGTTCAATATCTTTATTGATGATCTGGGCCAGGGGATTGCGTCCAGCGTCAGTAACTTTGCAGATGACACCAAGTTAGGAGCAGGTGTGGATTTGTTGGAGGGTAGGAGAGCTCTGCAGAGGGCCCCATCCAACAGGGCTCTGTTGGATGAGCAGTTTGGATGGGAAGAGGTCAATGAGATGAGAGTTAACAAGGCTAGGTGCAGGGTTCTACACTTTGGCTACAACAACCCCAAGCAGTGCTGCAGGCTGGGGACAGAGTGGCTGGAGAGCAGCCAGGCAGAAAGAGACCTGGGGGTACTGGTAGATAGTAGCTGAACATGAACCAACAGTGTGCCCAGGTGACCAGGAACAGTGTGGTCAGAAGGACAAGGGAGGTTATTCTTCCCCTGTACTCAGCACTGGTCAGGCCACACCTTGAGTACTGTGTCCAGTTCTGGCCCCCTCAATTCAAGAGAGATGTTGAGGTACTAGAACGTGTCCAGAGAAGGGCAATGAAGCTGGTGAGTGGCCTGGAGCACAGCCCTGTGAGGAGAGGCTGAGGGAGATGGGGGTGCTTAGCCTGGAGAAGAGGAGGCTCAGGAATGACCTCATTGCTGTCTACAACTACCTGAAGGGAGATGTAACCATATGGGGGTTGGTCTCTTCTCCCAGGCAAGCAGCAACAGAATGAGGGGACACAGTCTCAAGTTGTGCCAGGGGAGGTATAGGCTGGATGATTGGAGGAAGTTCTTGAAAGAGTGATTGGCATTGGAATGGGCTTGCCCAGGGAGATGGTGGAGTCGACATTACTGGAGGTGTTGAAGAAAAACTTGGATGGGGCACTTAGTGCCATGGTCTAGTGGCTTGGCTAGGGCTGGGTAATAGGTCAGACTGAATGATCTTGGAGGTCTCTTCCAACCTGATTGATTCTATGGTTCTAAGTGAAATTTATGTGACTAATCAGGCAAGGGACTGCCGTTCACCAGTCCTTGCTTTCATGTGATTACAA
>VWZE01021544.1:65189-83398 GCA_013396675.1 Eubucco bourcierii
TTACTGGAGGTGTTAAAGAAAAACTTGGATGGGGCACATAGGGCCATGGTCTAGTGGCTTGGCTAGGGCTGGGTAATAGGTCAGACTGAATGATCTTGGAGGTCTCTTCCAACCTGATTGATTCTATGGTTCTAAGTGAAATTTATGTGACTAATCAGGCAAGGGACTGCCGTTCACCAGTCCTTGCTTTCATGTGATTACAAAGCATTTTCCTTCTATGTTCTTTACTCCCCATGGAGAAATTTGATCTACTGTGTGAGTTTCCTTCCAAAAGTCAGACAGGTGATGTAAAGAGAAGCATTTTCAATTCCAGACAGAATTTTGTGGAACTGTGATTCTGCACAAATTGTATAAAATGGAGGCTGTCTGATTGATACACAACTTGAAAAAGCTGCAGATTTTTTTTCTGTCTTTATTGTCTTTCACAAGTTACAGTGGTGGGTTTATACTGGTTTGTTTAGGGATTTTTTTTAAAAAAATCTACAATAATTATGTTATGGGAACTAGATTTCAGATTTTTATAAGTAAACATAGGTTTCAATTTAATCTCAATAAAATTGCCATAGCCTGTAATGTTATATTTTGTTGCCATTATCTGTCTTTGTTTAGAAAAAAATTTAGGAGTTTTCATATCTGAAAGACACAAATTCAACATATTGTAAAATTCTGGGGAGGCTGTAATTCCCATGCAAGTAAACAATTGAATGCTACATAGTTCTAGCTTTTAACTGTGCCAGGCCAGTTTTTAAAGTGATGGAATAATAAACTTGAAGTCCTGGCCAAATTGGATCTGCGTAAGGTAAGTTTTGCCTGTCAGTGCTCTCCCGTGGCTGTATGCTATTCAATATGCTATTTTCTGACAGTTTGACCTTTTCCTTCCAATTGGATTTTTTCACATTGACTTATACAGCTCACGGATCGTGCTGCTTTTAAGACTAATGTTGCCCAATATTCTTAAGTGATACTGCTATGAAGTAGCGATTATTTCTTGCTTATCTTCCTCTCATTTTGTTGTACAGGTGTACAAAAATATAGAGGGCAGTATGATTTCATAGTCTGCTTTATGACAAGACAGTCTCTTTACTAAAGAGAAGCTGTTCTGTACAGGTGAGATGAACCATGATATAGATTGGCAGATTTTATTTGCATTTGTTGACAGTACCTGATATATAAAGATCATGTGCTGCTTCATGGCTTGTAGGGCAAGCAAATAGCACCTTGTCTTGTATTACACATGAACATACACACTTTTACACTTTCTGCAAGGTGGTAAGTCTTTATCATGCCTTGCTGTTGTAGAATGCATTTGACTATCCAGAAATATGTTCCTTAACCTAAGCAAACCCACCTAGACTACTGTATCTGAAAAAAAAAATTGTATGGGCTTAACTAAGCCTTGGATTCAACCTATAAATGCAATTCTGAATCATACTCCTAAGTGGTAAGAAAATGCTATAAATAAATAATGTATCCAGAGCTACAGAAAAAAAGACTGAAGTTGCCTTTCATACATTTTGAAGGTTGCTTTTACTGATGTCTCTTTGACCTCTGCTATTTTCATTTTCAAATGAACTTTGGGAACAATGTGATTTATTTGGTTATCATCTTGTGACTTACCATCCATCTCGTGGATAGAGTTTTTATTTCCTTGCCTCAAAATGTCATTATTTCTGGTTCCATCTATTACAACTGTAACCATGTGATCCTAGGAGAGGTCAAACCCACATTTCAGCATTTTTCCTCCTTCAGCTCTTTTATTCAAGTTTATAGTACTGATATGTTCATTGTTTTCAGATAATGTACAGTCCTGTCAACAGAACAATGCACAGTGAATATGTTGTCTAATGCATCATTGAGCTTTTAGTTCTCTGGCTACAGAATTAAATGCTGTGCTTATTATAAGTAACGTATATTCCGAAGTCAGTATTTAGTGAAGGCTTTAGGTAGTTACTAGTGCTTTGAAATACTCAGTGTTATACTACAGTGGGACTTTGTTTAGCCATTAAAAAGACAATAGTACTCTGATAACTTACAGATAATACTGCCTGTTACCAAGCCCATACAACTGAGTGCACAATCTGCCACAGTATGTTGACTTTTCTAGTTGTGTACTTCTATAAATTTAACAAGAATTTGGCAAGTAGAGGACAAAAATATGTTTTTATAATTTGCGCATATAAGGTTGAAATTGCCACTGTGAAATGAGGTGCATGGTGTTGCAGGTACTGTAAGAGTTATAATGTGATCATACAAGCAAAGACAACGAACAAAGCAGATTCTCAGCTGCTGAATTATTGATGTTTAGATGCATGTAGTATAGTTGGTGCTGTATCCTGGCCTGAGGAATGAAGAAATCTGTTGGCCCAAGTTGATGTTTGCATCATGACTCTACTTGCTGCAGTGTGAGTTGGAACAGAACTATCAATTTCTTCCTGTTTTTTCTGAATTCTTCTCCTTTTCATAATAAATGGAGCATATTGAGGGAGTTTCTGTTCGTTCTGTAGATTCTGAAGTTCAAAATATTTTGAAATGTGATAAACAGTACTTGCTGCTGTTAAACAGTCATTTCTAGTTTCTTTGGAGAGGTTACGTACTTTATTTGTAAATCACTAATACGGATCGGTAGCAAATAGCTGCACTGTGGTCTATGAGCTGTCTTGAATTTTTACGTGTGTCCTGTGTGTTTGGCTAGCTTTGTATTTATCTCTAAGTTCCCTCTCCTTCGTAAACAGGGTAAGAAATATACATGAGAAGATAGCAGAATAGAGTGAAAAGGAGGACACAGAAGACTTGCTGGTGGGTACGTTTCCTCTATGCTCGGCAGTTGTCCCAGTTCATACATAGTGTATACTGAGTGAAAAAACAACTAAAATGTTTGTGCTAGCTTCTAGTTTGTGAAAGTCATTGACTGAATGAACTTGAAAAGGGACAAAAGAAAGTCAGGTAGCAGTAATATGTGGAAAAAAATAGCACTTTAAGCATTAGAGGAGGAGTAGTGTAACGATAGTTCTCCATCCCAAGTCTTAAAATGTCTACTGAAATGTCGGGAGAAAAAAACCAGACTGAATAAGGAACATGCTGTTGAGCACTGGCGATATATGTGTATATATGCACAAGACATAAAGCAAGTACAACAATGATCACTCTAAACATCTTTTGTTTTTTGGATCTTTTTTTGAGTTACTGGACAACACTATTACTAAGCAGTGTGCTTCAGCTAATGTACTTTAAACTCAGTTAAAAATCCCCTAGTTACAACCTTTTGTGAGACAATTTGAGTAATGACTTAATGTGGAAAGAGATTCAAAAGATTATCTCTACTGGCTGCGGAATGAGTAGGAACACTCATCAGCTTTCATGACACATGTCCACAGAAGCAGCAGCAAATTCAGAAGTGCAGGCAGCCTTGGTGTTCTGACTGAGCAGATTGCCGCTGTTCTCTGAGCTAATGAACTTGACAGTCTGTATCTGGGATAATACTGGATGGTTCAACCTGACAACTAGAGAAGTGAAATAAAAAATAATACACAATCCTGAGTGACATATTAAAAAGAATACAAGACATATCCAACATTGATATTTAGTTATTACAACCTATAAGTAATCAACCTCTGCAATGAATGTATTCCAGATACCTTCATACTTTGCTTTTCCTGTCAACCTAATTTTTAACATTTAAATTCATACCACAATATGTATCTTGCAGACCATCTTATTGGTGAGCTATGAAATGAGGATCACTGTATTAGGACAATTTAAAGGGAGGACAGCAGGGCATATGGGTGGATTCCAGGTAGCAGTTCTAGCAGAACAGAGGTAGGAGGGTAGCAAATCTGGAATGGAGCTTGGTCAGTCCTTGAAAATAGTTATGGTTAGACTGATAATTTGTGGATCTTGACATTAATATGGAAAGAATATTTTAAATGTTGTTTTATAATCTTATTAACTGAGTCAAAGGTTCTTTTTTGACAACAGAGGTGACTGACATGAGTATGAATATGCCTTTATCTGAGGACATGAAAACATCCTCACATGATTCAAATGCAAGTGACCATACTGCTGAACAAAAGAAAATGATCCTGCAAGAACAAAGAGCTTTAGGCTATTCAGAATTTGTTCCAAGTGCAGTAATAAAGTATGTGAAATACTGTTATTAGTTTAGGATGAACAAGGTTGGAGACCTAGTAAAAAACTGGAAGAAAGCAAATTCTGAGTATATATGAGAAGTTGTCCAAGGGAGGGGGAAAATGATAATTTGTAATATGAGGATTCTAGTGATTTTCTCAAGCTCATTCTTCTAAAATAATACTGTAATAGGCATAAGAGGTGCAGGTGTCTGCTTTTGAATGCATTTCATATGCCTGCCTAATGTTGACCTAAAGGCAAAACTATCATTTGCATAATCTTTTATGATTTACTTATTCATAGCTAGTCTTGCTAGCACTGTTTCCCCCTCTGGGTTAACACAATCCAGTCATTCAAAAGTGTTGCTTGATGGAATTGAACATAACCTGGTATGACTCCCACGCTTGGACTTTTAGAAAGCCTTTTTAGTTAATTCTGTGGTGGATTGGTCGGTAGTGTCCTGTTTGCAGAAAAGAAAGTAGTTCCAAGAGAAAAAAAAGCCATGCATTAAGATGCATTTTATATTCATAGTGTAAGCACATGCAGGAACTTTCAGTAGTACAATGTGCTTTATGAGTGGTGTCTAAGTGTCTGAAGGAGTAATGAAATGATCTGTTATTCTAGTTTTAAATTCTGTTCGTGCGCCTGACATAGTGTAGGCGTAAATAAAGTAGGTTTTCAGCATTGTTCTTTCAAATTAAGGAGGTGGCATAGATAAATTAATCTCTGTGCTCTGTCAGGAAGCTTGTGCTTACTCTTTTCATGCCTGCTGTGTGTAAGGACTCTGACACAGGCTGACAAAGGCCTAAGTCTTTGCAGCTATAAAAATGGTATCACTTGATTATTTTCCATGAGAAAGTAGAGAAAACACCTTACAGAATTAAGCAGTCAGAATAACCACTAAAAGAATTAATTTAGTTTAAGTTTTGGGTCTCATGTAAGGCAATGGTTCTACTGAAAGTCTTGGTCAGACTTCCACTGGCTGGCACCCTTTCTGCACCAACATTAATCACATGGGAAGCTGAGCCATGATATCAAAACATAGAGCGAACAACAAATCACACCTTTTTCAGGCCACCATTGTAACTGAAGCTGTTCTTGCTCATGATGTACTCCCTTGAGCAACTGCTGCTTGTGTTGTCTTACAGACAAGAACAGGACCTCTTCCACTTCTGTGCATGGGGAGCAAAAGCGCGCTTGCTCTCTCAGGGAGCAATTATGGATGCCTGATTCCTGCAGTCGATTGAGCTTAGGGATTTCAACCCAGAGAAGAAAAAAGTCTGTTTTATGTAGTAGACTAATGCAGTCTTTTGAATGAGCTGTCCCGATAGGCACCTGTGTCAAAAATAAACCTTTATGGCTTTAGCATGTCTGTGGAAACTATAAGAACACTAAACAGAACACCATAAATGTAGGCTGCTACAGGCCACTTTATATAGCTGAGGTAGGGAGTTCTTAGCAGAATGGAGAATAAGAAAGAAAGTTAGTAGAGCAAAATAGTGTTTGTGCAATATATTTGATTTGAAAGGGTAGGACTCCAGGGATGGATTGAGCATGTGTCAATAGTTTATAAAGTCTTGTTAGAGAACTGGAAATGAACAAGCCTTTGTATGCTGACAAGGCTGATGGAAACCTAGTCAACAAATCGGTAATTATTGAAGTTATCAAGATGAACTCATGCAAACATTTGGCTCATAAAATGGTGGATGAATTATTCATCATCAATTGGAAAAGCGTTAAAGGGAAATTCACAGTGTTGACTGTATCATCTTAAATTTTCTTTTATTGCACAGTACAATAGTACTAGAATCTTGTCAGATGATGCCTCACAAAATGTTATATCTGACTGATATATAAGTTTTCCAAAGGTAATACAGAAATATACTTAGCTTCTGTATGGAGATATTTTGTAGCAAATAAAGTGGAAGAAATATTTTGTCCTCATAATGGACACTGGTTTTTCAAATGGTTTATTAAGGATGTGTGGGACCAAGCTAGTGGAGGGTGGAGATTTGATGTATCTAGACTACAACTTCTGTAAAGTACTGAGTCAGTCCAGATAGAGACTGTGCCAATGATCTTACAGAGCAAAAGAGAATTTTAAAATAAATTTCTCTTACGAGGAACAAATATTGAATTTGGGGTTGCTCACTAATTTATGTGAAAGATAAAACGTAGAAACATGGATATCTCTTTTGCAAGAGAAACCTTCAAGGACTTCTAGCTGTCTGTTACTAAAAATGAGCTTCTCTAAAGCTGCAGAGACCTGCAGTACTATTTAGTTAAAAAGCACCAAGGGAAGAAGCTTTTCTGATTTTTAGGTAACTGATGTCAACAACGTGAAAGAAAATAGTCTTAATTATATTCTGCTAAAACAAAAGGTCGATTTGATTAATGCACAGTGTTTATTGATGAAGCTTATGAGATGGTGCCACATGCAAACTAACTTGATTTATCTGCAGTATTAGCAGACTGCTTATCAAAGATGCTGCATATTACTAATAATTATATAGTATATAATAATATAATTAAAGCAATGCAGTACAAACCAGTAAATTAATAAAGCACCAACAGTTAGGAGGATCATGCCAGACAATTCTTTTGTGTTCAAAATTCTGAGGTGAGATTGTCACAGGTGTTACACAAGTATTAGATAACTGGAAATCTGTAGTTATATTTGCTTTTGATGTGTTAAATTTTTCAGATTTCCTGGTGTAACAGGTACCAGATGCACAGCAGATCAATCTTTTTCAGCAGAGTGGATCGGAGTGCTTGTCAGCAGCTTGCATTCCTGTTATGCATCCTCTTACTTTTCCTATCTCTGTTTTTCTACTCACCAATATTGCTTCCTTTATGCCATCACTTGTCCTTGAAAGAATTTCCCAGGTGCCTTTTTTCAGTTATTTTATTCCTGTCTTTAGAAGCCTGCTTGTCCATATTCTGTCATTTATATGAAATCAGTCACAACAAATGATTGGCACTACTGCCAAGTTTGGCACGGGCAGAGTTTTTTAAGCTAGCATCATGCCTCTCAGCTGCATTGCTGTTAAAATAAATTGGGTAACAGACAGCAGAAGGTTTTGCTGTCAGGGAGATAGATTTAGCTGGTAAGTTTTTAAAGAAAATTTTTGTACAGCGAGTTAATTGGAGGACACAACAATTCTCTAATGCATACTTCTGACTGGTATTCCTATGATGCTACAGACTAATATACATTTGGCTTTGTGAAGTACTGGGGAGGGTAAAAGAAACGGACAGCATTTGAAACACAAGTGAAGTTGCAGTTGATGCTGCTCAGGATAAGTTCATTATTTCAAGGATGTGTAACAGACTTCAGCATTTGAGGCACAGGAAAATCAGTGCTGTAGCTATCTCACTGCTGTGCTGAACTGAAAATATTTAAACATTTGTGTGTATTTGTGGGATGGTTTCCCCAGATGATTATATTAGGCAATGTTCTTCATAGCTTGCAGACTTGGGGCTAATAACACTCAGCAAGCAGTGAATAATAGGTGCTGTAATACTCAGTGCTCAAACCACATGATAGCGTTACCAGCCTTACCAATTTCTTACAGAAGTGAGCACAACCACAGGGTCATGTACTTGACTGAATCCAGGTCAAAAAAGGTTTCTAACAAAGTGCTTGTCCAGATCAAATTTAAATATTTAGGCCATCTATGCTAACTTTTGTTTTAAGCAAACCACCTGGGGAACTTCAAACTGGTCTGACATTTCTTTGGTCACAGGATACATCCCAGGAGCAACTCCAAGGCTCTGTTGGCTATTTCACTGTCCTGGTCTGAATTAAAACAGAACTAATTCTGTTCAGTGGTTTTATTTTTCAACTCAGTCTCTTCTAAGTACCTGCACTTTCCAAAGATAGCAGTATAGTTTTGCAGACAGTGTCCGCTTCTAGAAGTAATAATGCTTGATGTTTGTGGTTACTACCAAGGGTTGATCGGCAGAAAGGATCTTGCATATACTTGCTCCTGTGGAGACCAAGGTTACTCCTGAGTCTTGTGTACCACATTGAGGATGCAGTAAGTAAGCCATCACGTTTGCAGGGAGGAGCAGACAAGAGAGGTGACCCTAAAATGACCAGCAGATGATTCCATTCCATATGCATGTTATTCAGTATAAAGCTAAGAGATCACAAAAGTTGTCCCCTTTTTCAGTGGCCAGTATCTAAGGAAGACTGTCCATTTTTCTGCCTTTGATTCTAGTCCATGCATTTGTAAATCCAGTTTCCAGATCTGATGTTGAGTCCAGTGACTGGCTTCCCCAGTGCCTGCCTACAGCATCAATGGTGATGGAGACATGATTGCCATTGCAGGGTTGGGTTTGATATTCATTTTGTATATACTTGTCCTTGTTTTCATTAAATCTGTTTTAGTTTTGTTTTCCAGTCCGAGTCTCTGTTATTCCATTTCTCTTCCCCTCTGGGAAGGAGGAGGGGTTAATAGAGAGCATCTGTCATTTGTCTAGCAGCCAGCCTAGCCCTAACCCTTGACATTCACATTTGAGCTTTTTTCTAAATTCAATGAGCAGAGATGCTCACCTGCATCACTGCTGTAAGTCAGCCTTGATATGAATGTTAAATAAAAAGCCTCTGCTAATATTTCCTGCCTTCTAATTTCCAGTGTTAACACTTTCCCACTCCTTGTGTTATGGACAGATCCTATTCTTGCAACAAGGCTTTTTAAAGTTAGTATCAGTGGAATGCTGCAAGTGGTGCTGTCTCCCTGGGGCCTGGTGCACATCACACTATTGCCAGCACAGGAGCAGGACAGACAAGCTGAGGAGGGGTAGCATTCAGGGCAACTTCAACCTCCATGGCAAGACAAGGCTGTGACAGAGAGGACAGGGAGCAGGCCTACCTGTGAGACAGTGAAGACTTTGAGGGCTTTAGGTGATAAAAAAATCCATCCATTGATGTGTATATACATGTTCAGAGGTGTATTTTGCACTTCCTGCTTTGCACATAGCATGATCCCAAGTTTGCAATCATAGGATACAAATATTCTTTTGAGAGTGGGCTATTTTTACATGCTGTATAGATATTATTTAATTGCAGTTTCATGTTGTTTGTCATATGAATTCTAACCTGTTGCAAATAACAGAAAATTTGTTATTCCTGTATGTTTTTTTGTTTGTGGGGGTTTTTTTTTGTTTTGTTTTGTTTTTTTTTAAATTTTTTTATTTTTTAAGGAAAAGTAATATATTCACAAGTCTTGAGTAAGAAGATAATATTTTCCAGGCTAAACCCAGAAAAGTTAGTGTTTGGAGATCTTTGCTTGGCATAATGCATAGCCACAGTTTGTCTCTAGGGAGGTACTCAGTTCAACCCCTGCAGCAGATACATGGCAGCTCCTGGCAGATATTGTAGCTGTCAGGCCTTGTTTCACTCTTTCATCATTTAGTGATACCAGGATGTTGCTCAGACCCAGGAAAGTCTGTTGCATAAGAAAGTGAACTAAAGAGGTAAATTGAAGTGAAAGTTTGGCAAGAATCACAGAGAGTCACTGTTTCTTTAAGAGAACTTGGGATGGATTCTGATGTGAAACATTTAGCTTTGAGACTGGTTGACATTTCTGTCTGACAGCACAGATTTTGTTTTAATTTTCCTAATTTTCTTTATCTCGTTTAAATAGCAATGCCCCATCCTGTTTTTTATCATAAAATGTTTGCTTTTGTGTTTTTAACTTCTGCTAGCAGATTTGATACTTTCTTTTAAACAGCTGCAAACCCAGAAATACTAATGTGTCTGTACATATATATATATATATATATATATATAAGCAAACAAACTCTGATGTAAAGGCTATTTTCAGTGGTATTTTAACAAATCCTCTCCCAAGATAAAAACCTTTGCACTTATCTGGAGAGCAACAATGCATATCAGTTAAGATTCACAGTCACAGGCATTTTGAGGATGGGGAGCTAGTGTAAGTGACAGCAAACAAACTTACTTCTCAAAAAGTATGATGTGGTAAGCTGCAGAAGTTTCTTAGTTTTGCATTTAGCTGAGGTACCACAGGAGTGGAGTTGTTACCATTTACATGGAGATCAAAATGAAACCAATCTCTAGTTGCAGTGGCTATATGGAGACACAGACTAGATGAAGTTCTTCACCTCATCATTTTCTGAAAAAAAGAAGTTGTATCTGCATTATATACTAGGGAAAAAAAACCCCAAACAACCCTGTAAGCTAATATTAATTTTGTCCTTTATCATTGGCAAGGCTCATAGTTTTTAAAACTCTGTTCTGTTTTCTCACTTTTTCACTTTAGGAACAACATCACCCTTTGGAGTGGGCTGACATCCATCACAGCAACTCCTGTTGTCAATGTCATAGCAGCTATAATTTTGAATGGCTGAAATCCTGCTTTCCTAATAGAATAGTTATCACATGAATGAACAGATGCTGACATGGGGAGCATCTGACACTTTATAAATGAAAGCCATCCAAGCAAAACATCAGCAGGACTGGATAGGTTTAGGTAGTTAAACATCTGCAGAGGTGACTTGTTTGCAAATCATTAAGAATAAAAGCTTGTTAGTTGTCAGAGATCCTTGACATAGACAAGACTACTCTGGGTCTAGACCTCCTTGGGACTGTATGTTAGCATCAGAAATGTTCTCCCAAATGCTTTTGGCAAGGTGAAGTTTAGTGTAACACAGCAGATCTAGGCATAGCTCCAGCATCAAAACACATATTGTGGGAAATCTCAGCCTAGACATCCCTAATTACTCTGAGGAATAGATTCAAGTCTTCATGCTTATACCATGGTGTTCCTGTTAAAACAGAGGGAAAATGGAAGTACCCTTCTGTACAGGACACTGCAATAACCCTACCTGACAAACAGAAGTATTTGTTACGAAGCAAACATTATGATTTGTAAGTAAAGATTTGGAAATTTTGGAAAGGCTATGTTTCCTAACTAAATTCTTCTGTCTCTCTCACCAGACCCACACAATTATTTCTAAGCCATTACATACATCTGGAGACCCCTCACACCTCTTCCTGAGTGAGCTGCAACAGACCTCACATCATATATTCTTGTTCAGGCTAGGGAAAATAATGACTATAGGCAGAAAGCAGATCTGAGACTTTCAAACCAGTGCTCTGGCACTGAGGCAAAACAGAAGGCATTGCAGATTTCTGTTTCTAATAACTACTGAGTAAAAGTTGAAGACAAACCAAATCCAAACTGGAATAATTAACCCAGGAAATTCTCAGTGGAAAGATGGTGCACTGACTAATCTTTGAGCAAGATTTGTAAATTAAAGACTTTTAAACTGCCTGAGGTTGACTATAAAGAGTGAGGCATGGGGTTTTTTATTTTCAAAGGAAACCAGTTTGCTGAGGGCTGCTCCATGGGGTTGAAGTGGTGCGTCTTCTAGGTTGCACATCACAAATTAGCGTTGCTGTTCAAGAAATAGAAGGTGTATTGATAGTAAACAGGTGACTCCTGTTCTGAGGAGATTTGTTTGGTACCATTTTATGATCAAGTTGATGCTGTGACACATTAAGTGGAGCTTGTCACTCTCCCATCTGGTCTACACAACTGCTGGAGGCGGAACCCATTTAGGAAGTTGCACATTTCTTGCAGCTGTTCCTGAATGTTTCATAAATAACTAGCAGAAGCCAGTGATTCATTCGGCTTTATTAAACCTATCTTAGGGGAATCATGTCATTGTTCATGGAGAAAATTGTACACGTTGCATGGCATTTAAGGAACTTGTTATCAAATTACAGCACTTTGAAGCCTTACTTAGTGCTAATAGGAAAATTGTGAAGTACGGATCAGGACTTCTTTGGCCTGATTATAATTTATATAAATGACTGCACTTGATAAAAAGTCCTTCATGCTAAGTAAAATGCTTTTTGCCTGTGGAACCCAGTGGTGTCTTGTTTTCATCCCCCTGTGGATGCAGTTTATCCTTGGGTCTTATCTGGAAGAAGCAGTTGTTGCAGAATGCTGTGTTCACTTCATACATCATTTAAACTGGGTTTGTTATTGATGAATTGCTTTTGTAATTCTCAGATGAAAGCGAACATTATAAACAAGGCATTCCCATATTAGCTTTTCAGTGCTTTGCCCAATGGGCAATTTAATGCGACATCAAATGTGATAGTAGCTGAATGACAAAAAGAACCATTCCCATGCTTGTTGGCTTCTAATAGCTCGATTTCATTTTTAATAGGCTGTTAATCTTGAGTTATGTTTTGCGCTGTATCAAACGTTTCACTGCAGTAAACCGGGTTGTTTGTCTGCTTTAGGTTTGTGTTGTGTTCAGTTAACACTCCCTTTGGAAGGCTTTTGGGGCACATGAGATGCCTGAGATTGACTTTGCAGTAGAAAATTTTGACTCCCCTTGACAGAACTTTTCTATCTATCAGGATGTGACAGGCTAATAAAACTACTGATGTGCTAAGTTATAATGTTATTTGATATGTTCACAATAAACTACCAGCGATTGAATTGAAAGCAATCACCATACTGCATAGATTAAAAGAGACATTGTTGGGTGTAAAGGAGCTCTTAAATGTATTGTTCTCTGGCTTAGTGAAAAAATTGTGACCTGTAGGAGACACACTTATTTCAGCTACAGTTGTGGTCTAAGAAGCCTGCTACGTCCACAGTGTGTAAAGAAAGACTGTACAGACTACTGAGAGCTTTGTGAAATTTATGCAGATCTTTTTTTCCAGATGAGTTAGGAAACAATGTCACTGATAGGTTTGTATGATGTTAGAAGACAGAATACTTTTTTCCTGTATCCTCAGGTGAAATAATTCTTCCTCTTGCCTGGTGTTTACTCAGAGTTAAGGAGGCAATTCATATGCCTCCTCAGGCTTTTGCTGTGAAATGTATGAAGAGGTCCTTAGCCTGCTGGTGAGCTGAACTTGGAAGATCACAGGAGCTCAGATTCATTTTACAGCTCAGACCTGGGATCAGTGTCATATGAATGAATTATATTACTTCGGATCCAAGCTGAAAACATGAAGATACAGATCTTTCTCCAGTTCCTATCTCTATGGCTAATGTTTTCCGTAAGAATGCATTTTGTAGCAATATTTTTCTGATACTGTTACAACGATGTAGCTCTGCTGGAATGGCCTCTCTTCCGTTAGATGTGTGCTAGCTCTGCTATTTCTTTCAGTGAAAACACTCCATTCAGTGTTTCCTGTACAAGCTTTGTTTCCTAAAAATATGTCTCCATTCCATCTTTGTCCTCTGTGTAGTTCACTTGTCGTACATCAGTAATGTTTTCATTTTACTATTCTCCTTGTGTAATACAAAAAACCCATTCATGTTTCTCTCAAAACTATAAAATATTTCTGAGCCAGATTAGTTACAATACTTGTTTCAGCTCTCTGTTAACATATTTTTTTCCCTTGGTGTTTACCTCTTAACAATTCTTTATTCAGTGCTGAATCTCTGTTTGCCCCAGTTTCTTCTACTGTATTTAAAACAGGACTTGAGATTATCTGAGTTACTTCCACCTTTCATTTTCTTCTTAGTATAAAAATCTTTTATCTCATTATATTCCTATCTTTCAACATGTCTCAGCATGCAATAATTTTTTTTCCTAAGTTTCTTCCTCAGGTCTCATTAATTAATTTTGTCTTCTCTAAGTATTTATATGGAAGAAGATACTACCCTTGCTTTCTGCTGATTGGTGGGACTATTGATAAAATAAACCTATTTTCTTTTAGGAAGATTATTTTTACACATTCACTTTGCAAAGAGCCTACATAGAAGTAGTTACTAATTTTCCTGATGAAACCTTAAGGGACCTTAAAACCTTATGTTTTTATACAGTTAAGCTTAATGAAAATAATAAATTTTACAGAAAAATGGGAACACTTCATATACCTCAAATTCTATACAGGCAATCAGTTTGAATAGGTTATCAGACTGGAGCACCTCTCCTATGGAGACAGGCTGAAAGAGCTGGGGCTGTTCAGCCTGGAGAAAAGAAAGCTCTGTGGAGACCTTATAGAAGCCTTCCAGTAGCTGAAGAGGGCCTACAAGAAAGCCAGGAAGGTATATTTTGCAAGGGCTTGTAGAGACAGGACAAGAAAGAATGGATTGAAATTTGAGGAGGGCAGATTTAGACTTGATATTAGGAAGAAATTCCTTGCAGTGAGAGTGGTGAGACACTGGAACAGGTTGCCCAAGGTCTTGGATGCTCCCTCCCTGGAGGTGTTCAGGGCAAGATTGGATGAAACTTTGAGCAGCCTGATCAGGAAGGTGTCCCTGCCCATTACAAGGGGATTGGAACTAGATGACCTTTAAGGGCCATTCAAAACCAAAGCATTCTGTCAGTCTATGAATCATCATCAGTGTTAGAAATAGCAGGGGTTTTTTTCCTACTTCTTATTTCACAAACTGGTATAATTTGAGAGGTTTCAATGTTCTGTGAAATGATGGAAGTGTAGGTATTTAGTCTTCACTTGATGTTGATTTAATTCCAGAAGCCACATGTCAAACTTCAAGATGTGACTTTACTTGAGACCATTTTAGACTTCACTTTAAATCATGTATGGCATTTCAATGGGTCATAAAGAGTAATAGTTTTCCTTGTCAAAGCATCTTTTAAACAAATTTGGAAAAGATAGTGGGCTTTGAAATGGAAAAATTCAGAGCTGATTTACAGATGCTTACAAAAACACTTATCACAGGCAAAATGAAATTTGCACTATAGAGAAATATATATTCTCCAGAACATAACCAATCACTGATAATTCCTGATTTATTATTTTGCATGTAGTTCCTCTAACCAGAGTTGAGCAAACAGGTTTCCATAATAACTTCTAAAAAAGAAATTAAAGTTGGTCATGCTCACTTTCAGTCTTCCTCCCAGGAGATACTTTGTGGATAGTTTACAGAATTACTGTTTTCTCTAGTTACATTTCACATGTATTTGCCTGTTTTGATTTGATTGATTTCTATTTTTTCTTTCCTCCCTTCCTCCCTTCCTCCCTTCCTCCCTTCCTCCCTTCCTCCCTTCCTCCCTTCCTCCCTTCCTCCCTTCCTCCCTTCCTCCCTTCCTCCCTTCCTCCCTTCCTCCCTTCCTCCCTTCCTCCCTTCCTNTTCCTTCCTTCCTTCCTTCCTTCCTTCCCCTTTTTCTTTTTTCTTCTTTCTTTCTTTTCTCCCCCTCTCCCTCTCTCTTTCTCTCTCTCGTTTTTTTCTGATCATTTTAATGGGCACTAAATGAAAACTCAGATTTTCATTCAATTAGAGACTTTGCAAGCAAAATAGATAGATAAGTAATCCTATCTCATCTATAAATGCACATTTATTTTGATTCTTATTTAATTGACATAGAATTCTATTTCACCTAGTTTATTCAGTTGATTTTGGCTTTAAGACCATTTCTTCTCCTCTTGTCACTTTTTACTTGGGAGATCAGGCTCACCCTCACCTCACTACAACCTTTTTTCAGGCACTTGTAATGCTGAGGTCTCCCCTCAATCCTCCTTTTCTTCAGGGGTAGACATCATCAGTTCCCTCAGCCACTCCTCATAAGATTTGTTCTCCAGACCCTTCACCAGCTCCATTGCCCTACTCTGGACCTTCTCCAGCACCTGAATATCTTTATTAACACTGAGAGGCCCAACACTGAGCACAGTATTTGAGATGCAACCTCACCAGTACAGGGTGCAGGGGGACAATTGCTTCCTTAGTCCTGCTGGCCACACTGCTTCTAACACAAGACAGGATACTGATGACTTTCTTGGCTACCTGAGCCCACTGCTGACTCATGTTCAGCTGACTGTCGACCAGCACCCTCAGGTCTTTTTCCACCAAGCAGCTTTCCAGCAGCTCTTCTCCAAGTCCATAATCCTGTATAGGGTTGTGACCCAAGTGTAGGACCCAACATTTGACTCTGTTTAAATTAATACTGCTGGCTTTAGCTCATTGATACAGCCTGTCAAGATCCCTCTGGAAAGCCTTTCTATGCTGAAACAGATCAGTATTCCAACCTAACTTGATGTCATCTGCATCCTTACTGAGGGTGCACTCAATCTCTTCATCCAAATCATTGCTAAAGGTATTACAAGCCCCAGTACTGAGCTCTGGGGAACCTCACTTGTGCCTGGCTACCAACTAATCTAACTTTATTCTTATGAACACATGGCAGTTCATTTTGTGTCAGAAAAACTTCCTTCTCCAGAAAACTCATAAGATGTATTTTGTGTACATCCCAAACCTGTTGAACTGTTGTAAATTTGTCACTGAAAATGACATAGTACTTAGCATTGCTGAAAGCCTTGCTCTGGCTGTAGAGATGCAATCTCAGAGCATGTGTACCTTCAGCTGAGGGATATGGACTGTAACACACTGGCTGTATATTTGTGACACACTGCAAACGCTGCACTCAACTGTTGAACAAGCCCATTCTGAGCTAGGGAACTGCCTCACAATATGCCATTCATTTTGGATTGTGACCATTGCTGGTTTGGCTGCTTTACTTATGAGGAGTGACACAGGTTGTTTTTATATCTGTAGGCCACTTACAGGAGCCTGGAATTTCTTCATGCAACCAGGTAGTAAATGTGAATTGGGATCTTCAGTGTCCTTCTTCTTCTACTGATTTCAGTAGATTTGCTTATGGTTTATGGAGTTGAATGCTATCAGCATGAAGTTTTAGACCTTTATGAATCTACTCTCCTAAAGAAAATTTTTCAGTTACTAAATGTGGTCAAGTTTTCTTAAGTAAAGTGTGCTAGCCAGGTCAAAAAAAGATTAAATCCAAACATGTACTATCTAAACCTCTGTGTTTGCTGATCTTACTTGATTAACAATTATATCAAATCCAAACTTATTAATCCAAGTTTCTAGTTCTTTAATTCTTGTTAATACAAGAATGTCCTCAGGAGTTCAGAAAATAAATGTAGAGATTTGTTGTAGACCAGCTATCTCCTAACCATGGTGCTAGACTGTCACTGCAAGCTTAAGTGTCAAGGTAGAAAGCACAATTTCTGTTCTGTGATGAAGCCTGTAATATCACAGGGAAGAAAAAAATCAAATCAGGTTGCTTGCTGTGTAATCCTAAAGGAAAAACTCTCATGTTATAAGGCAGTTTCAGTTAAAGCAGAGTTTCTTATCAGTGGCTCAGCTATGGGCAAAATACCTGATCTTACATTAAAGACATTTCAGAAACAGAATCAAAGTAGTTCATCTGTTTTCCCTCAAGCTATGTGGATTAATACTGTGAAGTAGATTCCAATCTCCACTGTACCAGTGTAGCTCTGGGTAGCTTCAGTTCTTCAGAAGAGTTATCTTGACTTGATTGCAGTCAGATACTGATGGCCTGGGATAAATTCCTGGCTGCTCCATTTCAGGAGATCCCATGTTCAAGAGGGCTGCACTCAATGGATTAGGATGACATTCTCTTGGTCCTGATTTTTATTCCTAGATGTCTTTCTAAAAATCTTACATCCTACCTGATTACACTTTTTTCTCTGTGAAACCACTTGTTTGTTTAATATGCTTCAGGGAAGCAGCACTGGAATTTTACTTATTAATCAGCACAGTCTACATCTCATAAAGACCTTGCACCTGGCCAAACTATTGTTGTTATGGGAACTATTTAGCAGAGGAAGACAAGTTTTCTACTATTCTCATCTTTGTTATTCCTTCTTTCAAGATGTAGTCGTACCTGTTCTGGAGTGTGTGCAGCCTTTGTGGCTCTTGAATCCAAGAAATATGAACTTTAGCCTGTCTGCATGTTGTCCTGTCTTTTCTTGTGAAGAGTTGTTTGGAAGTGTGGTCTTTGGTACCTTTGGTTTAATATTCACAACAGATTTGTAGTGTTGGTCATGTTACAAGGGCAAGTGTAAGGTCCTGCACCTGGCTAGGCACAATCCCAAGCACAACTCCAGGCTGGGTGGTGAATGGCTGGAAAGCAGCCCTGAGGAAAAGGTCTGGGTTGATGAAAAGCTCAACATGAGCCTGCAGTGTGCACATGCAGCCCAGACAGCAACCGAGTGCTGGGCTGCATCAAGAGCAGTGTGGCCAGCAGGGCAAGGGAGGGGATTCTGCCCCTTTACTCTGCTCTCGTCAGACCCC
>VWZE01021544.1:83715-132747 GCA_013396675.1 Eubucco bourcierii
CTTGAGGTCCCTTCCAACCTTACCATTCTATGATTCTATGATTCTATGACCTGCAAGTAACTGTTAATGTGAAATTTGCCTTTTTTTTCCAATCACTAGTAGTTTAGATCTGTAAACCCCAGAGTTTTTTATTTGAAAACCAAATTTACAGGCTCCTAGATTATAAAAACTTAAACAAACTGTTGTTACGCTTGCATGTATCACTTGAGCACTAGTGGTCACTGAAATTGTTAGAGCAATTAAAGTTCATACAGGGTATTGTCAGTCATTATAGATTGGGGAAGGAACCATAGGGTACATAGATCATTGGCCTGTGGCTTCTGATAAAGTCTTTTTTAGAGACTTTTATAGCTTTCATATTTCAAAGGCACTTTTATTGTAAGATTTCATATATATGATTTAAGCAATGCTGACTGTGGTGTTCTTGGTTTCCTTTTAGTCACAATCAAGACCATTTCTTCCTAGTTTCAATGTCCCAGATGGCTTTTATGTTCTTCATTATGCATTGTAATGTCTTCTGCCGTGTTCTCCAAATATCATTAATCACATCAAACAAAAAGATTACATTCATGCTAATGAATTAATTTCTAATAGCCTGCAGTCTGGCTACAGATTATTCAAACTGTGATGTTTTCACAGTTCTGACTATTGGCTCTTCCTTCCAGCACCTGCCTCTTGCACAAAGCTAATGTATAGCTGCCATCTATGGAATATTGTCTCTTTTACACTTTGATCCACATACTCGGTGTTGAGAAATAGCTACTCACTATTCATAGCTAACTACATGAGGATATCTTCTAAGTCTCACCTCTTGCAGCAACCAGACTTACTCAGACTTTCTGTAAAGCTTCACCTGAAGCTGTATTTATCAGACACACTTAAGTATAGAGTTAACAAATGGACTGCTTCGCATTAATGATCTGACAACACTTGGTGGAGTCCAACTGTTCAGTCATTGGGATCCAAAGCTATTAGATTGCAATATACTTCGGATTTCATCTTTGTCTTCTAATTTTTTATCCTGTGTCTATCAATCATTTTCAGTTAATTACTTTATCCATATCCTAAGCATGTTCTCAAATTCTTGCAGCTAGTAGCACAATGTGTTCGTTTCCTGCTATTCAGCTTTATGCAACTTGAGACATTTCTGGGTCTATGTATCTTCATTGTACAATACCACCTGTCATCTGTCAATGTTTGTTGGTACTTTTATGGACTACAGGCAGCTTGTTATTCTTAGACCTAGCAGCTGACCACACTAGTGAGTTACCCGTCACTTCAGCTGTGCAGAAACCTTTCTTTGTTTTCCTCTTGCAGAACCTGTCCTGTCAGCTTCTCATACCCTGTGAAAGGGTAAGGTAGAAGAAAAAGAGGACTAGATTATACAGAGCAAGGTCCACTCAGGGGCAGATATGTTGTGGCAACTGGCCTATTTACTCACACAGGTAGCAATGCTAGTATCTTTCAGTTTGCTAAGCAGAAAAAAACCAAGTGAAAATCCAAAAAGAGATAGGGTGTAACAAAAGAATGTTATATGACAGAAAGAAAATAGAGTACTCATTAAAATCACACAGAAATTTCTCAAGAAGAAAAGAGACACTCCAAATGTTCCCAAAAATGCATTTGGAATACGTTTTTCAGTGATTAAAGGTTTCAAATTAATAACAGAATGCAGTGCCTGTGCCACTTCATGAATGCAAATAGCTTTCAGCTCTGTGATGTCTCAAGCTGCACTGCCTCTTCATGCATCTGCCTTGATTTTGTGATTTTCTGTTTATTCGACAGTGCTTGATGGGCTGCCCGTTAGATCAATGACAGATGAGTACTTCCTTGAAGAAGGTTTAGGATCATTGATCACCATGCACCAGACAGAGAAACTACTAGACATTTCCACCCATCTTTGGTACCAGTACTTAGATATTTTATGTACTTCAGCGTTTGCTAAAATGCATGCAGTAGAGTATAGTGCAGTGGGAAGAGAGATGAAAGAACAACTGTGTATGAGGAGACTCTGATGGGCTGAACTATGTTCAGTGCTCACTGGCAAAGCTCTTAATTCAGAACCTTAACTCAGACTAAAAAAGGGTCACCAAGTGCCATTCTGTCATAAGCGCCTGACAGTCATACTACAGCTTTGAGCTGCCCGTAAGTTGTAAGAGTAAGTTCTGATGTAATTATCTCATTTATTTCTCCTATAAAATCCCATTACATTTGACTTTTGAAGAATAAATTTTGTCCTTATGAATTTGATGTTGAAAAATGTCTCATTATATTTTTATTTGACAATCCTGTGCAGTAATGAGACAATAGTTATACCTCATCATTAGCTTTAACTATATTGCATTTCGTGCTGTGAATTCCTAGAGCAGCAAAAACAGCACTGAAGCTTTGGGACTTTTTGCCATGCTCTTTTGATGTATAGGGGCTCAGGAAACATGTCCAGGTTATTTTTACAGGACTTTAGTTGGCTGATACGAATTGGACACAATGAAAATGTCAACTGTATGAAGGTATCATGAGCACTGAGTGAAAACTGGCATAGACCAGTTTACATCCTGAGTAGGAGGTCCCAGTGTATAAACACTAAAATACTAATCCAAAAGTGTTTCTCAATCTGCTCCTAAGGAATACTGAAGAAGAAAGCCATGCTACAACGCAGCCAGCTTTAAGCCATGCAACAGAGTAATCTGCTTTGTTCTGAGTGTTCTTTTCTAATTTTAGAACCTAATGAGTCAATGCAATGATTGTCTCAACCTAAACAAAGTTATTGAATCCCCATGTATGGTCTATGCAAATATGTTTTTTCTTAAAATATGCTAACAGTATATTCATTTGAAGAACATCAGTTTTATGCCAGGAACTAAACTGAAGGGAATTTCATGATAAAATATCTGACAGAAGGCTTTTTGCAGCTGAATTTGACATGATTATGTGGTTCTGTGGTTGCATAATCATGTTCCTGCCGTATGAGGAATGTATATATTGCCTATATATATAAAAGTCTTAACGGGGGAATTGATTGCAGCTTAAATTACATTTCCTACCACATTTCAGAAGACCACAGGTTTAAATACATTATTCTGCCCTGGGCTTGATTTATGCTAGAGCAATACCTTTTTCAATTTTCATTATGCTCTTTGCCATGAGAAACAGATTTGTCAAGAGAACAGATTCATGTCTTGTCAGTTTGTGTCCCTACTACAAATTGTGATTGGACCAGATATTAACTACTCAATATGTTATGTGCAGTGTGCCAACTTGGTATGTCATTTGGGCTTCTATCAGGGCCTTTTATTGGATAGATACTTTACTGTCACCTACCTATTAATTACAGCTTGAATGAGGATTAATGGAGTGGTTATCAAATCAGAAGGAAGCACATTGAAAAGGTTATGCCACAGAACACAGAATTTTAATTCAGGAAATAGAAATGTATTAACTTTTTTAACATGAGGACAGGGAACAGGAAATGGCATGTTCAATCCATTTCTCAAAATTAAGCTTGTTTAAAATGGTTCTGAATGACATTTCTTAGAAGGGGTGAGTAGATGATGACAGACTTCCCCCTCATACCTCTTAGATACTCCTGTCTAATTACCTGTGAATGACTGGGATGAGCCAATTGCTACACTGTTAATATTCAGAATTAACATGGTATAATCAAGTGAGAAAGATTGGCTGAGCAGTGTCTAGTAAGATGAGATAAATTAGACACCTGAATGGACATTAGACTCTGCAGCTGAGCGTGTTGGTTTGAGGCCTCAAACCAGCACATTGTGGTCTGGAGCAGTAGAAGGAGGATGACTGTACTTGACCTACTGTTGAGGGGACAAAAATGGGGTTTCAGATCTGTTTTTCCGGGCTCTGTATGTTTTATGTTAGCATTTCATGTCTGTCCAGATAAAGGTTAAACTTTAGCATTATGCATTCTGTCCCTTTAACAAATGTCTGAAGTCTTGATGACTGCAAAATGGTTCAGCATTAACTGACGTGATGAAACTCTTTGTCCTTCTGGTAACATCATCACGCAGCAGTTATACTCTTCTGGTTTATGTATGATTTAGCTCCGTGAATCAAGATATGAAGAGTCATATGGGAGATATGGGCTTAAACTTGTATGTATTTATTGCTTGAAAGTTACATTGAACTGCTTAAGGAGCCTTAAACTCTGGCGAGGAAATTAATTTTGAGGGCAGTGGTCTAATAGCTTGATCAATCAGAGCAGGTGCTGTTTAAGGCATCAGTGGTAGCTTTAAACTTTTAGACAGGTAAAAAAGGAATGAACAAGGTTCTTCATTAGGTCAGCTGCTATCGAGCGGGTGAATTAGATGCTCTCGTTATTACTGAATCATGCTAGTCACTTCACCTCAAGAGCTGCTCTTCGTGGAACTATATCATTGAGCCAAGTACCTTTATAGGGAAGATTGAAGAAGTGAGTTATTCTGACAAAATAATTCTTATTCTAATACACCATAAATCAAACAAAGTACCAGCATGCATCTATTTTAAGGTCTTCACTGACATAAGTAGATTAGTAAGGGCAGTTTGGTTTTGGTTTTCCACATTCTTAATAATTATACTGGCTTTTACGTATAGAACAAGTCTAAACCAGCAAAGAGCTCCTCATGTAATTTATTTGCTGAAGTGCCAGTTTAACCTCCTTTTTGCCTTCATGATGTTCTCATGGTATGCCCGGATAGACCAAAATAGGCTTATATATGTCCCGGCTTGCCCAGACATATTTTTCTGCTCTCCCTCCTTCTGTTCTGGAGAGAAGCAGCCACAGGAAAGAGGACAAAGAACCTGGAGCCACTGAGTCTAAGGACCCTGGCTTGCCCAGACTTGTTTTGCTCCTGTTTACATCTCATGGTAAATAAAGTACATACACTTGGCTTGTGCCTGCCTTGTGCGAGGCCTATTTTTCCCCCAAATTTGGGTAAAGCAAGCCTATGGCTTCACCTAATATGGTCAAGCTTGGCTATCTGCCGTTCTGATTAGTTATTCTGTGTCCAAAGGCCCATTAATCTTGGGCTGTATTGATCAAAAGAGATGAGAAGGTAACACAACATGCTCTGCTGTTGTATTCCTGCTTGCTTACTGCTTGCTACTACCTGCTGCCATTGTTCTCTACCTCTGGCAGTGATTGTGCCATTGCCTTCTGCAGCATTATGCTTTGCTAAGCTATAAGTTAGCTCTGTTGAACTGCCTGAAAACTGCCTGTTTTGAGTTTACCAGGAACAGGCTCCAAATGCCTCCACATGATCGGCCTGCGTAGCCAACGTGACATTGTGCTGAGACTGCACATGGCAAGACCTCCTGCCTACACCTGAAAGTCTCCTGCCAAGACAGGAAGACCTGGAGACACACAGATCATCCACAGAAACCAGGACCAGGTCAGAGATCATCTGCCTCCTTTCCCAGCAGGCTGCGAAGCCTGGGAAGAATCAGAAGCCTCAGTGGCTGGCAAGACACCAAGAGAATTCCCTGAAAGCGTTTGGGTACTGTCTGAAGCTGTAGCTAGCCCAGCTAGTCAAGAGATAACTTTTGTGAGTAAATCCTCTTGTAATTCACCAGTTGCCTTCTGCCATAAAGGAGCTTCTTGAGTCCATCTAGTGGACTAGGGATAAAATTAACCACAAGCGATACATTGACCGCAGGATTAGTGTTTATATTTTTGCTAGGTATTTCTTAAACATTTTAGATACTATGTTGTCATCTGTATAATGTTTCCATGACTGTTGAAGAAGAGTCACAGAATCACAGAATCATAGAATGGGTTAGGTTGGAAGGGACCTCAAGGATCATCTAGTTCCAACCCCCTGCCATAGGCAGGGACACCTCCCACTAGTACAGGTCACTCAAGGCCTCGTCCAACCTGGCTTTGAACACCTCCAGGAAGGAAACATCCACAACCTCCCTGGGCAACCTGTTCCGGTATTTCACCATACTCACTGTAAAGGACTTCCTAACACCTAGTCTAAATCTCCCCTTTTCCAGTTTAAACCCATTGCCCCTTGTCCTGTCATTACAAGACCTTGTAAATAGTCCCTCCCCAGCCTTTGTCTAGGCTGCCTTCAGATACTGGAAGGCTACTATAAGGTCTCCTCGAAGCCTTCTCTTCTCCAGGCTGAAGAGCCCCAACTCTTGTAGCTTGTCCTCGTAGCAGATCTGCTCCAGCCCTCTGAGCATTTTCATGGCCCTCCTCTGGACTCAAACCTGATTATTATTAGAATTAGTGGCTGGGGCACAAGACTACTGAATATTGAAAATTAATAAACAATATCAATTTTGAAAAAATACCATCTCACATTAATGAATTACCCCTCCATTACAGGTATATAAGTGCAGGGGAGAAAGAGTGGATAGTGTGTGTTATATATATATATATATATATATATATTTAAATAAATATACATGCTACTTGCCTTCTTGCTCATATCAGGACTAGACTTTGAGTAGGAACAAACAGCTGTGTTTGAGTTTCAGTGGCCTGGTTATTTAAAAGACATACGTGTATAAACACTTGTCTGAGCTGCTTCTCCTACCTACTTTCTATTCTCCAAAGCATTAGATTGCTGCAAAGAATTTTTCTCTTCCTCTTTTCTATCATAGCTGAAACTGATAAGATACGCTGCCAGCCTTGTAATTCTGTATTATCTGAGATCTGTAGACAGGGTTTTGGCAGCTGATATTTGAGAGAAATGCTTTGCAATCTCATAGAATCATGGAACATGCTATAGGATGTAATTATTACTACCTTAAATATTGTTCCTGAAACTGATCCTTCCTTTCTGGCAGAGTTCTTGCTCCCAAAGCCTCACCCCAAACCACATCTGTGATAAGGTACTAGTTAATGAATGGATAACTAGGAACTCACTTGCAGCTCTTGCCACAAACCCATCTGCTTCTCAGGAAGCAGGCAACATCTTCTTGGATTTTTTTTTAGGTGTGTTATGTCCAACTACTGCCAAGTTGGATAGAGAAAAACTGAACAACATGACTTATGGTAGTTTTTTATATCTTAGACTCTTTATGGAAAACTGGTGTTTGGATTCAGATCAAAGGAAATGGCCACATCTATATCTAGTGAGTGGTAATTGCAGATGTTAGGGTGATGTTATGGATAGAGTTGAATCTGCTGCTGTTATTCATACCATGCTGCAGTCGTGGCAGCTTCAAAAAATGGAAAGTGCTATCAGGAGCAAAGTATTATGGGGCTTGACGTTCAGATTGCACCATGAGAGGCTTCCTGTTCTGGTTGCTGCTTCTGAGTTCTGGGTTCTTGGGTGCTGGCCCTTTTATGCAGGCATGGCAGTGGAACAAGTGGGAGTCAGATAACTGCTGGGTTTAGTTTTATGTTTTATGCTGTTTTTTTTTCCCCCTGGATTTCAATACTCTTCTGCAAATAGGCTAAGCTAAGGTAATTGTGCATTGTATTATTAGATTAATTAGATTATTAGCTAAGGTAATAATGCAGAACAAGAGGACACAGTCTCAAGCTGTACCAGGGGAAGTTTAGGCTGGAGGTGAGGAGAAAGTTCTTCACTGAGAGAGTCATTGGCTACTGGAATGGGCTGCCCAGGGAGGTGGTGGAGTCAGCGTCCTTGGAGGTGTTCAAGGCGTGTTTGGACGTGGCACTTGGTGCCATGATCTAGTCTTGAGGTCTGTGGTATTGAGTTGGACTTGATGATCTTTGAGGTCTCTTCCAACCCTGATGATACTGTGATTATGATTATGATATCTCATGTTAGATTAAACTCTTATCTCTTTATCTCAACCCTGATTTTTGTGTGTAACTTTTCCCCCCACTTTTCTGTTGGGGGAGCAGGCAGGTTAGCCCTTGCATTAAAGCACTACAGGTAATTATTATTTTCCAAATGGACATATTGAATATGGCCGATAGTAATTAATACATGCGAAACAAGCCAAAAGATGTACAATTATTTGGCCTGCAAATGTATTTTTTGATTATTCTTACTATCCAGCATTATTGAAGTATTATTAAATCATGTAAGCAAGCCAGATAATCCTGATATGTTAAGCATAGGCAGATATATAAAAATTAATTGTGACATAATTCTCTGAAAATACGAATAGCGATAATTAGGAAGTTGTATTATTTCCACCATTTTAAAACTGCTGTAGATATTAGGTAAAATACAAAATATCAGTCTACCAAATTGACATTCCATTGGCTCAGTGGGTAAAGAGACTCAGTTCCAGACTACTGAAGCATGTAGCACAGCTTGCTATGATGCTTTTTGAAAAGAAACTGCTTCCATGAAGGTTTTAAGGACTGACATGGTATTTGAATTTAGTGAATTACCTTAACCTGTAAGAAATAGAAGAAAAGAACCCCTAAACTGAGGGAATTTTGCTCTGTGCTTTTTGCTCTGTGGTGTTTGGGACTATTCTAGATGAATATGTGATTTCTAATGAGAAGATGAATGCAGTCTCAAAACTTGTCTTAACATGAGATATGAGCCAGAAAGCAGGAAATGTTAGCTAGATGACGAATCCAAAAGTAATTAAGTTGGCAGTACCTCCACTNTATGATATCTCATGTTACATTAAACTCTTATCTCTTTATCTCAACCCTGATTTTTGTGTGTAACTTTTCCCCCCACTTTTCTGTTGGGGGAGCAGGCAGGTTAGCCCTTGCATTAAAGCACTACAGGTAATTATTATTTTCCAAATGGACATATTGAATATGGCCGATAGTAATTAATACATGCGAAACAAGCCAAAAGATGTACAATTATTTGGCCTGCAAATGTATTTTTTGATTATTCTTACTATCCAGCATTATTGAAGTATTATTAAATCATGTAAGCAAGCCAGATAATCCTGATATGTTAAGCATAGGCAGATATATAAAAATTAATTGTGACATAATTCTCTGAAAATACGAATAGCGATAATTAGGAAGTTGTATTATTTCCACCATTTTAAAACTGCTGTAGATATTAGGTAAAATACAAAATATCAGTCTACCAAATTGACATTCCATTGGCTCAGTGGGTAAAGAGACTCAGTTCCAGACTACTGAAGCATGTAGCACAGCTTGCTATGATGCTTTTTGAAAAGAAACTGCTTCCATGAAGGTTTTAAGGACTGACATGGTATTTGAATTTAGTGAATTACCTTAACCTGTAAGAAATAGAAGAAAAGAACCCCTAAACTGAGGGAATTTTGCTCTGTGCTTTTTGCTCTGTGGTGTTTGGGACTATTCTAGATGAATATGTGATTTCTAATGAGAAGATGAATGCAGTCTCAAAACTTGTCTTAACATGAGATATGAGCCAGAAAGCAGGAAATGTTAGCTAGATGACGAATCCAAAAGTAATTAAGTTGGCAGTACCTCCACTGCATCCGAACTGGAATAGATTCACTTGCAGTCCTGTCAGCCAGCTTCACACTGGATTCAGAAATTGAGCCTTCTCCTCCCTCACTTCCTCAAGCTTCAAACTTCAAATGAATGTCACATAGACACTTAATGAACTTATCTTGCAAGTCCTGAAGAATCCCTAAAACTGTATGTTGTATGCAGTTGAAGTAACTTTCCCCAGTTACTTCATTATAATAAACATTTTGGTTTTATCCTTGATATTAATATGTTGCCCTAGACACAGCTATAGATCAAGATATACTCAGCACAGAAAAATATTTGCGGTGGGAAACTGTAGCATTCTTTTTTAATTCATAGCAGATCAAGACCAACTTTTTGTCTATGATAATTCTAATGTGCTTGAAGTGTGAGGCTGATGTCTGGTTTCTTTGGCAGCAACGAGCTTTCAGATCCTGGGACAGGATTCTTGTTAACTGCTGTGTTAAAGTCTTCAGTGTGCTGAAGCTGATGATGCCATATCTCAGTGTATTTTAGACCTTAACCTGTACTTCCAGATCTGGGGAAGGTAGAGACAAGAAATAGCTCAGAACGTTTACAGAAGTTGCTTGCCAGTTCTTGGGATGGCATCACTTATTTGTTAATAGTCTTATTTTCATCTTGTTCTGAATATGTATTTTACATTTATATTTTTGCTCACTGTGCATCCTTCCAATTTTAATGGATCTTAAACACTTACAGGGAAAGGAAAATGACATTACCAATCTGGAAGCACCTAAAGACAAGCAAACTGTTGGCAACCTATTCAACACCAAGCATGCCTTTACATTGGCCACAAGAATCACAAGAATTACAGAATGTTAGGGGTTAGAATGGTTGAAAGATCACCTAGTCCAGTCCCACTGCCAGAGCAGGATCACCTAGAGTAGGTCACATGGGAACGTATCGAGGTGGTTTCGAGTGTCTCCAGAGAAGGAGACTCCACAACCTCTCTGGGCAGCCTGATCTGGTGCTCTGTCATTTTCACAGTGAAAAGATGTTTTTCATTATGTTCATGTGAAACCTCCTATGCTCATGTTACCCCTTGTCCTATCACTGGACACCACTGAGCAGAGCCTGGCTCTGTATTCCTGACAGTTTACCTTCACATATTTACAAATTGTGGATGAGGTCAGCCCTCAGTCTCCTCTTCTCCAAGACATCCAGCTCCCTCAGCCTTTCCTCATAAGTGAGATGTTCCACTCAATCATTTTTGTGGCTGTGTGCTGGATTCTTTCAAACAGCTCCCTGTCCTTTCTGAGCTGATGGGAACAGAACCAATGTAGTCTCATGAGGGCAGAGTAGAGGGGGACGAGACTACTAGTCTCACCTCTCTATTACACCCCAGGCTGGCATTGGCATTCTTGGCCACAAGGGCACGTTGCTGGTTCATGGTCATTATTCTGTCCACCAGGAACCCCAGGTCCCTTTCCCCTACACTGCTCTCCAACAGATGGCTCCCCAACCAATACCGAAGAGATCTAATATATTGAAGAGATCCTATTTCAAGTAAGTCACACTGTCATACAGCTAAACCACAGTGTAACATATTGAAGTGTCTTCACAATGATGGGAAAACTTCTATTGGTTCCTCTAGCAGCTTTGGGAGTACAAAAGACGCAAGTAAAGGAATATTTCAGTCTATCTCATTTCCTGTTAGCAGTGAAGTCCAGAGTGTTCAGACATAAGATCCAATATACCTTTACAGGAAAATTGAATGGTGAGGGCTTTCTTACTGTTGACAAAAGAACAAATATTATGAGTGCTTCAGGATTAAAGAGAAAATCTCTCTAAAGATGTACTCAGTTTGAAGGAAATGACACTGATTCACAGTGATGCTTTGAAAGAGTAATAGCCATATAATGTGATTTTCAGTGTGCAAAGTTCAAAGAAAGATGAAGGTGAAGCAACCTAAAAAAAACTTAATGGAGATGGAATTTAAATAATTTTTGCCTTTGAATTTCTTTTTTTTCTTCTGGTAGAAATGCACCATGTTTATCATCTGTCATTTTTTTAAATGTTGAAAAATACTAACAAAGTACAGCTGTACTAAAAAACTTCCTTTTCAAAATTATCGGAGCATTCTTTTCAAAATTACAGGAGCATTCTTCATCATTTGATAATTATGATGATCTTAAAACATTGATATGCAATCATATCTATGTTCAGCCACTGAAAATGTTGCACCTAACAGTACATTATCCCAGTACATTACCAGGAGATTCCAATTCCCTGTGCTAACACTGGGCAGTATTCCCTCTTCAAACGAGTTTGCATTTATTGTATTATGCATGAAATGTATTGTGAAACAAAACCGAGCCCTGGGTTAAGCTGTTGGCTCAAAATAGCATAAATACATAAAAATGTCAGAGTTCTGGAAAATGTGATTTATGTTTTACACCTCAGGCAAATACCAACTAGACATACAGTTTTCAAATTTTTGTCTTTCTCTGCAGGGAATATTATCGTAGTTGCTAAGGAACTACTCGCTGAGAATATATGGCACTGATGAAGATTTAGCTATTTCTTATTAGCTCACAAAATCAATCATGCTATTTTGATCATTGTGCTGCGATGGGAGTCTTGAAAAGTAGTTAATTTTATTAAAGCAATTATGTTGCCACTTCTGTGAAATCTATACATATTTTTGCAAGTAGAAATTGGGAATAAGAATCACAACTTTTAATATTTTCAGCAGTCTTGAAACTGGTGAGGGTTTACAGAAAAGTGTTTTGATGCTGTTTAAAAAAAACAGAAAGGTTATTTTTTATGCTCTGCTCTGTAAAATCCTTACTCTAATAAGTAGGCCAAGTGCATTTGTTCTATTTCTCCTTGTGAAAACAGCTGTGTCTTGAGACAGGGATGTGAGAGATCCCACTGGTGCTTTCCTTTACTCTGAGGCTCTGCACTGGACACTGTGGGACCATGACCAGTGGCTCTGCTTTGCTCATCCCTGCTGGGGGTGCAACCATTCATCCCAGCTCACCAACCACCCCTGCACTTCTCTGGTGAGGGAAACAGAAAAATGAATGAAGCAGGTGGGTGCTAGAAATATGCAAACCTATGAGTGTACTAGACAGGTAAATATAAACCAACTTTTTTTCTAATCATGTGGTGACTGGAGTGCAGGTATGATTAGGTGGAGAATTATTTTTCTTATACTCTATAGGTAAATCCCAAGAGTCACTGTCCTAGGATCATGGCTTGAAATACAACTGAGAAAATGTTGTAAAACAAAAAGGTAGAAATGTAGATCTTAACTCTTTGTGGTTTTGAATGGTTTTCTGGAGGCAGAGGGAGAGGTACTAAGAAAAGTATGGGTTTTGCTTGCCTGATTTTTTTCCCTAAGCAACTGCTATTTGACCACTGCAGTCATGCAGCCACTATGGTCTACCCAGTATGTTGTGATGTTCTTTCTGTGAGATAATGCTGAAAAGCTAAAGTTTAAATGATTTTCCATCATTTTCTACCAAAAAAAAAAAAAAAAGAACTATGCCTTGTGACATTAGTAAAAAATGAGGCCAGGGAAAATGCCATCCCCTTGAATGGAGAAGGGGAGAAGCACTTGGATAATCCGCATAACAAATCTGTTAAGACAGACCTCAAATAACAAATAAATAAAATGACAGATGAATAGAAGGTAATTGGTTTGAACTTCAACAAAGAAGGTTCGGGTTAGATATTGGCACAAAACTCGCAACATTTAGAAGAATAAACCAACGGATTAGAGTCCCTGGTGACAATAACAGATCTCCAAGCCTGGAGGACTTTTAGAATAGGTTAGATAAACATCTATCAGCCTTGACATGGGTAGAGTTGTTTGTGCATCAGGGCAAGAAGCTGTATTGATCAATCTGCCTGTAGTCTGCAAAATATGAAAAGTTGGCAAATGAATAACTGTAACATGAAAGCAAACCCCATGAAAACCCATCCTTGTAAACACAAGTAAACTTTGGGAAAAAAAATCAAAATATGAGTAAGTTTCAAAAGTTTTACTTAATTTTCCCCCTATAATGTAATTATTATACAAGATGATCCATGGATTACTTTTTTTTTCTCTCTAAAATGTTTCAGCTAAAGGTGTAATTAAGCAAGCTAAATGATCTCTGAAGTCCTTTACAAGCATGTGGAGCCTGTTTGCCCTGCGTGTCTGTATAGTTAATGGAGACATACTGTCAACCCAGCAGGGAAAGCAGCCTGCCTCTTATTTCTGCAAGTTGTTGTTGTTTTCCTTTAAGTACAAGATGAGACAGAAGTAATGATATTCTGAGCTTTGACACCCAGGTACTTCTAATGTTTGCACACAAATGACCTTCCCAGAGAAGTTGTGGAGTCTCCTTCTCTGGAAGCTTTCAAAACCTACCTGCACAACCTGTCCTAAGTGATCCTGCTTTGGCATGGGGGTTGGACTCGATGATCTCTGGACGTCTCTACCAATCCCTAACATTATGTGATTCTGTGACCTACGAGGTGAGCTATGGGCTGGTCTGCAACTTCTTTTGGTGGGTGGCTAGAGGGTTCTGTTATTTGAACACAGATAGCTTGAACAGGTTAATTATTTTCTAATGGGAAGAAAAACTATGGACTATTTTAGTTATATTACAGGGGTTTTTCTTGTTATTAAAGTACACATAAGTTACGTAGACATTCGATGAAATGGAAGGAATAACTTAGTCAAGGTAATTGGGTACACCCCCTGAAAAACTATATTCCCTGTAGAACAGCAATGTGCAGAGTTTGCCTGCTAAATAAAACCCAAAAGCTGACTTGCAGAATTGAGAACATAGAGGTAAATTTTGCTGCAAAAAAATTAACAATGCGAATTTTCAATAAATTATTAATGGGAAAAGAATTTCTTTTACCAACCAATTCCAGATTTATGTGAGAGACAGAACAAAAAAGTTCTATAGGGAATGTAAAAAAAAAAAAGATCCTAGAAAATAAGTATGTTCCTCTTTTCCTCTTTAAAGAACCTATACTTTCTTTTCAGCCAATCTGTATCTGTTGTTACCACATTAAGCTGATAAACTGATAGTGATAATAGACATGGTCTTCATAAGAATGTGATTTTACTAACTGAAAGTTTATACCAGCTCAGTGCTGGAATTACTGCTGTGCTGTTCCCACCATAGTCAGTTTAATTTTCTCTTCCTTGTAAAGAAGGAAAAAAAAAAATTGAATAAAGGGCTTTGCAGAGATACAATTAACATTTATGGGAAGAGAGTTTTGCAAAGGCTTTCAGACAATGTTATGTAGCTCTCTGGCCCCCAAAGCTCCTGTCGTCTTGCAGTAAGTTAGAAACTGTTCCCAAACTCCATGCTCTCCTGCACACATTGGGGCTCCCTTAGGCCAGCAAGGCATGTGACACGGGCTTTAGTAAGAGATTACATCCCTTTGCTTGGAATTTTTTCCTGTAAACTAGATCCAGTTATTTTCTTTTACACCAGATTACGCCAAAAAAAGCAGATCAAAGGAAAACAGGCAGCTCGTCAGCTATGTTTTTATATGGATTCAGATCCTTCTAGCCACATTCAGGACTTAAATTAAATTTTCATATTCAGCTAAAAGACTAAAGATAAAGATAAAAAATGGGTAATGTAGAAAAACAGAATCAGTCAGGGTTGGAAGGGACCACAAGGATCATCTAGTTCCAACCCCCCCTGCCATGGGCAGGGACACCCTACCCTAGATCAGGCTGGCCAGAACCTCATCCAACCTGGCTTTAAACAGCTCCAGGGATGGGACCTCAACCACCTCCCTGGGCAACCCCTTCCAGGGTCTCACCACTCTCATGGTGAAGAACTTCTTCCTCATGTCCAGTCTGAATCTCCCCAACTCCAGCTTTGCTCCATTCCCCCTAGTCCTGTCACTACCTGATAGCCTAAAAAGTCCCTCCCCAGCTTTCTTATAGCCCACTTCAGATACTGGAAGGCCACCTGGGAGCCTTCTCTTCTCCAGACCAAACAGCCCCAACTCTTTCAGTCTGTCCTCACAGGAGAGGTGCTCCAGCCATCTGAGCATCCTCGTGGCCCTTCTCTGGACACGCTCCAGCATGTCCACATCCCTCTTGTAATAGTGGCTCCAGAGCTGGATGCAGTAGTGAGACCCAGGCAGGGTCTCACCAGAGCGATGTACTCCATAACAACAAAAAAATGCTTTCACAATGATTTACATGTTTAAAGCAGTAACAGTGACTAATGTGCAGTAAAGTCAAATTTCAATAAAAATGAGTTAATTAAGTCCTATTTTAATGCCAAGAAAAAGAAACAAGCATCCTGCATGGCTGATATAAATATTAATAGCCTGCAAGATGAAATATAAAAGCATAATATTCTGTTATGATAATGAAGCAAAACTTAAAATAACATGCTACTGTTCGCTGCTGCATATGGCATTGTCTCTACAGTGTCAGTGTGTGGCATAAAGTTGAAAATCTTGTAAATAAGGTTTTATTAGCTAGGAAAAAAACCCAAAACCTTTCCTATTTGACAATTCCAAGACAGCACTGAAAATGTCTTTGCACTGTACTGTCTATGTGTTTGTGTGTGTGTGGAGTGAAAGAACAGTTTTTAAGGGTCTGTATTGAACCACAAACTTCTGGTGAGTTTTTTGTTATTGATAATGAGATAAAATGGACCTCAGGGTTTTTTTTTTTAAAAAAAAAAGACTTCTAAAGAAAATATAAATATGAAATAATTCTTTGTTCCCTTCTATCAGACAAATCTTTCTGTGATATAAGCTAAAGTAAGGGATGCATATGGTGTGTTTTTCTTTCTTGCAATTTTGATAATTTTTTTTTTTTTTAAATACAAAAATCAATCATTTTTGGATGCTTTTGACAAGACTCTGCTACCAGATGCAAGAACATTACAAAGTCAGCTTCAGAGTTTCACTGCTTCTCTTTCAGCTGACAGGAGTTGATATCGATCACTGGAAAACTGTAGCATTTCTTTGGACTGGTGCAGTGGTCTGATTGCATGCCTCATACCATAGGATGATAGGCTAAATGTAAACCACATGTTCTCTGTGAGACATTGGGAAAGGCTTTTTCTTATATTGCTGCACCCACTTAGGTAAATACTCTTCATCAGCTTCTAAGCTGATTTAAGTTGAAATAGCTCTGTTGAAGTTAACTGAGTTAGCGGGGTTCTGCCAACTCATACCTGCACAGGATCGTGTTCCTAAGATATTTACCAAATTATTGCACCAGCTTTGGCATGCCAGATGTGATAGGAATGTCATACATCAAATGCAGCAGAGTGACTTATTTTCAGAGCAGTCATACTGACTTGTGGGGGTTTGTTTGAAGAGTGAAGTATTATTTGCATGAACAAGGTAGTCACAATTAAACTCTTAACTTACCAAGATAAAAACAAAAATGCATGACTGCAAAGAAAAAAATTCATATGAATTCTTTGCAACAGGGATTCCCTGACTGACTACCTCCTCCTGAATACCACTGCTGGATTCCCATGTGCAAATAAAAATATCAGGTAGGTGATTAAACAAATTTAATGGTGCTGTAACTACACAGAACAAACCATGGTCCTGCAACTACATTCCCTAGAGGATTATTCCAATCTTACTGAATGTATTAACTGTGCTTTTGATATACTAATGTCTTCTGCAAACATGTCCAAATGGTTGTTGCACGAAGTATCCTCTGTATGGTATAATTTTAACCATCTATATGCCCCAGGAATACAAATTATGTAATCTTAAACTGATCATAAACCCAGGCTTATTTCTAAGGTTTATTTATGTATTTGTAGTTGAAAATGTATTTCTTCATCAATTAATCTCACAAAGCAATCATACTATTTTTAAAGTCTAATAGAAGGGGAAAAAAATCTACTGAAGCCTTTTAAAACAGAAATTTGATTCTTGCAATTGACTGCCTTCAGATATATCTTTCTGAAGGGTGCCTACAGGAAGGCTGGGGAGGAACTATTTACAAGGTCTTGCAATGACAGGACAAGGGGCAGTGAGTTTAAACTGGCAGAGGGGAGATTTAGACTGGATGTCAGAAGGAAGTTCTTTATATTGAGGGTGGTGAGGCACTGGCACAGGTTGTCCAGGGAGATTGTGGCTGCTCCCTCCCTGGAAGTGTTCAGGGCCATGTTGGATGAGGCCTTGAGTGAGCTGTACTAGTGGGAGGTGTCCCTGCCTATGGCAGGGGTTGGAACTAGATGATCCTTGAGGTCCATTCCAACCTTACCATTCTATGATTCTATGTGCATTATCAGCTTTATATTTTCAAATACTCTCAAGATCCTTGTTTTTAAGTTCATTCCACTTAACAAATTCTGTTACTGAGCTTAGGGTCCAAAAGGAAGTTGCTTAGGCTTTTTGATAATCTCGGTACATGTGAAGCACACCTTTGTTGCTTTTGAGTTCTCTGTCAGTAAATACTATTTTTCTTTTTTTCTGGATACTTGCATTAGTGGCTTTTGCAGATTTACAAAGTTGTATGTGTGTCATTCATCAACAGAGTATACACACACAAAGTCTGTAACATTGAAGAGACAGGAGTGATTAAATATATTGACTCAGAACTGCCTAAGAGAAGTACATCTGGATGGCTCCCACTTTAGACATCTGAATGACAAACAAATGCACAGTGACAGGAGTAGGAACAGAAAGTGGAGTGTGGGTGAGAAAAATCTGGAGGGAAGGAATTAAATTTGAGTTTACTAGTCTTGTCAGAGCTTGTTGTGTTCTGCAATTTTTGACTTCTTCTCTTGTTAAATTCTAAATACAACCAACCACACAGGAAAGATAAACAGTTCATCCAATACTGAAATTTCTTATGATAAGGACAGAAGTGTTATCTCTAAAGTCCCCCCTGTTACAATGCTTAGTTTGTCGTATAGGTGTTACTTACCACCTTTTCCAACCATGAATGGGTTCTGGAGGCAGATGGAAAGCAGCAGCATACAGCATGCTAGCAAGTTTAGTAGGTTTACCGAAAGACTTGTTGAAAATAACTAAACTTTGAAGTTGAAGGCACTAGCACTGGTGTGATTTTGCAGCTCAGACTCACTGCTAACCTTCACTCTCTACATTTGAAGGCTACTAATGAGACAGAGAAGGCTTCTGAGAAAAGTAAACATGGTGCAGTTATACAGTCTAGTTGACTTGTGTTCAGAGTCTTTTTTGAATCAATGTGTGGTTTTCTTTCTTTCAATTTCTTTCTTTCTGGTAGCAGCAAAAGAAAAGATTTCAGATGTGCAAATATTTTACTTTTGTGTATTCTTAATCAAAAAGACCTTCTCTGATAGCAACTGAAGATACACAAAAATGAAATAAAAACAATGAAAATGTTTATCCCAGGGTCTGTTTCAGATCTTAAATGAGAATGTACTGCATTGACTAAGTAGTAAGTCAGGATTTACCTTGCAGTTCTGTGACTGAGGGATTTTAGAAAATAACAGCCTCAGTTACTTCAGTTATAGAATATTACAAATTCAGAAGGAGGTGCAGGAGCAGGTTAAACAGGAATCATTGTGCAAGTGATGGGTTGCAGTCTGCTGTACTTCCAGAAAGGTATCTTTGAATACTGATAAAGTGCTGTGTGCTGCTATTGCTCATTGCACTGACAGAGTTACACGCTGATTACATGTCAAAGGTGTTTTCAAAGCAAGTAGGCAACTACTTGATTTTTGGCTTCTCTACTCCTACAAGCTAAGGAGAAAGGAAAGTAAATAAGGGGATGATGCCTGGATCAAAATTTATTTTTTTTGCAAAATGAATGGGAATTATAACTATTATTTTTCAAATGAATAAAAATTGTAATTATAGTTTCTACATTGAACAGGAAGTTTAACTTGGCTTGCCTGAAGCATTATATCTTCGGCACAGGGAGTCAAATGGTTAGAGCATTGTTTGATCATAGCCCCCTGTCCCAATAAAGCAACACTGTGAATGTGTGTTGTGCACCCTGGGCAGTGCCCCCCAACCCTGTAGCTGGACTGACAACAGAATCCTGCCTCTCCTCTTCAGTAGTTTGTGACACTGACCATGGAGGGGAAAAAAAAAAAAAAAGAAAAAAAAGAAAAGAAAAAAGAAAAAAGAAAAAGGAGTCAAGAATTTCAGTGTGCTTAGCAGAAAATCATTATTTTTACTACTTAAGTCAGCTGAAGTCACATTTTTGGGAACATTGGCATTCACCAAAAATGTTGTGTCTGGCTCTAACTTTAGAGCAGCTGTCATACTATCAGAGATATTTCCCTGTAGAGGCAAGGAATCATTCATTTGCCTGTTGACGGGAGGAAGCAGCCAAGGACAGAGTGAGTGTTTAAGCACCACCAGCATGTACTTGTGGATGCTTCAATGGGACAGAAGGGACAATGTTCCACCACATCATGAGTGGGCAGTAATCTGCACTGACTGGTATTGGGGAGTGGGCACAGGACCAGGTTTGTTCAAACCTCTACACTGATGATCAATTTCACTGCAACCAGTGACAGAACAAGAGGACACAGTCTCAAGCTGTGCCAGGGGAAGTTTAGGCTGGAGGTGAGGAGAAAGTTCTTCACTGAGAGAGTCATTGGCTACTGGAATGGGCTGCCCAGGGAGGTGGTGGAGTCACCGTCCCTGGAGGTGTTCCAGGCGGGTTTGGACGTGGCACTTGGTGCCATGGTCTGGTCTTGAGGTCTGTGGAGATGGGTTGGACTTGATGATCTTTGAGGTCTCTTCCAACCCTGGTGATACTGTAATAATTTCGGGTAAGAACGGGAAGAAACTCAATGGTGGCCCCATCTGATCAGCTTCTATACATACCAGTCAAATAAGGGTGGAGCAATCTTTATTCTCTTTCCCTCCAGCTCTGCACATGCGAAAAACTAATTGTAATCTTAAGGCATATTGCTGGGCTAGGAGAAGAACAAAATAGAATATTGACTTTAGGATTCTAAAGTTGAGTTTTGCTGTATTCCTATGTATGAAATTAATATGCCTCCTGGGGAAGTGCAGCTGGGAATTTCTGCATGGACAACTCTCTTCAAGACACATAGAGTTAAAATATGCTAATCTAATTCACTACTTTAGAACTGAAATGCAGATAAATTGGTAATTATAGCTGTATAAATAACAGAGCTTTAATCGTGTGTTGATGTCCTACCTGGCATGGGAGATGCAGGATACTGCCAATTCTTAATTTTCAGTAGAATCAGCTATGACTATGATTCCTACTGTGAAAATGTGTGTGTATAACTGAATATGTATTTTTAATAAACCCAGTAGTAATCCAATCAACAGCAATGCATATTTAATCTAGTTCACCGAGGTTTATGAAGATCCGAGTTTGGCATCTTGCTCTGTTAAAGGAAACCTGTTTACCATATCACAGTTAGTTTGGTGGTTTATACCTTTTTAGACAGATGTGGCAAAAGCCCCAGTTCTGCCACCAGATCAATCTGGCTGATTGTGCTTAGTCAAATAGACCAGGGAGTACCTCTGACTTAAATGCTCAGCACAGCACAAAGTTAACGGTAAGTGATAGCACTTTGGTGCTGGAGATTTGTTTTCAGACTTCTGGTGATTTTTTTAGAAGATCTTTTATGAAAATTTTTAGTAAACATAGTACCATGTGCAAAACAGGTATCTCTTTTCAAATGTATATGAGTGCCGTGTCTACTTTAACAGTTTTGGAATTCCCAATAAGTATCTTTAGTTGTGCATCTGTTTTTGCATGAACTGGCCTGAAAATGAAGGAAACCCCCCATCAAACAACGAACAATAGGAAACAATATTTTATGCAGAAGTCCCTTCAAATAAATTTTGTTCTTAGTGGACTGGGTGTATTTACACTAGACTGCTCTCTTTAGGGAATCTGCCACATATAGTGGCTGTCATCTAGCTCAGAATGGCCAGCTATCCTAATCTGAGTCACAAACACCAATACTCCTGAGGCTGAGAAGCTCAAGGCATGTATGGTCTCTTCTGATGAAATAAGAAAGGTGTTCTGGGAATGGGGCACAGGCAGGGAAGGGGATGCAGGCAGGGAGTGTCAGTGTTGCCTCAGGGACCTCATCTCCATTTTAGGATGGTGGTGGGCTGGATGTGAACTAGCTTCTACAGTGCTGTAGTCAGAATTGTCTTGCTTCTTGCCATATGTAATAGCCTTGGATCTGAGAAACAACCTCAGACGACTTCATTTACCCATGGGCCATTACATCTGCTTTGCTGGTTGCACAATGTACTTTTTCTCATGGGAACTACACCTGAATTGACTTCCTGTGGCTCCATTTCTTTAAGGTTCAGTTTCACCTCAGACTACATTATACGCTCCAGAAAACCAAAGAACTTGTTTCACCTTCCATTTCTCCTTCTGCTCTTGTTTTGCCAGCCCTTTTCACTGATATTAGCCTTATTTTCCCTTCTAATTGTAAATTGAATTGTTAGATATTTTTTCACCCTTTGGGGGGTTAATCAGATTTAAATGATTCAGATGAAATAAAATTTGAGGGCTCACATTTAGTTACTAGTATTCATATGTGTTGTGAGATAAATGTTATGATGAGAACAGTTTTTTATTCAGCTAGCTAGCAATGAGGTTTCTTTACTAAGTTAGTTACAGAATTTTTTAGAAACAGTTTAAGTTGATTTGACACAACAGAGCCAAGTGGGATGGTTAATGAACTACATCCTTCCTGACTGAAGGCAAGAATCCTTTCTGCCTTAATAGACCAAAGAATCTGTAAATGTCTCAAGGCAGCAGAAGAGATGGAAGACTGTCCTAATTCCCTAAAATACCAGGCAGGTGGCTATGGAGTTCAACTCTTCCTCTCTGTGGCAGAGTTTAAAGCCACCAAGCAGTTGCAAATTTGTTTATCTCTCAACTTGTTCTGAAACTTTAAATTTTCCATCTTATTCCTAAACGTTTTAGAACAGATGCTTAAATTAGGGAAGAACCTACCTATGGCACACAAAACTCTGTATTGTTTCCCAGACCCATTCACTGCTGCTTATAGTACAGACCACACCGTTGTGATGAACTGTGATCATCTCTTTCTTTCTATCCTTTGCTGATTTTCGTACTTCATAAAAATTGCTGAGTTTTAAAGACACTGCACTGTAGAGTGCAAAGACACTGAAGAAAATGAGAGAGAAAAGAAATTAAACTAATTCCATACACACACACACACATGTTATCTGTAGGTATGTGTTAGAAAACAAGAACCCAGACCACAGCAGGAGAATGGAACTATGGCAAAAGTGACAGACACATAGAAGAAAGTGTGTGTCATAAAAAATAAATACCTCCTGGAAAATAGAAGGGAAATCAGGAAGCTTCAGAGTAAAGGAAATTGTACCAGATTTCCTGAAGCATGGCATTTACTTCTACTTCAGGAAGACATGGAGTACTTTCTGACCTTAATGTCTGCTTCCAAATTGACTGTTTAACAATGCCATCGTAAAGGGCCCTCCTCATTCACTGTTGATGACTTCCTTATCAGATTTGTGCAGTTTACAAGCCAGAGAATGACTTTTTGTAGTTACTTGCACATCCTTCCACCTGGGATCTAGGAATCTATCTGCTTTTTGTGCCTCTTACATTCCCACCAGTAATAAAGAACCTGCAATTTGACACAGCAGAATTCATTCCATTCTGGGAGCTTTTTGCAGTGCTAACTGAGGCAAAAAAAAAAAGTCTTGTTTTTATCAGTAAGTTGATAGTACTCTGATGCTCCGAGGGTGCTGATTTGTGAGAAGATGGTACTTTAAAACTTGCTCATTTCACAGTATTTATATTACCTTTATTTTCCTTCAGTTTATATTAATTTGTATTTATATTACCTTTATTTTCCTTCAATTTTTTGTTGACTTATGTTAAGATTATTGCCTTTGGTGGAAAGGAAAAACTGTTAGAATCCAAACCGACAATCCTGCAGCCTCTGAATGTCTTTACTGTGCAAAAGTCTTTACTGTAGCAGAAGTTTTTACTGTGCCAACACTGTTCCAGCAGAATCTGTATTATTTAAACCCCTTGTCCTGGATGCAGGACATATACTTGTGTTTCAATTTCTGGAAAAACAAAACAAAACCAACCAGAAACTCAAGAGGTAGTATCACTTAAAAGAAAGATTCTGTTAATGTACATGCAAATTTATTTATTTAGATACGTGTGCAAGGTTTGCCTTTGGTGTACTGAAGTCACTTCTCTTCATTATGGGAACTGATACTTCCCTGTCTGACTCCATGTACTAAAGATTTTAAAGCTATGTAGCAGGTACATGGTTGGAAGTGCACATCACAGCTTGGCTCCACAGACCCAGTCTGGCCTTTTGAGATCCTTCATGGTTCTCAGGATCCAGATAGATGTTAAGAAATCTTCTGATAGAGTGGAAGGACAATCAACTTCCACTGCAGGAGTGTTAGCAGAATTACTGCAAGAAATATGACTGCAGCTTTGTTAGCACTAATGCCATGTAAAGTATTTGGGTTTTGTCTTCTAGGGATCTTCACAGGCTTTAGATGAGATCTCGTATGAAGTATCTCAGCAAAACCAGCAGTCCATAATTCCATGCATCGTCTTTATGAGTCACGTGTTTCAGCACTGTTCCTTGCTCCTGGAGCTGCTGTAGTCTTTTAGGAATGGTAAGTTTCTCTCACTCCTTGCCTTCCCACTACATGATGCCTGCAATAAAATGCTTTGGCTGTTTTTGATATTTTCATTGCATGATATAGAATTGATATGAGGAGATACATATTTGTGTGGTTTGTATAGTTATTTTCTTCCTTATGTGTTTCAGCTAGAAAAAAAAATATTTGTATGTTACTCCTGGAACTTGATTCTCTTTTGCCTATTGTGAACTTTTTGCGAAGTCTAAACATAATGAAAGACATTAATATACTTACTGGTTTTGTTCCCTGACCTTGCTTTCAATGTGGCTTTTTGCTTTCTAACACACCAGGAAGGAAAGGCAATCTGGTTTTGCACTAGGTGTTTTTCGTATGTATTTATTTATGCGTAGTCATTGTGAAATATGTCCAGTAGTAATTTGTAAAATTCGCTGTCTACTACTCAATACCTACTTTGATTGTCAAAATAACCAGTAAATACTTTTTTTTTAAAAAAAAAAAATCTGAGTCAAACTAACATTTGGTATGTGCAGTTTCCAGTATTAGAGCTTTTCTCTGTCACTCCTTTAGAAAAAAAAACAAACTATGAGAGAGATCATTGTTTCTGTTTAAAGTTAGTACCTCAGAAATGTGATTTATATTTTAAAGGTCTAGTGAGAATATATTTTAAGTCTCCTCCTGTGGTACAATTTTGCCTCTGAGTGGATTTCTTCCTTCAATTTCTGTTCATGCCTTCTGCCCATCATACATTTATGTTAACTGTTCTTATGTCTGGTGAAGTTTGTGTTTGCTTTTACGTGCTGGGAGGTGATGGCCTAAAACTACATCTTAGTGTAATGGGTTTTCTACATTAAAGTCAAACTCCAGAGGTAGTTTTAGTGTCTAACTATAAATACCTTATTCTTCTGAATATTTGAGGAGTAGAGTTGAAAAAGGTAATGTGATCCATGTATAACACTTGTCATTTTGAAGGATGTAAAAGCACTTTATAAACTGCAGTACAAGTTTAGAGTTTACTTTATCCCCTACTAAGTGCAGGTTTATCAGAGCAGGCATGGGCAGGGTGAAAATGACTGTTTTACAGTGCATAGCATCAGTAGACAATGCTTTGGGAACTAATTAAGGTCTTCCCTCAGGGCACATGTGGATGCTGTCATGGCTCAAATCAATACGAATGAACTCATCTTCAATCTTCAGTCAAGATCATCTTTTTTTTTTCTGTTAAGTCATGTCTTTTACTGTTCCATTTTGATTTTTCAAATGCTTTGAAAGAACTGAGGATTAAGAAAAAAAAGTGTTAATTTCTAAAATCAGGTATAAAGGACCTGTTCAGTATTTTTGGCCATTCTGAGCACTACAAAGTTTTGGAATATCCTGAGTTTTATTACCACAGTTGCACACAGGAAACCCCAAAGAAGGTGACAGCAAAACGGTCCCTGTGCTACACAGTCACTTGGATGATGAAGCTGTAGAGGCTTCAGCTTGCTTGTCTGTGCTGCTCATCCTCCTGCCATCAGTGCACAAAAGTTTACATGCTTTTGTGGCGTGAGTTCTTACACATCTGCTAGAGCTGAGCTAAACCATTCACCCAAACTGTGACCTTGAGTATACAAGGCTTTGTAACTCCTCTTAGACACTGCTGTTTACTGTTTCTGTTTATGATAACTGGGTAGAAAATTGCTCTATTGTACCACTGAAGAGCGGATCAGTTTCAAATTACTCTGAAAGGCAGCCAACAGAACAGCCAGTACCATGGGGCTACATTTCTAAATGGCCTTCAGTCTGGCTTTCATGTTTGCGTTCCCAGGTTTGCACTCTCAATCAATTGCAGAAAAAAATAATCTCAGGCCCAATTAGCTGCAAGCCTCCATCTACCAGGTTTAGAGAAAACCGAATAGCTTTGTGATTGAAAGGACAGTGGGAAAATGATAGCACTTGAACTTCCCCTAGTGCAATTGGTTTGACTGTTCCTTTGTTTTACTCGGGTCGTAGAGTTTTTTCTTTTTAGCTTACGATACCATTGCACGATACTGGTGGCAACGCTCATCACTGCTTCTTTAAGGATGGGATGTATCAATGTATGTGTGGTAATGAAGCAAACCCTGTCAGAGGTTCAGCATGTTTCTTTTTTTGTCTGAGCCTGTGGTAACATCCTGAATTGAAAACCAGATGTCAGTATCTTCAGGTAAATTGCCATTTACTAAAGGCAAGTTTTCAGCTCTAGATGGTGTAAGTGAGGGGATATGTTGGGCACACCACATAAAATTTTATATCAATTGTCATTACAACTGTTAGAATCTTGCTTTGTTCTCCAAGGTGCTCTAGGAGTAGGACTAAAAAATAACAATATTCCAATGAAAGAGATGTTCCAGAGTTTAGTTTCTGTGTAAATATTCTGAAATCTTGTGATGCCCTGAGAACATCAAGATTAATTTTCTTGCCGTGCATTTCAAGATCTTGGAACCTTTTTCACTGGAAGAGGAAAAGACTGAGCACATAAGGAATTGAGAACAGTATGATTCTCAACACAATCTGTCACCTGAAATGATTTTACCCCCTGGGATCAATGCAATCTAATTATGGTCGCCTCAAGGACCAATGTTCTTGGCAAATTTCCTTTCACAAAGGCAGCTTTCTGAACAACCTCTTTCATAGGTCTGTTTTGTCATGTTTACTGGCACAGAGTTTCTCAGTTTCAACTCTGAAAGCAGCTATGAAAACTCATGATTTATGATAGAATCACTTTACCAATAAAATTAGTATACTATACAAACTGAACTTCTCATAGAGCAGAAAGCCTGTGGGAAGTGTTGTATGCAACTTTGCCGCTTTGCTACTTTGACAGACCATTGCTCCTAGTGAGCAAATACTTCACATGAGGAAGCAGTATTTGCTCAACATGAGGAGAAGGAAGCTAAAGTCTGAAATGTTGATGCTCCCCAGAATATCATATGAAAGTCATCCAGAAAAGCTTTCACTGCATTGTACAAGAGCTGTAAAATTTTCTTTGGAACAGTTTGTCTTCAACGTGACAGTTATTGTGAGAAGAAGGACATGTATCTGAAGGGTTGAAGGTAGAAATTGCATGCTCAGCGTTGTATTTCTAGCCCTCCTTTGGGGAAAGGAGCAAATGTACTTGGCATAGAACAGATATCTGGCCTCGGGGTGGATGGCTGCTTTTTAAAACTGTAATGTTTCACAATGAGTTGACCGTAGTAAAGGATGCTGCTGTACCCTATCCTTCTCATGAAATGGAAGCAAGAGGCCACCCTCAGGGAAGCTTACTACTGTTTTCTTGAAATACATCTGAATCTTTAATCATATGTGACACAAAATGTTCTCATTTGTAAGAAATGTTCTTTGGTTTGTTTCTTGTCTTATTCTGTAAGTGGTGATTCATGAGGATTTATAACAAAGCACCAAGCAAATACAAGTGTCCCATTTTTCAGAGAACCCTTTTCTTTTTCTTTTCTTTTTTTTTTTTTTTAAATTGTGGAAGTGTATCACCAGTTTACTAGAAAACAAGGAAAAAGGACATAGAGAGGGAAATTTACCGTTGGCCATTACCATGACCCTTTTTACCATGAAGGTAATAGAACACTGGAGTAGGTTGCCCAGGGAGGTAGTTGGGGGCCCCATCCATGGAGATATTCAAGGTGAAGCTCGTCAAGGCTCTGAGCCATCTGATCTAGTTGAGGATGCCCTTGCTTCTTGCAGAAGGAGTTTGACTAGGTGATCTTTGGACATCCCTTCCAACCATTCTATGATTCTAAGACAATCGTTTCTTTATTCTAATGATACATAAGGCTGAGAACTCCATCTAATAAAACATCTAATGAGACAAATTTTGGTCCCCTCATGATCTGTGAGGAAGTTCTTTCAGTCTCTTACAGACATGATCCTGAGAAATGTAAAACAGTCTTCCTCCATGGAGGTGTGATGTTTCTGCACAACACAGTGACAGCCCTCACATTCCTGGTTCAAAGTCTTAAGTAAAGCCTTGGGGAATGCTAGCAAATAGCCTACAAACTTGTGGCAAGTCTCCGTATCCTGAGCAAGAGATTTTCAGCAGAGGCTGCCAGTGACCTTATATTGGTCACTTCAGTTCCCAGTGGCTCTTTTCCCAGCTACTCTCTGACAAATTTACTGGAGGGAGCAGCATGGGGCTGGTAGTTCTCCTAGTCTCCTTGGTAGGCTCTCAGCCATTGGATATGTGATGGAACTCACAATTTCTTTAAATCAGAAGAGCCTAATAAATAAAGATGAAGCTCTTCCAATGTCTGATTAGTTTACTACATAATGGGAAGCAGAAATCAAGCAGTTTTTGTAGTGACATTTAAGGTATGAAAGAGCACATCAAAGCAGGCTAATGTAAACACTAAGTAGATAAAAAAATCAAGCTTCTTGGAAGCTTCTTGCAGTCAGTCCTGCACTGCAGTTGTAAAGGATTCCATTGCTTAAGAGTCATCCGGCATGCAGGACCGAGCCTTCTCCCCATATCTGGGACCTCTTATGTAACGACAGTTAACTCTCGTTCTCAAGATAAGTTTGAAACAGTCCTGTAACTGCATCTGGGGACAGGCAGGTTGGACTGGTGTTCCCTGACCCAATTGTAGTTGTAATTCTGACAAAGCTTAGCTCTTAAAAGTGAGTAAAAAAGCTAAAGAGGCTAATTCATATTATGTGCTGAACACGAAAGCTTCTTTGAAGCAGATCCACGGTGCACTAACCCAGAGTTCAATAGGCACTGGGCCAATCCCTCTGCTGTATCCCATATGAACTTAAGATTGCTTTCCTTATTAGTGGCGTTCAGAATGCTTGATCTATTTTTCATCATTCAGTCTTATAGTATAATGTAAATCATTTCCTTAGTGGAGAGGCTACTTTGCCTAACTTTTCCAGCTTTCCATCCCTTTCTAATACCAGATACAAAGTACTTTTACCAGTGGTGGTTAAACTTTCTTTTCTAATAAATAAGTTCTGGTTTTCCTGTTTACTTACATGTCCTTACTAATTCCATTTAGATGAAAAATTAGCTTGCTTGACTCAAAGCCAAATCTTTTAAAGGTATGTCTTGGAGAGTATTTAAGACTAAAAAGTGCATTTGATCTGCTGGTAAAAGTCTCAGTTACCTCTATCGTAAGAAAACAGTTGGCATCTGCTTCAGGGACATTTCTATAAGTAGGCACATGTATACTTAATATTTTGCAGTTAATGGGAGCAGGTGTTGAATTTTCAACTTACTGGGCTCTAATGGTTCCATAAAAGCCTTTTGTCTCCTTTTGTCTTCATTATATAAGAAGTCAGACTAACCATAGAATGGCACCTCAGGTTTCCTTAGGTAGATGTTTGGATCCACTGATGTTAATTAGAGCTTTGCCATTGTCTTCAGTGTAACAATTACTCATCTGTTGCTCAATAGCCTGATTTTAATGCCCCATATTTTCATGCAAGACTGGAGTGAAAAGCTTTCATCTGTCAATTTGTTAAAAGTGTTAAATTCTTTAATAGTATGTTATTTGTAGAATTGTTCCGTGCCGTTGAAAGAAGTGAAAAACTGGAAGACTTGGAGACCATAAGGACAGGTAACGGGAAGGTATTTGCATTAGTCTCCTAGGACTGTGCTCAGTTCTGGATACTTTCTTTGATCCCACACATTGCTACGGGAACATGAGGCTAAACGTGCCAAAGGAAAAGGCAAACGTGGTAAGAGCACATTGAGGATGTATTTGGAATGAAAACTTCTGATGCTGCGATCGAGGATATGCCTGTGGCTGATCTAACTTATGGACTGTATTCAAATTGATATAGCTAGCTCATGTATCAATTAAAATGAAAATAGGGGCTTTAGGGGCCTGCCAAAAACTCTTGATACATGGCCACTCATCTGTTGCTTGGGCCAATGCACTGTAATTGATACCTGAGGTAAGTAGGTTAAAGACAGACAGCATCTGTGTAACAGATTGCACTGTTGTGTAGAGATAGCTAAATCATCTTAAAAGAAGTTATCATGGATACTGGAAACAGCCCTGGAATGATATGCAGAGCTCAGGGTGTGCTAACTTAAGGGGCTAGGTAAAAAAACACATGTCATTTGAAAAAGCAGAAAGCTGTTGGGAAGCAAAAAATTTAACTAGCACATGACTGAACTCTTACAGAAAAAGTCAAAGGAAGAAAATTAAAAAAGGAAACAAGAAAAAGAAACAAAGCATTGAAAAGAAGAATTCTATATACAAGAACCAAACTCTGGGAACTAAAAGTCCCCGAAGTTATCTGAAAGAAGCTAGAGGACTATTATTAAAATGAAGGAAAGGGAAGAGATAACAGAAAGTGAGAAATATGGAAAATCCATGTAAAGGTAAATAACAAGGAGAATTCCAAACCTTGTGAAAAGCATTTTCTTGTGAGTGAGCTTTGCTGCAGACCTCAGTTTTGCTACCTATTTTCTGTTGCTGGAGGAACCAGAGCTTAAGGGCTGGAAAACAGAAAAGCATTCCATTGAAATAAAATCTAAATCCAGACGTGAGCCTGGTTTTCAACTTACAGCCCAATTCTAAATCCCTTTAAAGTTTGCTTGTCACTTAATTGCACTACAAAATCTTGGCAGCCTTCTCACGTCACTATTCTAAGCTGTCAAAGTAAGTAAAAGTAGATAGTAAGCCCCTCTAGCATTGGTCAACTTTTAGAAACCATTACCTAGCTGCAATTATGTACCAAGCATTACATTCGTTGTGTCAGGTCATAAGACTCAACCTAGCAGATTAAGGTACATCAAATTTACTTGGGCTTTTCTTCACTAACTGGCTTTTCTGGAACAATGACCTCCTACCTATATTTATCATATCCAGAACTAGAGTCTTTGATTTCAGAATTCATATAATGCAAGTTTGAAGTGACATGCAAAGAGAAAAGATAATTTAAATATCTAAAATTCTCTCAGTTTACTATTAAGTGGCAGAAAAGCACTCAGTGACATGCATAGGCAGTGGTGAGTTTTTTCCTATGGACACCTGGGGTATATATGTATATAAAAAAGGGTATATTTAATATTGATATAATTTATATATTATATAAATATTATCTATTTAAATATTAATAGATACATTTGAAGCACTACTGTGATCTTGTATTATCTCCCTGACAAGCTACTGTAACCAATGGACCTCACGAAGAAATAATAAGGTCTAAGATACCTGCTGTGACAGTAACATGGAATGTTGCAACATGTGGCACCTTATGGATGTGGTACCCAGGAGACCCAGTGGCATTCTGAGGTGCATCAAGAAAGCTGTGTCCATCAGGTCTAGGGAGGTTCTCCTGCCCCTTTACCCTGGTGAGGCCACACCTGGAATACTGTGTCCAGTTTTGGGCACCCCATTTCAAGAGACACGAGGATCTTCTGGAGAGAGTCCAGCAGAGAGATACAAGGGTGACTGGGGGACTTGAACAGACTGAGGAACTGAGGAACTTGGAAAGACTGAGAGAACTGGGGCTATTTAGTCTTGGGAAGAGAAGACTGAGTGGTTATCTTATTAATGTCTATACATATCTGAGGGGTGGGTGTCAAGACAAAGGTGATGGTCTGTTTTCTGTGGTGCCCAGTGGCAGGAAAAGGAACAATGGGTACAAGCTGGAACACAAAAGGTTCCATCTTAACATGAGGAGAAATTTCTTTATGGTGAAGGTGATGGAGTACTGGAACAGACTGCCCAGAGTGGTTGTGGAGTCTCCTTCTTTCAAAACCCATCTGGATCCATTCCTGTGTGGCCTACCCTAAGTGATCCTGTTTTGGTAGGGGGGTCAGACTAGATGCCCTTTAGAGGTCTATTCCAGCACCTAACATTATGTGATTCTGTGATTCTGTGATTCTATCTGCAATAGTTACACAACAATTCAAAGTTATTTAACTATTCTCTTGAAGGTTTGTTGCAGAAACAGTGCCTAGATTGCTTACCATTGATAAAATGTGTATGGGAGTTAAATAAGGGCAAGTTTTCTATAGTTTTGGTTAAAATAGCACTGAGATTCATATTGGTCATTACTATGCCAGGTATCAATAAATATGTGGTTTCAAACCTAAATATTTTGTCAGTCACCACTGTAATTAGTGAACAACTGAGATGGTTGATTCAAGTTTTGCATACTTGTATTATACCAGCAGAACTCTGCAGGTTTTGGTGATGTTGTCTCTGCTTTGTAGGGCTACTTATGAGACTTTCACTAGCCATTACAAATATCTGCTGGTATTTAGGATGCTACTGTCACAAAACATTCAGTAGCCTTAAAATCATCTGTTTACTGAGAATGGAGATCCTGGGCAGAGGCACAGATCTGGCCTTTCTAGAAAGAGGAGAGCTCAATTCAGTTGGGACTTTTCTCAAGCTGAGTTATTTTGAAAGTGTACTTGTTTGAACCTGGAGAAATTCAGTTCTGGATATAAGTGTGTATATATGTATATATATGTGTGTGTGTATGTATAATATATGTTTTGATAGAAATAGTGGTTCCCTTCCCTGTGTGTATTTTGAAAGAAATACTTACAGGTACTTATATGGGTTGTAAGTTGCTATGGAAATGTTAGGAAGGGGTAAGCAAAGATAATTCTGTTTCTAAAGAAAACAAAACAGGTGAAGGGAAGAAAATATAATTATTCTCATTTCGCAGCTGAGAAATTTCAGCACAACAAAGATAAAGAGCCCAACTGTTGTGGAAATCTATCAATCCTCCGTGCTTCATCTGTCATTTAGGCATTATTCTGCCTGCAGGGTATTCACAGAACACCTACAAATCACTACTCTTCCCTCACCCTCTACCTTTAACCTGCACCTGCTTAGTGATGCACTCCTTCATCATAGCTGTCAAAACTCTCTTTTGTAAATAGACCTCAGAGTCATCCCACCAGCTTGGCTTCTGAAGAAATATTGCAAGGCCCAGTCATCAGTGGGAGAACTCAGTACAGAAAGAAAAGGATGGGCACTGCTAGCAATGAGACATTGCTTTCTGGCCCACTGAGTGTCATAGTGTGGATGTGAGCCATAACATGTCACAGTAACTAAGCAGCCTGATAATTTCTGTTGTTCAGAACTGACAATGGAGGAAATGGGAAATTGTATCGTTCAGACAGTAAGTTCTGCACTATGATTGTCAATGGCAAGAATCAGAAGCATGTCCAAGCCTCTAGGAAGATGTTAGAACTGAAAATAAGCTGAAATTTAAATAAGAAAACAATCTGAGTGATATGACTACAACCTTCACAATCCCTCTCACTCCTGTCCAGCATTCCTGATCCTTACACTGTGCACCCAGTGTCCAGTTGTGGATTCAGTCCAGTGTTCAGGGTCAGTAAAAGCTCTCTGTTCCAGTCCTGCTTCCACTGAACTCAGAAATTCTTGTTTCTTCCTTTCTAACTGCCCAAACTATGCATAGCCTTGCTGTGGATAATCCAGGGTGTCACCTACAGTTTACATCCATCCATACATCTCTGTACTAACAGCAACTTCATGCTAATCTCATCTGGAAAAATCTTGCATCTGTTATGTCATGTCTCTTGCTGTTTACTAATCTACCAAGACAAGCCCTTAAGGAACCAGTACTTTCATCTGGTGTTCAAGCCTCCTTTCTGCTTCAGGAACATCAGACCTAATCAAGGAGGTTAGACTAATTATAGTTTAGGTATGACTGAAAATGAGGACTTAAGAACAGCAGTGGAGGAATGCAAATGCCTTGGAAGTAGAAGAAACAGCATGGTGGGGCTTGAATGCAAACCTGAGATGTCAAGATTGTAATTTTTTTGTGTGCTGAGTATGTGTGAAGGGTCACCTGAGAGCTGTTAGCAGCTTTAGACTAAGTGTAGATGTCAATATAATATGAATGCCAAACGAGTGACAGGAGTATACGGGCATGTGGAGAAGGAGAAAATGAGAGACAAAAAAAAAAGCTTGTATGCTATCATAATCTGAGATGCGTAATAGAGCTTAATCCCAACTTGACTAAATTATTTCCCAAAGTCAGTTGACTTGGAAAATACTTGGCTGTAAAGCAGCCAAGAATTGAATCTAACCTGAATTCCAATTCTTTTTCTTCTACAGCTGCAGCTTAAAGGTACTTCAAAGTCATCCTGTAGACGGTAAGGCCTCTTAAGCAAGCTACTACAGCTGATAACTTCCAACAAAAGCTACTCCAAGTATGTTTACTTAAAACCGCTGCTTGCAAGATAGACTTTTCTAGTGTTGTCCTTGAAAACCATAGAATTAGTTCAACAATACAGCAAGGTGTAGCTTCTTCAAGTTTCTAAATTAGATTGAACAAACATCCTTGAAACCAGCGTAGCCTTGTCTTGGCTCTCGCTGAGCTTGTGTCTGCTACTCTGAGTAGGCAGGACAAAGCAGCTCAGGCTTGCAGCTGTGCAGCTTCTGAGCCTCAGTTGCCTTGTTTTGTTGCAGTGCAGGCAGCAGATGTGCATGTCTGGCCACACCTGAATAAACAGCCGAGCCTTGCTGAAAGAATGGCCATAAGAGTTAAAAGCACAAATCCTGAGGGTGGATTTGACTCCTAATTCAAATCCTAATCTAATTTCCTCAGTAAGCAAAATTCAGCTTCTTAGTCCCAAGTGCTCCATATTAGTGGAGTTGATTATGGGAGCTGCACTTCACACTCCTTGCTCTGAGAACACTTTAATGTAAAATCTGATAGGAAAATCTCAGGATGTTTCCAGTCCTTTTCAAAACTCTGATGTTTAGCACCTTCTGGTTATGACAAGATAGAGGAGAAAAGGATTTTAAGTAAAAAGAATGAAAATGCCTTTTAAGTATTTTTAAATGTTAAAAAAAAAAAAATCAATGTCTGATTATGTTTCACAGGCAATACATACAGGAGCCTGTTCATTACTTTGGCTACATACTGATTTTTCTAGCTTCTGGCAATCAAATAATTTAAAAATAAATACTCTCTTATGATGCTTTTTCCTGTAGAGATTGCTGGTACTATAGGGACAAGTCCAGCATCACCCATTTACTAACATTGCTATGAAATGTAACATGGATCAGCAACTAAAGCTGAAATCACTGTAGCACTTGAAAGGAAATATGTAAATTGCAGAAGTATATCTCTGTGCAGGTGTGTGCTTGCACATCTAGACAAAGCAGTCAGAATGCAGCTCACAGAGGCAGAAAAGGGGAACATGGCTCAGCTCAGAGAAGTGTGATTTGATGCAGGAAGAAGCCATTGTTACTATGGTCTTCAGTTTTCAGCAAAACTAAGGGGATCCTGGCAGTTAAGAATCTTTGATGTGGGTTTGCAGCCTGTGTGAAGCATCAGTAAATCTATAGGAGCCACTAGAATTGTATCAGTTTCAGGTGTATGAAAGAATTAAATGCTTTATTTGGTATGCATCACTGTGTGCTGTGGTTAAAGATGTGGCTTCTTTTTAAGGTTGCCAAGCTTAGCTCTGCTCTCAATTTGGTCGAGTTGAGTTACACATTGTGAGAAAACAGAAAGACCAGACCTGTGGCTCCACTTTCCAGTGCCCAAAACATATGTACTTCATTTACTCTTTAATATAAAATGGTTAACTTCTGTATAAGATGATTAAAAATGCCCTGGTCTTGCCTTCAGTTGTAGGTAATAAATCTTAGAAGAGAGTTGAGGGAACACCTGAATAGAGTAGATGTCTTCAAGCTAACTCTTGCTATCAGGGTCAGCTAAGGAGGATCCAGGCACAAGAATATCAGGAGGAATTTTGGGGTGCTTAGCACAGGAAAGCTTGAAGATCAAATCTGTTATATTCAAAGGCAAAGAAGTCAGGGGCAGGAATGTACTTTGGCTTTAGAACTGAGGATGGAGGATCAAAGACAGAAACGGAAGTAAAATAAAGAAATTATATAGATGATGGCTGTTTAAAGGAAAAAAAAGATCCTCTTCATCCACCCCCTCATCTTTGTTATCGTTTATCTGTGACATAAAAGCAGACTGCCAGTTAAAGGAAGCATCTCTGTAAAAGCAGAGGAAATAGAAATATGAGCATTTTCTTTTCTATTGGAAAGAAAAATTGAGTCCAGTCCTAATATTAAAGTAAATAACCAGAAAATAATAATTTTGCTTGCTTATTTGCTGAGAGGGAACGAAAAAGTCCATTTTGGCAGTAGCACAGTTAAAAGAACTTGAAAGGTTGAACAGACAGAAATTCCTGAGAGGTAGCAGTGTGATACAGGACTATAGAGACTATAGCAATATGATGCTGGAATATTCTCAGCAGTGCTGTTAGAGAGCATTTGCTGTGTTAACATTAACTTAGACTATAAATTGATGTATTGTCTGCTGTATTTTGTTAGGTATTTTAGTTTACATTTGTACTCTATCCTTCCACTGTGTACTCCTGTTGCATATTTTAATAACATATATAATTCTGCCAAAACAAAAGCAGATGCAGTAAAGCTTGCCTGATTGATGCCATTTGTATATTTTAGGCTGGCATTGGGAATCAACCTCTATTTGCAATTTGGCAGTAAATGAATATTGATACAAAAACTATCCATGTAATACAATGCTTGTTAGTCTATATTCCACTTTCTTTACTTGTTTTGCTGGATTTGGGATGTCCCTGAACCTGTCTAACTGTGAGAACAGGCATAATAAAATTTTTACATCAGGAAGTTGCAGCATGCAGTGGTTCTGAATGATTAAAATATAAAAAAGCACATGAAAAACTAATCCATAGAAGCTAGGTTTGTTTCTTTTTTCACTGCTGCTGCCTTATGTCCGTCTAACATGATATCAGATTTTACATGTAAATTTACCTGACTATAGAAAGCAGAAAGTTTCTTGAAAAGAAATGCTTCATTCTCCTTTACCATCCATGACAGGAAAGGACGGATTCAGCTTCTTGGCTGATTTTATCCGATTGTATGATATCAAAGCAAGGATACCCTGAGGTGTGTAAAGAAAAGGATTGTGTCTTTCCTTAAAAAAACAAGCATGGTTTTCCACTTCTAATCTCCTCAGAGAAGCTAGATAAAGTAGATGGCACTGTTTGTTATGAGAAGATGGTTAGATGCCTAAGAGGATTAATTCTTAAGGGCAGGAGGAAGAAAAACCCTAACAAAACATTTCAGTAGTAGAACAGACAGTTGCATTTCCTGAGTATGTTAGGAATATTATGGGGGAAAAAAAAAAAAAAAAGAAAAAAAAAAGAAAAAAGCAAGTGCTGATAATAGCATTAATCTTAGAAGACTCTTTGAACGTTCCCCTCTTGGATTACAGAACATTATGCCTGTGGTGCTGGTCTGATATAAGAAGTGGCTTCTTGGAACAGTTTATCTGTAACCCTCAACCCCCCCTTGCTGTTATTTACCCACACATTTTTTTGATGGGCAGTGATGTGTGTCAAAAGTAACAGATTTACGTTTGGTATAAATCTTTCAAGCCTTCAGTTATTAAAAAAGGTGTTTGGAAGTTTTTCCTTCCGCAGATACTGGGTTTTGAAATGTGTCTGGTTTGGGAGGGATAGAGGTCTTTCCTTGTTAATAACAGCTACCTCCCTTGGAACTTCTCTGTTCCCCTTCCTTATTTGACTGTGCCAGACCTTCATTAGTTGAGTGCTGAATGAGCAAAATGATTGAACTAGATGATACTTCACCATGTACTAGATTTCAAGTAATTAGTTAAAAATAGATATGAGGTTTGGATAGCTCATAGATAGTACTCCTCTTAAGCATACCAACTCACATAGTAAAAGTCATTGCTAACAGTGATGTGCTCTCAGAGTGAGCAGTAACAGGTCTGTGAATAAAAAGAGGCTGATTAACTACCCAAGAAGAGCATCCAGTTATTGGTTCAGCTGGTATGGATAAGGCTAGCATACAGTTTTAACAATTCTTTATCAAAAACATGGTAGCTGTAGGAACATTAGTGAATTGAATGAAATCTGTCTCAGTTCATTCTCTTGAATTAGAAGTTCCCGAAGAAGTTTCACAAGCATTGTAGCATTTGGAAACAAAAAGAAAGATGCGTTGAAGAAAACTGAGGGAAAAAAACTTGGGAACTTCTAAGTTGCATGTCATAGAATCATAGAATGGTAAGGTTGGAAGGGACCTCAAGGATCATCTAGTTCCAACCCCCTACCATAGGCAGGGACACCTCCCACTAGTACAGGTTACTCAAGGCCTCATCCAACCTGGCCTTGAACACCTCCAGGCANGCCCAGCCTTCCTGTAGGCCCCCTTCAGATATTGGAAGGCTACTATCAGGTCCCCTCAAAGCCTTCTCTTCTCCAGGCTGAAGAACCCCAACTCTCTCAGCCTGTCCTCATAGGAGAGCTGCTGCAACCCTCTGATCATCTTTGTGGCCCTCCTCTGGACCCGCTCCAACACTTCTATGTCCTTCCTGTGCTGAGGGTTCCAGAACTGCACACAGTACTGCAGGTGGGGTCTGACGAGAGCAGAGTAAAGGGGCATGCCCATGTCTCAATTTCTCTTCAGGGAGAGCCCTAGATAGGTGCTGGTCTTCTGCATGAAAATCAGACTTTGATGGGATACATGCTTTTGGTGCCTTTTTAGACACCATATTTTCCTATTGGGTCCTTGGTCTGTTTTACTGGATCAACAAATTGTGCCATGTTCCCCAACTGCATATTTAAGAAATTAAAGAGATAATTTTTTTATGTTTTATCTTTCTAAACAACTAAGAAACTTTTCTCAGGGACTGAGAGGGGTAGCAAGAAGACTATGTTAAAAGGTGGAAAGACTAAATAAGTATCCTGCTTGTCAGTTGAAAAAAGCCAAAACAAAACCTCAGTTACAGAATTTCCTAAATTGTGATATGATATCAAATACATACCTAGCAAAATACTTTTATTAAAGAAAAAATGTGATTAGTAACTTCATGAATTTTAATGGAGCGATTACTCATTAATCAATAATGTTACATTTAATGCTTTCTCTTTCACCAACACTTCATTGCTGCCAGTTGACCTTTCATGGAGATTCAGTGATGCAAAACAGCTCTTCAGTAGACTCTGACATAATGAGATTGGGCCTTCTAAAGAGCTCAAATGGCTTCCTCAAGTACATCTAATGAAAAGTGATCCTGAATTAACTGACATCATGCAAATATCAGAAGAGAGAATTTTCTTTATGCACAAAAACCCTAGCTGTTGTCTCTGATTGGCAGATTCCAATCAGTACTGGCTTTATGAATTGTCCTCAAGTTTTCTTGCTGTAAACTGAGCCAAGAAAACATTTGAAACTTCAACTATGCCCTTGATTGTCATGGTAGGAATAATAGACCTGAAAGTTAGAAGCTGTCAAGATAGAGATTTACAAACTTGATTTTTCACGGTGAGGTAGAGAAGCTGGTGAACACCAGTAAGAGTCAGGGTGAGGATGTGAGTTGCATTGTAATGTTGCTTATCTCATTTATCCTGCAGGGTTAGTATTACCAAGTCAAATTCTTGCCTGAGGCATGGGTTGTTTATGTCACATTGCAAGGTGCACTAAGTTGCAAAATTAGTATCTTTGGTATGGGATATTGGCATGAAGCAAGGTGAACCCCTACATTCCATGCACTGGGATGGCCTCAGCTCGCTCTCTGTTTCATGTTAACAATGACTGAAGCTGCATTTTTGCAAGTCAGTTTCTGTAAGTGATTTCAAGCATAGCTTGTTTTGTGTCCACTTCAGAGCAGCCTAGAGCTGGGTGAAGGCTAGGGTTGTTTTGTGTCATGTTGTTTTTTTCCTCTTGACTTTTGCTTTATGATTTGAGGTAGAAAGGAGACCAGGAATGGACAGACAGAAAGTCGTGCTATGAAAACTTGAGAAGTCCGCAGGAATTGTTAGCAGATGTGTAGAGATCTTCAGAAGCCATCTCCAGAATACATGACAGATTTCCAATGTTGCAACTGAGTGAGTGACAGCTACGTGTCAGACTGCAGTGTTTTGAACTGCATTTGAACTTTTAGATTATTTCCTCTGCCTTCCTTAGGATGTTAGAGAAAGCTTTGATGTACTGGAAAAATGGCTTTGAGAAAGGAAAATGGTTATCCATTTACAGCACAAAAACATTTTTAACATGTAGGCTTCATTTAATCATTAGGAAGTAAAAACAGAAGTAGAGGGAGCAGTTGGTGCCTGTGTCCACACAAACTAGGTTATTCTGGACTAGCTTTTGTCTGAATTGGTAGGTTCAGCATCTTCAGCAGGAGTAATGCTTTAGATGCTTCCCTCATGCTCATCTTCTGCTTTATCTTCACCATGGAGAAAGCCAGTTTGAGAGGATTCTTAGATGCCACAAGTATGGAGGGTTGGAGGTGATTCTGAGAATTGGTTCAAAACTACTGATCCAAACTACAAAGCTACTGTGAACACACCTGGACAATCTATCATGGTCCTCTCCAACTCTGGTTCACATATGCAGTTGTATGACCTGCAAAAGTGTAAACGAATCATAGTATATCCTGTTGCAATTTGCTATATACAGTTAATTCCTGTTAATTCCTAACAGGAATTAACTGGTGATAAAAATTGTGTAACATATTTTACTTAAGCAATTTTTTAAAAGCTTAGGTCTGCATTTATTGCATAATTCCATTGATTTAGATTTATAAATAACTATTCATGAGTAAGCAAAGAACTTTGAGGAGTTGGATGAGGCCTTCAGTGACCTGTGCTAGTTGGAGGTGTCCCTGCCTATGGCAGGGGGTTGGAACTAGATGGTCTTTGAGGTCCCTTCCAACCTTACCATTCTATGATTCTGTGATTTGAAAGACTTCTTTGAAAGGCATATGAAATGGCAAAAATTGGTTAAGGTGATTAAGGTTGAGGTAGACTGTGTGCCTGAAAGCACTTCAACAGCGTAGGTTGCAAGGCTGAAGCTGAGCCATCTGAGAACCTACTGGACTGTGACTGAAATATCCCTGATTTCATCATCCTTTTATACACAAATAATGCATCTTCCTGCACAGATAGTGTCCTTGGTCAGTTGAAGAGCTGGGAAATTGAAGAGAAGTACATGGGTTTTTTTCATGGTCTACAGCTAAAGGGAGGTAGCCAAAGGAAGAGTTTTTCTTCATTCTCTCCTGCGCTTCCATGAAAGAGAGCAGTGCAATCCCTACACTTATTCTCTTATTAGACCATGTCTGGTCATACAGGAAACATTTTCTTGAAAAGTCCTTGAAGATTAGGCCCATTATTATAGAAATGTGTATAAATATATACATGGACCAACATTGCAAAAAAATCAATGAGTGTACCAAAAATATATAGTTAGGTCCAAGAAAGCAGAGTGCAAGACAACATTGGAATGAAGCTAAAACACCATAGTGAGGCTGCAGGAAAAGTAGTCCCATCAACCATAGACATTTGTGTTCTGTAAAATGCAGAGGACTTTGACAGCAATCCCAGAATGCAGCAGCTCTGCAATATTCTCTTAGTGGTCATAATAACAAATCAACTCCTACAATCAGGCTTTCATAATGCACTGTCTACTTCAAAGCAAGATGAACATAGCAAGAAAAGTAGATATGATTTCATAGATAGGACTTCTTGAACAGGTACAGAACAGTCGCATTCAAATCCAACCCAAAACATTTGTGGACATTAAAAGCTAGTGTTTAAATACCATTTCTTTTGACAGAATACAAAAGTAAGAAATACTTTTTATAAAAACATAAGTACTTAGAAGTTGAACCAAGCATAAAAGGTTTGCTAGCTGTGATTCTGCAGGTATTTTACTTGGCAACCAAATGCGAGTGTGGTACATGGGCTGTTGAACAAGCATGTACACTGGATAATGAGAACATTTTCTGCTTCTTCAAAGTAAAACAATAGAGGAAAGATATCTCCTTGCCTTCAGGATGAATGATACTTTATAACTTGATATCTCATTATTGTAACTGTTGTTATGCATGTTTCATTAACGTTGCTTTTGCACACGCATTTAAAGAAAAGACTTGTACTCAGTAATGTCAATGCACATCAAGATTACTCCTCAGGTTTGTTTATGTATAGGGAGTAAATGATGTGCTCTTCTATCTGGGCTCGATTCACTAATCACGACTCAGCTTTTCTCTGCTTTAGGAACATTTCATTTCATATTGGAAAACATAAGAACAAAACTCCTCTAATTATGTCCTGGCTGATGATAGCAGATGAATGGCAATTTTGATGACTTGTTTTAAAAATGTCTTCACCCAGATTGCTATGGCATGTGGGAGGCTGGTGTCAAAAGAACCAGGAATATCCCTGCAACATAGATTAGCAAGTTTTAGTGACACTGGTCAGGTTAAGGCAAGCCTGCAGAATGGATAGAACATGGTGTGATTTGTCATGTGGTTTTCTGATGTGAAATATCTGTGGGCTTTGCCTCCCATGCCAATCGTAATGCATGAGCCTGTTGAAATCTTTTGCAACAGTGAGGTTTTAGAAGATTCATAGGTAAAACTTATTAGATTGTGCAGGCTGTTTTCCCACTATAGTGAATTTACATTCAGTAAAAAGACACTGAGAGCTAGAATATTCTAGAATCTGAGTGGAACAAATAGAAAGAATGTACAGAAATGTGCTTTTCTGTAACAGCAGGGGTTATTACCCCAGCTGACAGCTTCAAACAAATTTTAAGCATTTTTTTGCTACCAGTATTTTGACTTTCCCAGTTACAGAAACATAGTACTACAGAACATAACGCTACTGTGAATTTACATTTTCTTTCTCTTTACAGAATACTATTACATGTGTGAACTGGAACAGATAGATAGAGGCTGTTGTATTTTTGTGTGCTTATTACACTTTTGGTTTAATGAAGAGACACTGATACCATACATTCTAGAATACTCTGGAGACTAAGGGTGGTTTGCTCAGAAATCACAGTATCTTCTAAGAGTAGGTCTCTGCTTGGTTCTGAAGGAAGAATTTTCTTTTTACTGGGTCGTGGTTAGCAACCCTAAGGTAGTGTGCTGCAAGAGATCAGGCTGCTCACCGTAATTTCTTTCAAGATCCTACTCAGTAGCGACTCACATGTCCTTATGTTCCTGCTGGCTTGGGAAAGTGATACGTTGCAAACTTTTACTGGGTCTGGCTGTATGTGCATGAATAAAATCGGCTCGCTTGGATTTACTCTTTCCTGGTGTTTCTAATGCTAACTCCCATCCTGCTATCATAGTTAGCTTTGATCTTTGGAGACATATTACTCAATTATATGAGAAATTCCTCAAAGCTGTGAAACTAATCCCTGCCAGAGGACAGTGGGCTGTAATTGTCATCGTCTTTCAGGAAGTATTATTGCCAATGTTTCGGGGTTATTATTATTATTATTATTATTATTATTATTATTATTATTATTATTATTATTATTATTATTATTATTATTATTATTATTATTATTATTATTATTATTATACCCACCCATTTATAGACAGACTGGCTACAAATTCTGTGGCCTCACTTGCCTTCCAAAGTGGTTTCCGACTTTGCCATGCCACTGCATGCCAGAGAAAAGGATTTTGCCTTTAAAATCCTATCCTATTGTGTTTCGACTGTACTGAAGTGGAAGATTTGCGAACTCTCTGAAGGTTACTGATGAAAATGGCCCCTTCCTAGTTCATTATTAATTTAGACATCTTGGACTTGTGGTTGGTTGTTTCCTGGCTGATTTGGCAAACAAAGTTATATATGTATAGATTTAAAAGAAAGTGGAACTTCTTCAGGATAAATGGTCTTTCTATTTGATACAACAGAAACAACATCTGCTTCTATTCTCTAAACCCAAACTACCCCACAAGCCCCAGAATTCTGCTGTTACATGGATCTCACTATGGAGCACTCTATTATAGCTCAGGGACAGATATGTTAAGTAGAAGAATCTACTCTAGTGATTGATAGTTATGCTTATACTCTTTCTTTGCAGGACAAAGTGGCTTGTTTAATTAAAATGACTGTAGCAAGGTTAATTAAGAGGTCGTCTGATCTCCCACACAGAAAAATCTATCTTGTGTTGGCTCAGAAAAGCTGCCATGGCCCTTATAAAGGCAACATTGGGAAGCTATGAATAGCAAGGTAAGTTACAACTTGAAGGTATGTCAGAACCTGCTGTGGTTTTTGGGGAGGTGAGACATGGACGTTGGTATGCTGTTGTTTGGCATTCTCTCTCAGATCCTGGAAAGAGTTCCTGAATTCACTGTAGTCAAATTTGGAGTGCAGTCAGGTCCTCAATTGTGGATGTTGAAGATAGGCAGCTCCTTTCAGATACCTGTCAGCAAATTGCATCATAATGTACATATGAGGCACAATTAAAATCTTGTCAAGTTTTTTCCTTTGTGTGTAATCTACAAGAATAGTTAAACAGCTAAAAGTGAGAACTAGAATGTACTGCTACCAAGCCCAGCTTGTAGATGCCAAGTTCTTTACAGCAGGAAAAGGATGCTGGCAGTTCCCTGGCCACACTAGCAGTGATTTTTCACTCCCAGACTGATTTGTTCTTTGGTTTTCTACAGAAGACAGAAAATCCTCATGGAGAACAATCATGAGGAAACCACCACTTGGTAATTAGATGACCCTACTAAGTGAATAGTTCAAGCTATGGGTTTTTTTTGTTTGGTTTTTGTTTTTTGGGGTTTTTTGGGGTTTTTTTTGTGGTTTGGATTTTTTTGGGGTTTCTTTTTTTTTTTTTTTTTTTTTTTTTTTTTTTTTTTNGTTGTTTTTTAATCAGGAAAGTAGTTAACTTAGAAGAGCCACAGTGGTATGATGGAAATAATTTTTTTCTTCTAATTCATTATCAAATATGCAACTATTTCTAATGACCTACAACATCTAATTTTCCAGGGGGACTCCTACAGGGAAAACTGATATAGTTATGGCAGGTCTGGGAATTTCTCTGAATTGTGTTCAAAGTGTGTTCCTCTGAAAACTGAGTAGGCGTTAGTCCTTTTATGTAACTGACAGCACACTCTTACCAGCTATAGCACTCAGCCATGGCTGTAGGTATTTGTTTTGCCATCCCAAAGGAAACACCAATCATCTGGCTGCTGTCAGGTTTTGGCTTCTTTGAAGCTGTGCTAATTTGTGTTAGGTATCAATATTTACGATGTCTGAGTGAGAAAGTGAAAATACTTGACTGTATCTCAGTAAATACAAGTTGTCAATGGAATACAAAACTATTCCAGAGGCTGCTTATACATTTTATATTCTATAGTTGCTAGGTAAAGATGCAGCACATCGTTAGTCCTTGATATAGGATCAGAACCCAGGTTGTCATCCAAATCTTTAAAATGTTTGGGAGTAAAATATATTTTCTTCTGGTCTGTCTTAATGAAATTTGAAGCCTCTTCTGCAAAAGTAGTCCTAAAATACAAAGAAGAAAGAAACTCTTCCTCTGTGTCTTTGTTCCCAAGTGTCTACTGTTCACAGCAGCTAGATAATAGATATCCCAGGAGAGAAAGGTGGGACTGAATCTCACTTAGAGATTCAATTCAAGAGAACACTGGATCTGGAGATTTTTACATTTTGGATGGGTTCTGTAAACAGCACTTCCTCTCTCTATTACAATTTTTGGACATTTACTCAAGCTGTCATATAGTCCTTTCTTACGCTTCTTAGTTTGAGGGTTGTGATTCAGTCTCACTTTAAGTTCTTCAGTTTCTCACAAATTTTAATGTTGACTTTTCACTATGCATGTCAGGACTTAATAAAGATTTTGAGAATTAAAGGTGATGAATTACAAAAAGCTTTAGAAGGAAGGAAGGAACATTTAGTATTTTTTATACAATTGTTGGTGAGTTATTTGTATATCCTTGCTTTTTGTTCTTCCTCAAGTATGGCATTATGCAATTTATACTTTTGAGTGTAGAGTGCTGGGAATAACTGTATGTATGTATAGAAACATCCATTCAGGCAAAAATCGTACTCTGTAGAAGCCAAGATGGTTAAAATGTATAAAATATTCCCATTCAGAGAGGATGTCAACAACTGCTTGGTAGTGCACAATAGAAGTTCCTAAGTGTTAAGGGCAGGAGATAAAAATACAGGTTGTTTAGATACAGATAGAAAATAAAACGTATCAACAAAAGATACTTGTGCTCAATAGGATACTTTTTGGTTTTGCTACATGTAAGTCACATAGCTCATTTTCAGATCACTATATATATGTATTCAAGATGTCAAGCTGCATACTAAGTAGCACAATCCACTTCTCTAGAGAAAAATTGTTTGGGAAGAACTAGTAAAAAAAAATAAATTCCAAGTGCTTTTGTAAAGTGCAGGGTTAAATTATTGTTCTTTACTGTGGTGGTGTTTTGCCCCATGATAATTTTCACTGGTCAGGCAAGGTCTCCCACTCATATTTGCTATTGTTATGTTAATAGTACTTATCAGAGTGTTTCCAAAGCTGTGGCTGTGTATGCATTTCCTAGGAAATGACATGAAGGAGGCTTTTGGTCAGACTTTGGTCTGTAAAACTCATAAGGCTCATAAATCAGAAGCACATTTCTTTTCATAGTATCGTTAAAACAACAGCGACCCAGTGAAATTCTAGAACCACTCTAAGGGCAACAGCTGCCCTTTTAATCTCTTACATATGTTAATTTGTGCTTGGAAAGAACTTAGTGGTAGTACTTTTAGACTGCAAGCAAGCAACAGAACAACTACCTCACTATCTATTGTTATTCAGTGTGACTACACGATACAAATGCCCCTTTTTTTGGGCATATACCAGTTCTTGCAAAATGATGGAAGGTATGGACAGTCCTTGGGCTGTCCTTAAGCTAATTCCTTGATACAAGCTAATTCTTTGACCTTAATGAACTGCAGTGACACATTATTCGGTAGCAGCAACTGTTCAAATTTATGTCTGAAACCCTCTCTTTCTTTGTGTTATCTGGATGATTATTGCACCTCTAAAGGAAATTAACCAGACATAGTGGAGTACATAATGCCTAAAACAGGGCCTGCTGGCTACACCAAGGGTGATAACATTAAAAAGAAACGTTATCTTTGAAGCTATTAAGATAAGACTTTTGTAAGCATGAAGTGATCATGCTTCTGCAATGATTGTCACAAAACATCACCATAACTGGAGACATTAAGACAAATAACCTGACCATTTGTTGGGAATAGCAGTGTATAGAAAATCACAGAAGTGTATCCATGTTTTGTAAGTGGAACATAGTAAACATATGTGGATAATTACTTAACTCATTGCCTTTGAGTCAAATTCTGAAAAAATACTGAAAATACTACAGATTGCTGGAAGTATTCCTAAGACAGTAGATGCTCTTAGAGGACACTGACCTCTAGAAAGCAATGTGAAGCAATGTCGATTTTTCCTTATGTAGGTTTTTAGGTATATGCTTGCATTAATGTATGCATAAAGCAATAAATATGTTCATATACAAATAATAGCAAAAAATATAGATTTTTATAATGGATATTCCATAAGCCTGGATTATAATAGGAAATAATTATATTTTGAAACAAACCAAGATTCAACCCCCTGATACTTTCATGATACACTTCTATCTATCTATAAATGATGATACATGTGAGATAACAATCAAATTGAAATCTAAATACAACTTTATCACATAATTTCTGATCAGAGCCCCACACAGAATGAAATATGTTCCTCTGGAAAATAAACAGGGCTGTTTTATTACTAGATGAAATATTTGTCAGTTGTCAGTTGTCAAAATACAGGCATCACACTATTTATTTTGGACCTCATGGACGTATAATAGAAGTAGTTAACGTTAGTTCCACTAGAAAAGATACGCTACTTAAGCAAGTTTTCACTCTGAAAACTGTGGTACTGTCTTGGCTTTTTATTCTATAAAGATGTCCAAATTCTAAACATTGGTTTTGAACCATCTGATGACTTTTCAGAAGATAGGAATTAATGTTTGAAAATAATCCATGTAGTATTTCACTTCAGATACTTAATCTTTGGGCTTTGAAGTTCCTATTCCGTTGCTCAACGTGGTGTAGAACCACAGGTAGAACACAACAGCCTCAGTATCGTATCTGTACTACTACTGCTATACAAATATGTCCATATATAAAGACAGTGTTTCTCCATGTCTCTTTTTAAAAATTTTGGATTAGCAATAAGCTTCTAAGTGGATAAAGAGAGAAAGACAAAAGGCTTGAGGAAAAGCAGTGCAGAGCAAAGACTCTTACTTCAGTTTTATTGTCAGAAGATCTAATTATGGGTTTAGGTCTAGTAGCAAATCACGTGGAATACGTAATAGAGCTTATTACCTATAAATGAGTGCTGTTGTGATTATAATCTTATTTAGGTATTAAAAGGATGCTTCTAGCTTTTTTTTTTTTTTTTTCCCCTTGAAAAAAACATCCCTCGGTTTAGGAAACTAATACTAGAAGAGACCTCAGATTGGAAAATCATGTACAAATTCAATTACTGTATTACATCTGGGTGTTGGAATCTTTGCTTCTCAATGGTGGTTTGCAACTGAGCTTGTTGAATATTGCTGCTGACTTCTGAGTTTTTTAGGTATTCAAAAACTGAGCATGACAATACCAGTGCCTATAGATTTATCCCTATATACTCCTAAGAAGTGGTGTCAGTAAATAAAATCTAGTTATAAATATATTTGAAATAAATGTCTGACTTCTGCCTGTACTTCTAATTTTACTTTCAAAGCCACAGTAGTTTTATGAATGCTGATCCGATTTTGTCTCTTGATGTGTTTTTAGGATTAACTTTGGTTTTTCACTGAAGCCACAGTTAACTCCTGGTTTCAAAGTCATATAGTAAGCAAATATTGTACACATGGTAATGATTCACTTTGCAGTTTGAATGACTTCTCAGTTTCTGAACAATTCCTTTCTCTAACCCATATCTAGCAATGTTTTTCAAATGATATTGCTTAGAACGTCTCATTTATAGACCCTTCCTTCCTTCCTTCCTTCCTTCCTTCCTTCCTTTCTTTCTTTCTTTCTTTCTTCCTTCCTTTCTTTCTTTCTTTCTTTCTTTCTTTCTTTCTTTCTTTCTTTCTTTCTTTCTTTCTTTCTTTCTTTCTTTCTTTCTTTCTTTCTTTCTTTCTTTCTTTCTTTCTTTCTTTCT
>VWZE01021544.1:140948-162265 GCA_013396675.1 Eubucco bourcierii
CCAGGGGGATTGTGGAGTCTCCCTTCACTGGAGATATTCAAAACTGGCCTGGGTGTGTTCCTGTGTGATCTGGTATAGGTGATCCTGCTCTGGCAGGGGGTTGGAACTGATGAGCTTTCGAGGTCCCTTCCAGCCCATGACATTCTGTGATTCTGTGATTGTAAATATAGTAATTACTAGGCTCCCTGGCAGATATATTTTGTCTGATTTTGAATAAAGTCTGTTCATGGAGGAACTGTTGAAAAACAAGCAAAAAAATTGTCAGCAGTTAAATCCTGAAATCTACAGGGTAGTTAAATATAATAAAGAATCCATGGTGATACCTAGTCAGAGAAACACTGAGATAAACTGACCAGAAAAGAGCATGATATAGATGCAAATCCTTAGGAGTATTTGGAAATTCCACATGGAATTATTGGAAGCCTTCACATCTGAAGCCTTTATAGTTTCATAGCTTTTCCATCCAGATAGAGGTTGTGTGGAACATCTGTTGTCTTCATTGGAAACTGTAGGCATGGGTACTAGAATGAACATTTCTCTTGTCATAGCGAGAAGTGAGTCTATTCATTTTTTTGAAATATAATACTTTTACTGAGATACAGAATATAAATCTATTACATTCCTTATAACTTACTATCTGCAAATATATTTTAAAGGTTCCTTTTTGAACAATCACCCCAATTCGTATTTCCTTCCTCTCATCTATCCTTAAAGCAAATGGCAGTAATTCCACTGCCATGACCCAACTTTTGAAAAATATCGAGTGCATATCTTTTTCTTTCCACACTCAGAGGTTTCCTAACATGAGGGCTCTTGAAGCTATTATAATTGACTAATCAGTAAGATTTCTGGCTCTTTCCCTGTATTTAAAAATTAAATGGTAATTCTATTCACTTGAAAGTTTTTCCTAGCACAGACCTCTGCATCCAGAGATGGCCATAAAGAGATGAGGAAAGCATTTGTGCTTTCCTCTATCTACCTCTCTCCTCTTCCCAGATATTCTTGGTGTAAAGGTTTTCATCTTCAATTTATTGAATATATTGAAGCTTGTCTAATGGTTCCTATTATTTGTCTGGTCTTTCCTACAATCCATGTAATTTATTTTCTTTACTGTGTTATAAGACCAGAGAGTAGATGCAATTGTAATACATATTATGTGACAACTGGAGGGACGGAGAGTTGTGTCCTATTGATAATTCCTATCCTGAAATGTTCTGTGACCGTAGCAGTAAAATTTCCTTTGGTTTATTCTATATGTTAAAAATGTGGTAAATATGTATATATATTATATATATATATATACACACACACAAAGAATCTCTTCTATTGCTAAGAGCTAAATAAGCTCAATTTAGATGTCTTTCCTTCTTTGTGATTGGCTGTAAATCTAATTTCTGCAAATAGGCTGGTGAGAGGCCTCGAGCACAAGCCCTATGAAGAGAGGCTGAGGGAGCTGGGATTGTTTAGCCTGGAGAAGAGGAGGCTCAGGGGAGACCTTCTTGCTGTCTACAACTACCTGAAGGGTGGTTGTGGCCAGGAGGAAGTTACTTTCTTCTCTCAGGCAACCAGCACCAGAACAAGAGGACACAGTCTCAAGCTGTGCGAGGGGAAGTTTAGACTGGAGGTGAGGAGAAAGTTCTTCACTGAGAGAGTCATTGGCTACTGGTATGGACCACCCAGGGCGGTGGTGGAGTCACTGTCCCTGGAGGTGTTCAGGGCGCATTTGGACGTGGCACTTGGTGCCATGGTCTAGTCTTGAGGTCTGTGGTATTGGGTTGGACTTGATGATCTTTGAGGTCTCTTCCAACCTTGGTGATACTGTGATACGTTAATTATTTTTGAATATAAATTGAAGGATGTTTGTCATCTGCACTTTTTCAACAGCTGTTCAGAGCACAGTATGAAACTAGTTTGTTTCCAAATGCTTCTCTCCAACACGTTTCTTGGAATGGTTGGATAACTGTTGCCTATGGTTCAATAACTGACCTTCTGAAAGTACTAATGTCTCCTACATAATGAAGGACTATGGCTTTTTTGACTGCTCCTTATCCCAGTACTTTCTTTCATAGTAGTGTACTGCATACTCCTACAAATGTCATGTTAATGTGTTTTCCAATGCCTATTGTAAATGCTCAGGCAGTGGCAGAGTAGCTCTAGTGAATGAAAGCAAAGGACTCCTGAGATCTTACTGCTGTTTAGAAAGTGCTGATGGAGACCTAAACGCTTTTTTTCTTTGTATGTAAGGTAACTGATATGTCACACAGTTCAGATGAAACAAGAATTTTGCAATTACAACTGGCTCATACAGTTCATAGATTCACAGAATGCCGGGTTGGAAGGGTCTCAAGGATCATCTAATCCAACCTTTCAGGGTAAGAATATAGTTTAACTGAGATGGGCCAGCACCCTGTCCAGCTGGGCCTTGAATCTGTAGGGGAATCCACCACCTCCCTTGGGAATTTATTTCAATTTGTCTAATTGTTCAAATGGTGAAAATGTTTTTGGCATCTGGTCTGAATCTCCCTGGTAGCAACTTGTGGCCATTAGCCCTTGTCTTTGCCATGTGACTCATGTTAGTATGATGCCAGTTCAGAAGGTACAAATAGGAAACTCTATTTCCCTCTGGCAAAATATTGGCTCTTTAAAGGAGATACAACACACTGGCATTAAAAACAATCTGATATTTGTATCATACAAACAGACTGAAGGTCACTTACTCTGAGATGACTGTGTAGGATTTTTCATTATGTTCCTACCTGAAAGATAAGCTGGATTTGTCCAAACTATATTTAAAAAAGAAAAAAAGAAAAAAAAAAAAAGAAGAGAAAAAGCTAGGCTTCTTTCCTATTTAATTCTGTGCTACAGAGAGCTCATTGTCTGCTTTGTGAGGAATCAAGATCTATTATGTATCAGACGAGGGACAAACCATTTTCTATGCTTGTACTGTTCAATCCTGAAAGCAGTTTTTACAGAATTCAGCAAAAAGAAATATTTCATAATCAAATAATTGAATTTTCAAAGAACTTTTCAGTGCCCTAGGCAGAGCTGGTACATATCTTGAGGACTGCCAATCAGATTACCCAACAGATTTACATTATGTTATGCCCTTACGATCTACCGAAAATTTTCTTGACGCAATAGGATCTCCACCAAAAAAAAGAAAAAAAAAAGAAAAAAAAAAAGAAAAAAAAAAAAAAAAAAAAAAAAAAAAAAAAAAAAAAAAAAAAAAAAAAAAAAAAAAAAAAAAAAAAAAAAAAAAAAAAAAAAAAAAAAAAAAAAAAAAAAAAAAAAAAAAAAAAAAAAAAAAAAAAAAAAAAAAAAAAAAAAAAAAAAAAAAAAAAAAAAAAAAAAAAAAAAAAAAAAAAAAAAAAAAAAAAAAAAAAAAAAAAAAAAAAAAAAAAAAAAAAAAAAAAAAAAAAAAAAAAAAAAAAAAAAAAAAAAAAAAAAAAAAAAAAAAAAAAAAAAAAAAAAAAAAAAAAAAAAAAAAAAAAAAAAAAAAAAAAAAAAAAAAAAAAAAAAAAAAAAAAAAAAAAAAAAAAAAAAAAAAAAAAAAAAAAAAAAAAAAAAAAAAAAAAAAAAAAAAAAAAAAAAAAAAAAAAAAAAAAAAAAAAAAAAAAAAAAAAAAAAAAAAAAAAAAAAAAAAAAAAAAAAAAAAAAAAAAAAAAAAAAAAAAAAAAAAAAAAAAAAAAAAAAAAAAAAAAAAAAAAAAAAAAAAAAAAAAAAAAAAAAAAAAAAAAAAAAAAAAAAAAAAGAAAAAAAAAGAAAAAAAAAAAGAAAGAAAAAATTTACCGAAAGTTTCATAAAGAACTTGGAGAAACTCTCTTATTTTAAAAATGCCCAAACCTGGTTTTACACTAACATATTTTGCATCTGGTTTTCTCACTACATTTACGTGCGGATACAGATATGACCAGTCCATTACATAGCCTCATCTACAAAGAGTTTTAAGTAGTTGCAGAGTGACATGGCAGTCTAGCTAGTATGAAAGAATTAGAAGTTGCTTCAAGTGTTATGCAGAGCATCTCCTTGTCCTAGGGCATGATCTGCTGTGCCTGTGTCACTCCTGTCAAATGCTTCCGAAGATTTAACGTAACATTCATTAATCCAGTTCCTGTACTCATTTGCTTTTGAATACCAGGGAGAAAACTTGTAATTGCTACTCCCATTTTCTCATTTCTCATCTGTGAAGATCATTACCTTTGAAGAATGTTACAGATTTGCAACTTTTTAAAGAGTTTGTGTGTCTGTTTAATTATAGAATGTTATTAGCATCTTATTTTACAGATGAAGAGGTTTGTGCATCGAACAGTCTGATGCTTTATACTTTGAAAAGATCTGTCCTGGAATAAATTGTTCCCCTGTATTTACATGATAAAACATTTGGGGCAGTTTGATTTCAGTCTACATAGCTAACCTCATTAACACTGGGAAACAGTGCAGGGAGCCAGTGTTAGGCTTCTTCTTGAGTTCGCTGTTGGCTATGGCAAGAAGCTCTTGAGCACCCTCCAGGGAGGCAGTGGTCCATCCTGAAACCTGTAGGCTGCTTTCAGCCAAGGGTTTTGCCCTGACCCTGTTGGCATTACACCTCCTGCCATGTTGCAAGCAGTCTGGTGTGCCTACTGTGCCTGAGCTTCTCACTATCAAGCGCTTTCCTCAGGGATGTCTGGGCCAGGTAGCCCTCCAGTCAGTGGTTTGTAGGCAGTCACCTTGTTTTGGCAAGTAAGACTGTTTAGATTTATACCTTGAACTGTGCCCTAGCAGTGGTGGTAGTGCCCAGGAACAGTGCGTGAACAAAGGTTGGATGAGGCCTTGAGTGACCTGTACTGGCAGGAGGTGTCCCTGCCTATGGCAGGGGATTGGAACTAGATGATCTCTGAGGTCCCTTCCAACCTTACCATTCTGTGATTCTATGATGATGAGACTAGGTCCAGCCTGATGCATCTTGTCCTAACAGAGACTGCCAGGGTGCAACTCCAGTCGCTTCTACCAGCCATGCCATATCCGTACAACATCCCTGCAGAAACTGTTGCACTTAATAGAGAATAAGAGGAGATGTTTTTTTTTTTCAGGACTGAGCTTCTCTGTTTTCTTCTTCCTTCAGTACTAATGGAAAATGAAGTAAACTAGTAGGTTTTTAGTTAAATTTTCATAACAAAATGTAGCAGGCTTCATGAGAGATTAAAATCTGAAATGAACTGATTTGTGGAATCTGGGAAGGAGTGCAGGAATGGGTTATACTGCAGATTGAATTGCTGGCAAACAAACTATTGTGATGGAAGATGTAGAAATATCTATAAATAATGAACATATTCATTAAAAAATAAAAAGTTTTACCTAAACTTCTGATTCTAAGCTTTAACACAATTAGAACTTGCATTAAAAAAAGTGTTTCTGACTGCACATGTCATTCTGAGGATGCCAGACTGAAAATTAATGGGCCCAGGAGATAATAAAAAGATGAGTAGCCACCCTTTAATGGGTAAATTAAATATCCAGTATTCATACCTTCATAAACCACTAAGTGCTGAATAAGTTTATGGTATTAGGAATGTGTCTAGCATATAATATTTAAATAAAGCTTTTTATTTAGTTTACTTCCAAAGTGTGCCATTTTCCCTCTGCCAACAAATTCCCATGGCAAATTTTGTTGTTCAAAAAACACAAAATTACTCAGAATTAGTAAATATTATATGCACAGTTCCATAGTGATACTTGGCCTGAATAATGAATGTTACACTTCCTAGTCAAACATTCTTGAGCAACATAACTACATAATAACTTCTCTTTGATCTATTATCATCTCTCTTTGATTTGAGTACTACTTTGTCTACAGAGGGAATAAATGTAAAGGTGGGATAACTGTTCGGTCCAAAGCTTGCACTGTGCTGACAGGATCACAGAATCACAAGATGTCAGGAGTTGAAAGGAAACCGAAGAAATCATCGAGTCCAACCCCCCTGCCAGAGCAGGACCATACAATCTATAGAGCTCAGATCACAGAGGAATGCATTCAGACAGGTCTTGAAAGGCTCCAGAGAAGGAGACTCCTTAGTCTGTCTGGGGAGCCTATTCCAGTGCTCTGTGACCCTTACAGTAAAGAAGATCCCCCTTGTGTTGAGGTGGAACCTCTTGTGCTGCAACTTAAATCCATTGCTCCTTGCCCTATCACAGGCAGCAAATGAGAAGAACCTGTGTTGTCTTGTTTCCTCCTCCCCTACCTGACACCCATCCTTCAGATATTTATAAACATTTATTAAATCTCCTATCAGTCTTCTCCAGACTAAAAAGCCCCAGGTCCTTCAGCCTCTCCTCGTTAGGCAGTGCTCCAGTCCCCGAATCATCCTTGTAGCTCTCCACTGAACTGTCTCCAGCAGATCCCTGTCCTTCTTAAACTGGGGAGCCCAAAACTGAGATCTCACCAGGGCAGAGTAGAGGGGGAGGAGAACCTCCCTTGATCTGCTGGACACACTCTTCTTTATACACCCCAGGATCCCATTGGCCCTCTTGGCCACAAGGGCACATTGCTGTCCCATGGATAACTTGCTATCCACCAGGACTCCCAGGTCCCTCTCCACAGGGCTGCTCTTCAGAAGATCCCCTCTCAACTTGTCGTGGTGCAGTTTACTATTCCTCCCCAAGTGCAGGACTCTGCACGTGTCCTTGTTGAACCTTATTTGGTTCCTCTGTGCCCAACTCTCCAATCTGTTCAAGTCTTGCTGGATGGCTGCACAACCTTCAGCTGTAGCAACCAAGCCTCCCAGTTTGGTGTCATCAGCAAACTTGCTGAGCAGACTCTGTCCCCTCATCAGTGTCATTGATGAAGACGTTGAACAGCACTGGACCCAGCACTGATCCCTGGGGCACTCCACTGGTTACAGCTCTCCAGAGTGTAGGTGTAATCTGTTCTTTTCCCACTGAGGAATATTGCTGTTCTAATACTGTTCTCTTAGTAAAATACTGTTTAAGAACCTGGGCTTTGTTTTTGGCTTCTTGTGGACTTCTGTTCTAATAATGCATCATTCAGATGTAGAAAATTTGGAGAGCATAGTTCAAAAGCAGACCATGGCAATAATCAATAAAGAACATTCCCTTACTGCAAGATAGAGGAGCAGGTTGTGATTTTCATTCATCTGAAACAATCGATTTACATCAGTTTTGCAGATCTTTAAGAAACTGCTATTTCACATCAATTCTCTCCAGTTTTATAAAATGTAAGACAGTGTAGCTTATTTTAACTGTGCTTTCTTTGTAAGATGGATATGAAGATAGGAAATAAAATTTGGATTTTAAATTCACTGAATTGTACATAATACCATTCTTAATTATACAATGCAATCTACACGTGCTCATTGGCATTTAGATAGTCAAAGTGTATGTTATGTGTTTTCCAACTTCATCTAGCAAGAATCAACAGAATGTAAAATTCACTGAAGGAATAAAAACATTTATCTGAAATTAGGGGAGCTGTTACCAGCTGAACATGTCTAAAAAGATAAAGATAAAAAGTAAACTGATCAGCAGAATCAAGATAGTAAAAACAAACAAAAAATAGCTTTTTGTGACTGTAATATATATTCTAAATTTAATAAATTATTTTCTGTGACCTCCTTATTTATTTTTTCTATTTTATCACTTCTTTTTTTTTTCCTCAAAACAAAGAAAAAGAAGTGCATAAAATAATAGCTTTTGCAGCAGCATCTTGTCATTTTTACAGGCTGCTATGCTGAGCTTATTTTTCTTCATTCTTTTTTGCCCAGACTGTTATCAGGTAGAATGAATGTTCACAATAAATAATTTGGGAGAAATTTCTGGCAACTCATAAAACAATATTTTTCCTATTATGTGAACCAGAAGGTCAGCATTTCAAGGAAGATTTAAAAGGAGAAGTCATCAATGGCTTCCTACTCTCCTCTTTTAAAATTCCCAAAGCTGCTGAGTTTGCCTGCAATATGCCAGTGCAGCATTAATAGTTAATAACTACTTCCCCAAATAAACTCTTCCTATGAGAGTCTCAGGGCTTTAGCCAGTTTAACCTAATCTCATACATGTCAGGTAAGTAAGTACTACTAACCCTCTTTAACATATAGCAAAACTTAGGTCTCTCAGAGAGTAGCAGTGAGGTTATGCAGGAAGCGTACAGCAGAAGAAATAAAAAGCTCACTTTCTTTATTCTCATGAGCCTCAGTTACTGCACGTTTCTTCTGTCCAGCACCACCAATTAGTCACATGCTGTCTTTGAAAGTCTGCTGTAATGATTTGTTTCTCCACACATGTTGCAGCCACCTCTGTCTGAATGAAAGCCTTAGTGGTACAATGACCACACGTCTCTTGGTGAATTCTCTGCTGTCACAGTCGTGCTAGAGTAGCCTCTACTGAAAAAAAAAAAAAAAAAAAAAAATNAAAAAGTTTTGGATGTGATTGTTTAATGCCTTTCCATCACATTTACTTGTACTTGCTCCTTTATGTTTGCTCGTGGTTATAGATGTACAGTGGCAAGAAGGGCATGCAAACTGGCTTGGGTTCAATAAGATTAGGCTAGAAGATAACCCAGTCCCCTCTGCTCCCTTCCTTTCTCCAGAGTGACTAACAATCAACTGTCAACACTTAAACTAACTTGATTAATGAACTGTGTTCTGCCAGACATCCTATAATCCATTCTGAAGTTTTAGGTTTGTTCTGATGTAGTTTAGCTTAGTGTGAGAAGTTGGGCTGGCTTTAATTTTGTTTGGATCATTAAACCAGAATCTAAATGGCACTCATAATTGAGAGGGAAGACTTTTCCCCCTTTGAACTGACTCAGATAACAACCAACCAAAATTAACTAGATGCACAAAAAGGAGCTGACAGTAGTGTGTTCTGCTTTATTCGACTTTGCATGAGATTTGCATTTGGAAACCTGATACAGCCAAAGGCAGCATCCAGAATTCATCTTTTGTAGTGCCTTGTTGGGGAAATGCTTGTGATCACTAAGTAGAAGCAGATAAAGAGATCTGAATATTTCTTTGAATCTTGATGTCAGCTCTTTCTCTTTACTGAGGGATTAACTAGGACTGGGGTTTAAAATTTGATACGCTTTTTTGTGTTCCTTCAGAAAGTTGTGCTCCACTCTAATCCCTGCCTGTAGGTGGCACTAATCCTTCACTGTAACAGTGGCAGGGAAACGATGAATGCAGTAAATTGCAAACAAAACAAAACAAAAAAACCCACAAAAAACAAAACAAAACGAAACAGATTTAAAGTTTCTAAACAGAAATAAAATATATATGCATAGTGAAGCTGGTAGTTACATGAAGCATGTATGAGCTTACAGAGCTCACAACACTGTAAAAGTGAAGGAGGCTCCTTCCTGTCTTTCACTTATATAGAGTATCACTATATAATGTTATTGTGTATGTTTTGGCATGTTTCCCTTCCAGTTTTCTTTTCTCAGGAGTGTTAGAACTTGAAGCAAACAGGAACTGAAAATCTTGACCAGCACCTCATGCATGCTTGATTTACTTGGAGTCAAAAAACAATTTTACTTGCTTTCTGGTTGAATAATTCCTGGAGTGATGTAAATCTGTAAGGAATGGTGCAGGATTTCAGACAGCATGCAACAATCTGTCTGAATATATGGTTTAATCCTATTTTTGCATTCTTATATTTTTGGATTAAAGAGACAAATCTCTGATGATTAATATACATTCTGGCTAAAACAGGGTTAGATTCAGAAAAGAATTTAGGTACTGCAGCATTGGAAATGTTACATTGTTGGGTTGGGCACCCTTATCTGCAATTGTCTGGAGGTAATTGATTGCCCAAGGAGAAAAACAACACAGAAGTTTGAATGCCGAATAGCATAAAATGGGAAGAAATGCTGAAGAGTCTATGGCCTCTCAAAGATAGTGAAGAACTTAATTCTGTTAGAGAAACAGAGCTGTAAAGTCTGATTTCATGTAGTATTGTCTTTGGATCACTTATGTAGTATTGTCTTTGGTTTACTCTGGTCCTCTTTCACAAGTAAGCCCAGAGGAATGTCCTAACTTGAAGGCTGGATATTCTGAAGCAAACGTGCCTGTTGTTTTACCAAGTTGTTCCAGTTATGTAAGTTAATAAATATTTACTAGAGTGAAGATTTGAACTGAACTCTCCCACAGGAGTATCCTAACCGCTTCTGTAAGGCTCTCTGTCAGTTTCTTACCTTTCCTTTCTACCTCTACTCTATAAATATTTATTTATTTGTACACTGCAGCATGTATTTAAATGTTCAATCTGAAAGAGTAATCAGTAGCTTCATTGTTAGATCCTTCAGCTTAGTTGGAGGTATGCTGGCTTGAAGTTCAGCGTGCACCATTTGTCAGAGGAGCAATTGGAAACTTTTCATCATTGGGTGTTGAATGGATTTGGAACCATCTGCCTCATCAGTGTCCTGTCAAAAAGGGATGCTGATTGGATATCTGTGAAAGTGAAACTGATACAGGAGACCCAAACATCTCAACCACCTTTCCTTGAACACCTTGGCAACTTTAGCTCTTAGGTGATGGCATTAAATATTCTCATTTGGAAAATCACAACCTTCTAGATTTTTGCCACTGGGAACTTAAGGATTTTTGTATGTTCATTTCTTAAATCTAGAAAGCTACTCTGAACATTTCCTGCAGATTTTGAATGCCTCAGCTCCAGTTCTGTGTGCTCGTGTGATGAAGTGTGTTAGTCTGAAATCACTTCCAGGCTATGTGTTTTCAATCAAGAAGCAAACTTTGCCTCTGAGGCAGGGCAGCAAGTTTCAACAGAATGAACCCTAAAGGGTGTCTCAAGCCTGTCTGGTGTGCCTAGAGAAGATTTCCTTCTATTTAACTGTAGTAAAATTTATTCTACCGTGCACATTTTCTTAAATGAGGATTTGGCACTGAGAAAGCTAACATTTGGGTTGAATACGTTCTTATAGGCAGTTTCTTATGCCAAGACTATTACCTTTCTTTTGCAGGGAAAAGCAATTGCAAACTGTAACAAAGTAGTAGGGGAAAACTGGGGCTTGGGTTGGATTAGTTTTTCCCCCAGTTTCTTTATGCAGAAATGTTTGAGAACCACAAGTGAGTTGCCACGACTCTCTTTAGAGGATGTTTACAACTGTAATGGAGGAGGTTGATGATCGATATTTGCTGCAGTTCCTTCCTGTATTTTTCCTCATGCCTTTTCTTCCCTTCCCCTGCCCTTTCTCAATACATTCTTTCATTACCTTGTTTAGCTTCTTGCAGAATCTGCCAATAACACTTCACATTTTGTGCACAAGGTGCTCTTCAAGTATGGATGAACAGATGATTGCTATGTAAGATTTACTAGGGAGAAGAAACAGGTAGATTGAGTGAGATGGACCCCAAGGTGCCAACACTGGTTAGCATGATAATTATGATCCCATTTTCAAGGCTGTGTAAGTCTCGCAGACAAAACAGAATTCAAAGGGAGTATTTGAAGGACAGCGAGAAAGATTTTCTTCCATATTGCTTGAAAAGGTATTGGTGTAGAAGAGGTTGCAAGCAATATTTATGACACCTCGAAACAGATAAGGGAATACAGGAGAGAGAAGGCAGGAACTGACATAAGAGACATGACAGCACACTACCTCTTGGCAAATGTGAAAGTGAAAAATAATTTGGTAATACCCGTATTCCTATTACATAATTTTAGAGCAATGTCAATGTTAATGGAATATTTTGCCACATTTCTGCACTTTTCTTTTTCAGAGTGTAGATGAGGCCAGGAAGTAATTAGATCACATCTGAATTTTTCCTTAAGGGGTGGTGAAGATTTTTATTTATTTCTTTTTAGCTTGGCCGGTTTGCATCAGAACAGGTCTCACTTCATGTGATTGCTAGTGGTGTTAAGGTACAGAATCACTTGAATAAAAAGAGGACTAACTCATATCTATTAAAATATGGTCTCAGCTTCTGTTTGAGGACAAATGCATATGCAGAGTGAAGATGGCTGGATTAATAAAAAAGGCTTTTTAAAAACCCCAAAAGTGTTGAAGGATTCTGACCTGCCATCTTAGAACACCAAACACAGAATAGAAGATATTCTGTCTGAAAAAAACAGGTATGGAGAACTCTTAAAGAGCAGATCAAGAGTAGCAGACTTTTATTAGCACAAGCATCTTTTCATTGCCTCAGTTCTCTGCTGACCATACCATAGAGGTCATTCTCAGATGCCCTACTGCAGTGTCTTTCTGAAAGAGGTTCTTTGCAAACCTTTTCAGTTTGCATCTAATATGAAGAACACTCTCAAAGAGTTGTTGTGGGTTGGATTTTTTTTTGTTCCAAAGGATGCCTTTCACCAGCTGGTTATGGATGTTTATTAACAGCCATATAATTTGCGACTAATTTATTTTTTCCCCTGCAGCAATGGCAGTAAAAGTCCTTTCACAGCAGAGAAATGAGCAGCTGAATTGTGCCGTATGTTTGCACATCAGGCAAAGTCATACGGAGAAACACTGAAACATATTTTTATTAACAGTCAGGAGTGACTGTGGAAGCATAGCCTTTCAGAGACAGCCCTTCTAGAAATGACACAAATATATAACGAATGAAGTCTACTTATCTGCATAAACCCCATATTTGTATGGATAAACCCTGAATGCAAACAGCCTTCTCTTATTCCTGCCTTCATTCTTTTTCATTCCGAGAGCATTATTCACTAATGTCACTGTTAAGTTTGGCAAACATTTAAATTATTAAATTTAAGACAAACAGTAAAAACTTTCTGTCATTTTACAAATTAGCATTAATTGCTTCTTGTGTAATTTTTTCTGCATTTCGTGTTACTGCCCTACAAACTAGACATCAAATTAAGTGTCTGAATGTTTTGGTAACTTTAACAGATAGCTATACAAATTAGAAATTTATTGAATTAGATGGCTAAAAATATTTATCTCCTTGAAAGAGTCTGGTATAAGATTTAAGCCAGATATGAATGATACTCTACCAAGTATGGTGCTAAACCATGTCCCTGAGCACCACATCTATGCATCTTTTAAACATCTTGAGGCATGGTGATTTAACTACCTCCCTGGGCAACCTATTCCAATGTTCAGTAACCTTTTCAGTGAAGAAGTTTCTTGTCATATCCGATCTAAGCCTTTCCTAATGCAAATTGACGTAATTGCCTCTTGTTCTAGGTAATTTCCTCTTGTTCTATCACTTGATACTGAGGAGAAAAGACCAGCACCCATATTGCCACAACCTCCTTTCAAGGACTTGTAGAGAGCCAGAGTGTCTCTCCTCAGCCTCTTCTTCTCCAGAATAAACAACCACAGTTCCCTCTACTCAACTCTTGAAAAGAGATCTTCTCACAAGACTTCTTCTCTAGACTTTTCACCAACTTCATTGCACTTCTCTAGTCCCTCTCCAGTGCCTCAGTGTCTTTATTGTAGTGAGAGTCTCAATGTGTGGCCTCATCAGTGCTGAATATAGGGGGACAATCACTTGCCTGGTTCTGCTTGTCAGACTGCTGCTGATACAGGCCAGGATGCTGTTTCCCTTCTTGGCTCACCTGGACACACTGCTGGCTTGTATTCAGCCAGTTGTCAACTTGTTAGGCATTGACTGAATACGTAAAGTCCTGATGAGGAAAGTATGCTGAATTTAGAAGAGTGTTCTTTTGTAGAGGAATGAATTCTTGTAGAGGAGTGAATCCTTGTATAGCACAAAACAACAAAAAAACCCCAACCCAAAACCAAACAAAAAACCCCAACCAACCAACCAAAAGTCACTATCATTATTATTAGGTGCAAATCTTTGCCTAGAAGTTGCTAGTTTTGTAATTTGTGAACTTATTCTGGAAAAAGTGGCTAGACTGTGTCACCTGAACACATATTTCCATGTGTTCATTTCTGGTGTCCTTTTTTCTCTCTGTGAATTCAAATGTACCTGTGGCTGTGTCTACAAAGACTGAGATGAATGGGTGAGTGGATTTTGGACTATATTTGTGATACTTTGAAGCCGTGAAATTTCCTTGAAAGTGCCGTTTCCTCGTTAGACTACACTGTGGGATAAAACCACATTGCGGCTTCAGTACCTCTGCAGGTGTCCTTTTTGCTAATCAATGATCCTTAGAATCTGCCTTGTTTCTTTTGCCCTTTGCTTTTTTTCCACAGTAATGGACTAAAGGTTCTCTCTCCACTACAGGATAATGCAAACCAGAAAATTCTGTATATCTGCTTGAATGTTTTTCTTCAGTTTTGAACGGAAGAAATCATGGCTGTCTTATCATATGCAACGTGCAGATTAATCAGTTGAAAGAGTGGTGCTATTTTAATGTATTAAACTAATGAATCCTTAAGATTAATGCTAAAACTTTGTATATGTGTATTAAGAAATAGGTATTTGTTCAAAATGGGAACCTGTCTGTAGAAGTCTCTTAGTGCAAACACAATTATGTGTTTCTTCATTTTAATACATCTGCTGGCTTCTTCCTTTGTAAAGTCCTGTTTTTCAAAAATGTGGTTCTCTTTCTCTCTTTTCCAGCCCCACCCACATGCTCCATTTTAATACTTAATTAGAAGAATTTCTTTTGAAAAAAACTGCACCATTAGCTATTTCTTCTAATGACGAACCCACATCTTGACCAAAACACCTGAAATCTACTATTTTAATTGCAGTCAGGTTTTGTCAACTTTTTCTTTACTGTGGTCATTAGAACTATTTGACTAATTCATTGTTAATACTTGTTAACAGTTTTTACTGCTATTCTTCACTTAGAAGTAATTTCTGATTTCTGTATTTGAGGTAACAGGCTGGATCCAGTGTGAGGGAAATGGGATATGATTGCTAGTTCCAACAGCACTTCTTTTGAAAGACTGGCTGATGAAACCAGCTCCAGGACAAATGACATGACTCACTTTTGTGGAAGTTAGATATTGAAAAGAGATAAACATAAATCTTGCAACTCCAGATCCATACTCATTGAATTTTAGAAGCTTAAATGAGGCATATAAAATGGGAATGTCTTAGTCGAGTAGGCTCCCTCTCTATGTAGTGAATAAATATTTGTTCTGCAGGGAGTAAATCACTCAAAAATTAATCTATCTATACACTGGAGACAGTCTCTCTGAGCTTACTAGGAGTACTGAGTGACTTTGTTCCTGACTTAGACTCTTGTATATATCATAAAGTTATGAAACTGAACCTAAATCTAAGTATAAAATAGTGCAAGAGTTCAGCAGAAAATTCTGAAGGATGTGTTTAAGTCTCATCTTCTCTGATGCACAGTTTGCAATTCACAGAAGTACCTCTGCCCACTTCTGGCTCACAGCCATAAAATTATCTTGGAGCTTGTTATCAGAATCTTCCCTTTCTCAAAAAAATGCTGTTGAATCTGGGAGATTGTCTTTTGTCTGCTAGATTGCTGCTAAAGATCATTTCTCAGGTGAAAGAAAGAGATTTGAACCTATTTTTAATACCAAGTCCCATGGTATGGGCAGAAGTGGATGCTGTGTTAAGGAAATAGTTGGAGTCCAGGTCTTTACCTTTGGGGAGAATTCCTAGCTACCAGCTGATATAAGGGGTAACACCATATTTTCTTATTGCCCCTTCTATTCCTTGGTGGGTTTTGGTTTGTTTTGGTTTTTTTGTTTGCTTGGTTGTTGTTGTTTGTTTGTTTGTTTGTTTTCCTTGGGTTTTTTTGCATGAGTTTTCCAGGAGATCTGATTTGGAAGGCAGGGCTTTAGAAAAAATATGTTAAACAGGACTCATCAGTTAATTAGCTAGGCAAAAAGAAACCTCATGTTCAAAATGAGATACAGGCAGTGAGGACACTCAACCCTCCTGGAAATCTAAGTGTCTGTGAGATTAGAGAGCAGGTAATCTGTACTTTATGCAACTAAATAATGTTCACTCTCCATGATGTACTTATATCTGAATGAACTGTGTTTTAATTTTTTTTTTTAATCTATAAAATAACTTTAACTCCTCCTCATGTTTTATATTTTACCTTGTAAGTTAGCTGAGGCACACTTTTTAAATATACTCTTTTCAAAACTACCATTTCTACTGGTAGAAATGAGTAGGAAACGAGTCGAAATGAGTAAGAAATACATAGTTTAGTAGACAACAGAGTCACATGTGGCTCTGCCTTCTGACTGCATTATTGTTATTATTTTGCACTAGAAAGTGAGAAATGGCAAATAGTAAAAAATGCACTTAGCATTGAATGTATTTAGATGCATGTATGCAAATCAGTGCTGTGAGGTTTCTCTCTCCCTGTATTTATCTTTCTGTAAGAAGTTGTCTATTGTAGGCAAGAAATGTAGGAACTCTGTAACTGCAGGGGAAATGGAGACACCTTTTGTGTGTATTCAACGCTATGCTAATGCAGGACTGCAAGTTATGTGGCATGTCCTTTGCAGATGTCAGTTTCTTTCAGTGTGCCCAGAGAGAGATTAGGTGACATTAGTTTAGATGGAGGTGTACACCTTTTACATAATGATGCATAGCTGGAAAAAAAGCTGAACATTTTATGGTCAACTACACTACAAAATGACTATAGCATTTCACTACAAAATATACTTCTCTATCTATACCTATCTACATACATGTGCACATATATTTATGTGGCATATTTAACATTCAGGAGCATCCAGATTCCAGTCAAAACTGGCAGGATATTTAAAGCTGAAACATTCAGTAATTTACCATTTTAATTCAACTTGTGTGTACAAAACGCTATTATCTCAGCATGTGACTGAGCCCTGCTTGTCAGTAGTATAAGTAATTAAAAGGTTCAGTGGTTAAATATTGCTACAAGTAGTTAAAAAATGATTTATTTTTAAAGATAAAATGGGAGGCAAACAGAGATGAATAATAAATATATGGATACATGCATAGATTCATAGCTGGAAAAACAGGTGCTGACAGCTCACTATTTTCCATCACTTTACTTCATTTAAAAGAAGAGTTGGTGAAATTATAACCGAGGGTGGGCAATGTGAAGGAACGAAGCATTAATGGTAGTTTCCATTTTGTAATTAGGCAATGATCCTTACAGCAAAGGAAAATGAATGCAAGCATCATATTTGCAGGCCAAACCTAATGATGACTTTTGTTTGTCAAGCCTTAAGTCACAGAGGCAAAGTACTTTGGTCAAGCTAGTCTTTCTGAGGTCAAGTACTTAAACAAAACAAACTTGAAATTGTGTATCTTAAGATAGCAGTTGTTTTTGTTCACTGCTGTCCTACTTGCCTGTCTACCTTCCCTGATCCTCAATTTTTATTGTTTTTATAATTAGACTTGTTAGTGAGTTCTTTTTGAAGTTAATGGACACCTGCCAGATGAGGGATTAGTCACAGCCACAGTCTTTAGCTAATGTGCTAACACAGTGAGCAATAATACACACCAGAGGATTAAAATATTCCTCTGTCTACATGTTTACCTTATCGAATGATAGCAGCTGTCCTTGCTGTGGATGACTCTGAAGTCTTTCAAGTGAACAACTATCACATGTTGCTCTAGACAGTGGTAAACATGGAAAACAATCATTTAATGACCAAAACATTAGTTCTGTATCTCACTGTTCTTTTGGTGAATTCCCAACCTGAAATACAAAGACTAAGGACCTTTTGAAGAGTTTTTATATCAGTAACAGACTCCAACCATACTTAAAGGCTTTTAAAACTGTTTGCAAGACAATCTGTAGTTTAAAGAAAAATTTAAAAAAATATATATGTTGACTCCATCTTCCAATGTAATTTGGGAAAGTATCTAAAACATCTTAGAAGTTGGGATACTATAGCAAAGTGTTTCCCATCGGAGGTCTTCAGCGTGGTTCATGGTTATGTAAAACATATAATAAATTTACGTGTTATGTAAAATATGTAATAAAAATTATTTATTTAAATAAATTTAAATAAATAACATTTAAAACTTGTAATAAACAATTTCTGTATTCTGTATAGACCACAACATCTTTTAATTATCATTAGTAAAAAAAAAAAAAAATAATGTGGATATTTTTAGATCCAAAAGTACAATGCAGACTCAGTCCAGTTCATATGAAGCCTACTATTCTAGTAGTTCTAAAATATACAGGTATTTTTATTGTCATTTTTTGTCTGAAACACAAATTACAATTTTCCACTATCACAATCTTCCTTTTTTTTTTTTTTTAACAGATCAACAAGACCTAGACAAATTTAAAAAGCAAACCTGATTTTAATGTCCTTAATGTATTAGATTATGTCTTAGAATTAAAAAAGCAGTTATGTACCTGCTGCTATGTAAAGGGAGTAGGTTTGAAAATCTTAACTGGTTTCTGTGGAAGTATTTAAGGCCGAATCAGGTATGGAATGTGTACTGTGAGTATTTTTAAAAACACTTAACTTTTCTTACGCATACATTTTTAGCTTTATCTGTCTTATAAAAACTAAGGTTCAATAACTAAACTTTAGAATAGTTTTCATATAATTGTATTGTAGAATAGTTATTTGTCTTTGACAAATACATTACGAATACACTGGCTCATGCAGAGTCTAAATGTAGTATTTAGTAAGAAGTGCACAAACACCATTTTAAGTGTTACTGAAATGTGATTCATTTCTAGTTTTGTTGACCAGGGAATGCATTTGTAGGCATTTCTATAGCTGTCTCAAGGCTACAATCAAAGATTGTATAAGGGAGCCTACCAAGTTGAAACCCAGATTCTTTTTCAAAGTTAGCCATGTGACTGCTCTCTTTCTCCTATATTGGTGTGAGTATGTGTAATGTGATTTATCTACAATTATAAATCTTTCTCTTTGTTTTGTAGCATCTCTCAGAATGACTCTTGAGCCAAAAATGTCAGCTGAGATTTCCAGGCTGTCAGGATGACTCTTGAGCCAAAAATTTTAGCTGAGACTTCCAGGCTGTCAGGTTCTCTACTCTGTTTTCAAGTATAAGCACTTTGCTTCCAGCTCATAGTAGCCCCATTAGTCCTCCTTAGTGTTATTCTTTCCTCATCTTCCCTTGAAATAGTTCTGTCTCCAGTTATCAACAAGTTAATAGTGGAATACAAATCTACTCTTCCCTTCCCCCCCTGCCCCTTCTTCCTAATCATGAAGTACCACAACCACTTTTTTTACCTCTTTTTTTTTTCTTTTTTTTTTTTCCCTTCCCCATTTGAACAGAATCTGTGTAATAGTACCAGAGCAGTTGGAATTGTTTCAGAAGCATAAAGGGAGGGAGAATGTTTATAGTATTTTCATATTTAAAGCTTCTCTATTCTGGATCTCTCTAGCATTTTACATCTCTTTATGAGAAATTCAGAAGTAGTGGATTAAAGAAGAGGTGTCAGTTATCCTTTTCTTGAAATATTTTGTCTCTTGCTTAAATGATGGCTGGGAATTTGACTCTGCTTGATCAGGGGGTTGGACAACATGACCTCTGAAGGTTCCCTCCAACCTTACTCATTCTGTGAGTCTGTGACTTAATTTTGTGGCATCTCAAGGGAATGCTTTTTCTGGGAGAGCCGTTAGTAACAAGATGCTGGCAGAGGTACCGGTGACCTCTACTCTTTAAGCATTCCCTGGCAGTCATTACAGCAGATAATATTTCTGCTGTTTTTTGAAACCATGAAAATAGTCCTCTGTGACCATATCCTGCCTGCCTACCTTCTCCCACAAATGCAGAAGTTTCATGTACCAATCATTCCAGTAATGTGCAAGATAACTAAATTATATAATCATCCAAAATCATGCTTTAGTTTTCACAGCTATGCTAAATGCACCCAGTCTTCTTAGTCTTAATTTCTACAATACTACATAAAATACCATACTTCTGGAAGTGTAAACATTTGCATCTGATAATACATGTTGAAACCATCTTACTAGGTGAAATGCATATCTGGACAATTTGTACTTAGTACTAGTTCCATTATTTTTTAAAACAATGTCCTCATTAGAAGAAGATTGGATTTAACCCTGTGAATCTAAGCAGCAAAAGTTGGCGTTGATTTGATTTAGTGGCAATCTAATTCATTTTGCCCACAACTTAAATTTTCTGGACTAGCTTTTAATCACACAACATGTTGCAGTTTGAATTTGAACTACAATGCACTTAAGAAGCAGCTTCAGGTACAGGCCCTTAGGGCAGTGGAATAGCCTGTTCCTGTTCCGTGCATACTCATCTGAAACATCTAATGTGGGTTGCAAGGTGTCGTGGTAGGCCTGAATAGGCCAAAGGTGGGCTTGTACATGTCCTGGCTTGCCCAGGCATGCTCCCCTGCTCCCCCTCCCTCTGTGCTGGGGTAGTGGCCACAGGAAAGGGGACAAAAGCCCCAACTTCACCTAATATGGGCAAACTGCCATCCTGGTTGGCTAATCTGTGTCCAAAGGCTCATCAGTCTCGGGCTGAAATGGATATAAAGGATGAGCAGGTAGCAAATTTGGCTTGGTGCTATTGTGCTCTCTGCTATTGTATCCAGGCCTGCTTCCTACCTCATCGATCCTGAGCTGGGTGGGACTCCCAACGAACAGGGTCAGGCTCTGATGCCTTCACACGTTCGGCCTGCACAGCCAGCGTGAGACCGTGCCGGGACTGCACATGCAAGACATCTGCCTGCACATGAGAGCCTGCTGCTGAGAGAGCCAGGAGCAGGACGGAGATTGTCTGCCTCCTTCATCTGAAGCACCCAGGAGCCTGAGGAAACTCCAAAGCCTCTATCAGCTTCTGACCCGGCAGCAGCCCACCCTGTGCTTTGGGTATTGTCCCAGGATATTTTTGTGAGTAAATACTTCAAACCTCTTGTAATCACTAATTGCCTTCTGCCATAAGCAGCATCCATCCAGTGGCTAAGCAGGATGACTAACTGCAAGCAGTGTGAGTGACCACACAAACCTTCTCTGCCAGTAAAAATGTTTGCTTATGCTTGTGCCTTTAAAGTGTTCCAGCTTACCTGTTCCCTGTATGTGTAAATTTCCAAACCGTGCGTTTTTGAACCTTGTAAATAAGGTTTCTGGCGAGATTTAATGTTAATAAACAGTTTTCGTAGTTATTAACAATCTCTACCTGGATATCAAAATTGATATCATTATTAATTTTGAAACTGTTCTCCCTACACAAGGATAGATACCTGCTAGGAAAAGACCTATTTAATTGCAGTTAGTGTTCAATAGCTGTTGGTATAGCAATGGTTTCTGCATATTATTAATGTAGACTGGATTTGAAAGAAACCTCGAAAAGACATCTGAGAAGACATAGAATCATAGAATCATAGAATGGTAAGGTTGGAAGGGACCTCAAGGATCATCTAGTTCCAACCCCCTGCCGTAGGCAGGGACACCTCGCACGAGTACAGGTGACTCAAGGCCTCAT
>VWZE01021545.1:7333-19808 GCA_013396675.1 Eubucco bourcierii
AAAAAAAAAAAAAGAAGAGAGAGAGAATTTACATTTCCAATTCGTAGGCAATCCAGTCCATTAGGTTTAACAAGTGAATGAACTTCAGCTGTAACCTACAGCAAGCATCAGCTCTCTGGCTATTCATTTTAACTGATTATCTCGTTTGCTACATCCAGGAGCCCCCTGGCGTGGCCATGGCAACAGGTTTTGCTTAAATGCAGCTGAACAGTGAAGTTAATTTTAGATGAGGTGAGGAGGAAGCTGGTGCACACCAAGGGAAGCTCAGTGCTGGATTTCTCATCTCGGCTTCTCGAATGGAAATGGCTCTGCCTTGCCAGGTTTGTAGCTCCTTACCCGGTGCAAGCCTCTGCCAAGGATCCAGGCAGCCAAGACCAGTCACACAGAAGTTCATTCATCATGGAATCATAGAATGGTTGAGGTTGGAAGGGAGCTCAAAGCTCAGGCAGTTCCAGTCCTCCACCCTGCTATAGGCAGGGACAACTCCTGGCAGGAAGGGAGCTCAAAGCTCAGGCAGTTTCAACTCCCCTGCCATAGGCAGGGACACCTCCCACTAGTACAGGTCACTCAAGGACTCAGCCAGCCTGGTGCTGAACCACCTCCAGGGAGGTTGTGGAGCACAGAATCACAGAATGTGATCAAAGATGATCAAAGATCACATTCTGTGATTCTGTGCTCCACAGCCTCCCTGGGCAACCTGTGCCAGTGTCTCACCACCCTCACTGCAAACAACTTCCTCCTAACATCCACTTTCAATCTCCCCTCTGCCACTTCAAACCCATTCAGCCTCATCCTGTCACTACAAGCCTTTGTCAATAGTCCCTCCCCAGCCTTCCTGGAGCCCAATTCAGATCCTGGAAGGCCACTCCAAGCTCTCCTGGAAGCCTTCTCTTCTGCAGGCTGCAGAGCCCCAACTCCCTCAGCCTGTCCTCATAGCAGAGCTGCTGCAGCCCTCTGAGGATCTTGGTGGGCTCCTCTGGACTGGCTCCAACACTTCCATGTCCTTTTTGTGTTGGGGGATGCAGAACTGTACACAGGACTCCAGGTGGGATGGGTCTGGGGATGAGTCTGGAGAACCATCAGTGTGCAAGCACCCCAAGGACAGCAGAAACCTTCAGCCTCACTTAAATCTGTGTCTGGAATCCAGGTGGGGTCTGAGGAGAGCAGAGCCAAGGGGCACAATCCCCTCCCTTGCCCTGCTGCCCACACTGCTCTTGCTGCAGCCCAGCACACAGTTGCAGCCTGGGCTGCACTCACACTGCAGGCTCAGGTTGAGGTTTGCATCACCCCAGACCCCCAGGGCCTGTTCCTCAGAGCTGCTCCCCACAAGCCCTCCCAACCACCACAGCATCCACTGGTGGAATCCCTTCTCCTGCACCCAGCCCTCTTCAGGGCTTCTCAGCTTCATGTTGAGGCAGTGGAGGACAGCAGAGGGTTTGGTTTCTCAGCTCCCGGGGTAGATCTGTAACCCAGGTGAGCTGTCTGGCCCACTCCCTCCCAGCAGTGAGTAGATCACTCTGATTATTTCCTCTTGCTGTATTATAAAGGTGTCAAAAATGGCTTTAAAAATGCAGGCCTGGGGACAGCCTGGTCCTAGCTCAGTAGGTTCCTCTGCAGATATTGATGTGAATATTCATTCCCTAGGCTGCAGAGGCCATCAATAAAGCTGCAAGTGACCTTAAACATGATTAGTACTTTGGACCTAAGAGGTGTATTTTAGTTGTTCTCAAGAGAGCATGAAGTAGGAGGTAAATGGGCATTTCTCTGAGGCAAATCTGCTTCTCACTCATCTCCTGCAGCACCACAGGGAGCAGCTTCAGAGCCCAGATTCCCAAAATCTCTTGTTCCAGGCAACAATCTCCCTGAGAAAGTTTCTCAGTGGCTGGGTTAGGAAGGGTTCCTTTGCTCTTTTGAGGGGTTCTTCTTCAGTGTGTGCTTTGGTGATGTTTCACAGTGAGGGTGGTGAGACCCTGGCACAGGTTGCCCAGGCAGGTTGTGGCTGCTCCCTCCCTGGAGGTGTTCAAGGCCAGGTTGGAGGAGACCTTATAGAATCATAGAATCATAGAATGGGAAGGTTGGAAGGGACCTCAAGGATCAGCCAGTTCCAACCCCCTGCCATAGGCAGGGACACCTCCCACTANGTCAATAGCCCTCCCCAACCCTCCTGCAGGGTCCCTTCAGATCCTGGAAGGCCACTCCAAGCTCTCCTGGAAGCCTTCTCTTCTCCAGGCTGCAGAGCCCCAACTCTCTCAGCCTGTCCTCACAGCAGAGCTGCTGCAGCCCTCTCAGCATCCTCATGGCCTCCTCTGGACCCACTCCAACACTTGCCACCACAGGTTCCAACACAGGCCTTGAGTGACCTGTACTAGTGGGAGGTGTCCCTGCCTATGGCAGGGGGTTGGAACTGGCTGATCCTTGAGGTCCCTTCCAACCTTTCCATTCTATGGTTCTATGATTCTGGCTCCCTGTGCCACCACCCAAGAGTACCCTTTCAGCCCTTGCCATCTTGTTGCATACTCATAGAAATGCCTGGGTTGAAAGGCACCTCCAAAACTCATCCAGTCCAACCCCTGCAGTCAGCAGGGACATCCTCCACTAATTGAAGTTGCTCAGTGACTTGCCAAGCCTGACCTTGAAACATCTCTGCCCCCTCCCAGCCTGGACTGCTCCTTTCATCCTCTCACCTGTTTCACCACCTCTTACACATCCCCTGAGAGGAGAGCAGCTACTACAGGCACCAGACTGTGTTTAATGCCAACACATCACCCAACACAGGTGGGTAACTTCAGCTCCAGCAGCACCCACTCTTCAGCTTGGCTCACAGGTAAAGAGCAAGTTAACCCCCTTGGCAGGCACACTGCAAACCCACAGCTGGGCAAAGTGATCTGCATCAGCCCAGTGGTGTGCAGGACACAGCTGTACCTGTGGCACCTGCATATGTCAGCATTTGTGTTCTACAGCCATGCCCTGAGTGCAAACCACAGAATCAGGGAATGGCTTTGGTTGGAAAAGCCTTCTGAGATCCTCCAGTCCAACCACCAATTCCCTGCAGTGCTCATCCCTCACTGTGGCCCAAAGGCAATGGGATTTGGCTTTGGCTCACAGCTTATCCCAGCTCCAGGACTCTGAGCCAATGCTGAACCCAGCCCTGGGTCTTGCTGCTTGAACAAGGTTTGAATGGGGGACAAGTCTAGAGAAGCTTTGAGGTTGTTTCCCACCCCTGTTGACAGGACAGGCTCAGCCCTGGTTCTGCTGCCCTGATTCTCCAGCCAGGGATGCTCACAGAGAGGGATTTCTGGGGATGGAAAAACATGGACTGGATGTGTGGAGCACTGCTGGGTAAGGAATTGGCTGGATGGTGGCACACAGAGAGTGGGGATCAAGGGCACAATGTCCGCCTGGAGACCAGTGCCAAGTGGTGTCTCTCAGGGGTCAGTGCTGGCACCAGTGCTGTTTGACATCTTTGTCAGTGCCATGGACAGAGGAATCAGTGCAGCCTCAGCAAGTGTGCAGCTGGCACCAAGCTGTGTGGCACAGTCACTTGCTAGAGGGCAGGGATCCATCCAGAGGGACCTGCACAGGCTGCAGAGCTGTGCCCAGGCCAACCTCAGGACATTCAACAAGGCCAAGTGTAAGGTCCTGCCCCTGGGTAGGCACAATGCCAAGCACAGCTCCAGGCTGGGTGGGGAATGGCTGAGAGCAGCCCTGAGGAACAGGCCCTGGGGGTGTGGGGTGAGGAAAAGCTCAACCTGAGGCTGCAGTGTGAGTGCAGCCCAGACAGCAACTGTGTGCTGGGCTGCAGCAAGAGCAGTGTGGGCAGCAGGGCAAGGGAGGGGATTGTGCCCCTTGGCTCTGCTCTCCTCAGACCCCACCTGCAGTCCTGGGTGCAGTTCTGGAGCCCCCAGCACAGGAAGGACATGGAAGTGTTGGAGCCAGTGCAGAGGAGGCCACCAAGATGCTGAGAGGGCTGCAGCAGCTCTGCTGTGAGGACAGGCTGAGAGAGTTGGGGCTCTGCAGCCTGGAGAGGAGAAGGCTTCCAGGAGAGCTTGGAGTGGCCTTGCAGGGTCTGAAGGTGGCTCCAGGAAGTCTGGGGAGGGACTATTGACAAGGTCTGGGAATGCCAGGACAAGGGGTAATGGGGAGTGTCAGAGGGGAGATTGAAAGTGGATGTTAGGAGGAAGTTGTTTGCAGTGAGGGTGGTGAGACACTGGCACAGGATGCCCAGGGAGGATGTGGAGCACAGAATCACCCAACGTGATCTTTGATCACGTTGGGTGATTCTGTGCTCCACAACCTCCCTGGAGGTGTTCAAGGCCAGGCTGGATGAGACCTTGAGTGAGCTGTGCTAGTGGGAGGTGTCCCTGCCTATGACAGGGGGTTGGAACTGGCTGATCCTTGAGATCCCTTCCAACCTTCCCATTCTATGATTCTGTGATGTTACTTCAGCTCTTTCTTGGAGCCATCAGAAAGATGTGGTGCCAAGATGAGCACATTGTAGATCCCCTCTGATTTATTCACCTCTTGTTGGTGTGCAGACCTCTACCCAGCCAGCCTAGGACTTCAGTGGGCACAGTGGGGTTGGGTTGATGATTGGGCTTGATGACCTCAGAGCTCTTTTCCAACCTTAATGCTTCTGTCACTTCAGAAGAGATCAAAATCACCAACTCCTGCTGACACCAACATGAAACTGGGAAGACTGCTGCAGGTTTTTCCAGGGCACAGTTAAAACCCCTTTGTAGAGAGGAACCTTCCAGAGACTGATCAGCCAAATCTGTGGGATTGTCCTTTTGCTTAATGCTCTTCCAGAAAAAAACCATTGACCACTTCTTTAAGAGGGAGCCTGGTTGGGGGCCAAGCTTTTACATAATGAATTCAGAGGTTTAAGCCTATTAGTTGCCCTCCCTTCCCCCAGCCCTTTAGACTTCTCTTGAAGAGGAATTACAGACGAGGAAAAAAAAAACAAAACCAAAAAGAACCCCAAAAAAATCAACCAAATAAACAAACAAAAAAGGCAAACAAAAATAATAAAACCCAAAAAAAGAAAAAACAACACAAAAAAAAAAACCCAAAAAAATCCCAAAACCAAACAACCACAAACCAAAAAAACCCCAAAACCAAACAGCCACAAACCAAAACCAAACAGCCACAAACCAAAACCAAACAGCCACAAACCAAAACCAAACAGCCACAAACCAAAACCAAACAGCCACAAACCAAAACCAAACAGCCACAAACCAAAACCAAACAGCCACAAACCAAAACCAAACAGCCACAAACCAAAACCAAACAGCCACAAACCAAAACCAAACAGCCACAAACCAAAACCAAACAGCCACAAACCAAAACCAAACAGCCACAAACCAAAACCAAACAGCCACAAACCAAAACCAAACAGCCACAAACCAAAACCAAACAGCCACAAACCAAAACCAAACAGCCACAAACCAAAACCAAACAGCCACAAACCAAAACCAAACAGCCACAAACCAAAACCAAACAGCCACAAACCAAAACCAAACAGCCACAAACCAAAACCAAACAGCCACAAACCAAAACCAAACAGCCACAAACCAAAACCAAACAGCCACAAACCAAAACCAAACAGCCACAAACCAAAACCAAACAGCCACAAACCAAAACCAAACAGCCACAAACCAAAACCAAACAGCCACAAACCAAAACCAAACAGCCACAAACCAAAACCAAACAGCCACAAACCAAAACCAAACAGCCACAAACCAAAACCAAACAGCCACAAACCAAAACCAAACAGCCACAAACCAAAACCAAACAGCCACAAACCAAAACCAAACAGCCACAAACCAAAACCAAACAGCCACAAACCAAAACCAAACAGCCACAAACCAAAACCAAACAGCCACAAACCAAAACCAAACAGCCACAAACCAAAACCAAACAGCCACAAACCAAAACCAAACAGCCACAAACCAAAACCAAACAGCCACAAACCAAAACCAAACAGCCACAAACCAAAACCAAACAGCCACAAACCAAAACCAAACAGCCACAAACCAAAACCAAACAGCCACAAACCAAAACCAAACAGCCACAAACCAAAACCAAACAGCCACAAACCAAAACCAAACAGCCACAAACCAAAACCAAACAGCCACAAACCAAAACCAAACAGCCACAAACCAAAACCAAACAGCCACAAACCAAAACCAAACAAGCAAACCAAAACCAACAAGCCACAAACCAAACCAAAACCCAAAGCAAACAGCCACAAAACAAAGAAACCCCAAAGCAAACAGCCACATATTGACTGAGCTGCTGCTGCTATCTGGGAGACCTTTGTGCTTGCCCTGCAGGGTAGCAGAAGGACTCAGAGGAGTGGTTGTAGGTGAGGAGAACAATGAGGATGCTGGCAGAGGAGCTGGGAGACTGTTTCCAAGCCTCCAGCAGCTGAAACACACAGAACAATAGAAGGGAGGGGGGAGAAGAAATGCTAATTGTGTGGTTGGAGAGTAGGCAGAGAGATATTATTAGCTGGTTGCAAGTGGTGGGGGTGAGAGGGGCTGCATCCTGCTGTATGCCAACCCCCTTAATGGCTCAGGTGTGGGTGTGGGGCTGGAGGTTCAGCCTCATTGCAGAGTGGCACCTGCAGCCAAATGCTTTCTGTGGAGGGTTTCAGTGTCCAGGAGTGACCCTGACCCCCTGCAAATGATGAGGGATGTGAAGCAGCTGGAAGGTCAGCCTGGGCCATCTCACTTTAAGCTCCTCACCAAGATCAGGGCCAGCGTGGAGCAGATTGAGCTGCTCTGGCTCTCCCCAGGTCTCCACAGGCTCACACAGGAGACCTTTCAGGTCCTACCAGAGTGGCTCAAGGGGGACAAGGCTGGAGAACCCCCTACAAATGTGAGGGATGTGTTGGAAGGTCAACCTGGGCCGTCTCACTTTAGGCTCCCCACCAAGATCCATGCCAGCATGGAACAGGGTGAGCTGCCCTGGTTCTACCCAGGTCTCCACAGGCTCACACAGGAGACCTTTCAGTTCCTACCAGAGTGGCTCAAGGGGGACAAGCCTGGAGAACATTCAAGCAGTGCCTGGATTGTCTCCCCCAACTCACAGGACAGGCTCACTCCTGGCTGCTGCCCTGATCCTGCAGCAAGGGATCACAGAATCATAGAATCCTAGAATCAGTCAGGGTTGGAAGGGACCACAAGGATCAGCCAGTTCCAACCCCCCTGTCATGCCCAGGGACACCTCACACTAGATCAGGCTACCCACAGCCTCATCCAGTCTGGCCTCAAACACCTCCAGGGATGAGGCTTCCACCACCTCTCTGGGCAACCCCTGCCAGGCTCTCACCATCCTCATGCTGAACAACTTCTTCCTAACACCCAGACTGAGTCTACCCATTCTCAGCTTTGCTCCATTCCCCCCACTCCTATCACTATCTGACAGCCTAAAAAGTCCCTCCCCAGCTTTCTTGTAGCCCCCTTTGGATACTGCAAGGCCACAAGAAGGTCACCTGGGAGCCTTCTGCTCTCCAGACTGAAAGGAATGCTGAAAGGGAGGGGGAGCTCACATCAGCTCCCACCTTAGAGCCATGGGAAAGGCCAAACTAATTTCCTGAACCTGCCTTGCCTTATCTTGAAGTATCATGGGCTGGGGAGGAAATCACTGCTGGGCACCCTGCTCCTCCAGCTCCACCTGAAGCATCCTTAACGCACATCCCTGGGGAGCAGGAGAGGCTTTCCACAGCTGCCCTCCGGTGCAGCATGTCACCTGCAGGCAGCAGCACGGCAGCTCCACGGCATGCCAGGTGACAGAGCCCTGCATTAGCAGTTGTAAGTGTTTCTCCAGCAGGCAGGCAGGCAGGCAGCTGGCAGAGCTGACACCTCCCTGGGCACAGGGACTGGAGCCTGCAATGGTATTTACAGCTTCTTCAGGAGCTGTGTCACTCGAGTGCCTCCCTCCCTTCCCTGCCTCATTCCTTCTAGGAAAGAAGGAATTTGCATCTGCAGGCACTGAGAGGGGACATTTCCCAGCTAGAGCCTGTGCCAGTGTCTGAGAACCCTTCCAGCAGCCACCTGCTGCACTGCTAACTGACAGCTCTGGTTCAAGGAGGACAGGGAACTGCTGCAGAAGGTACAGCAAAGAGCTATGGAGATGATTAGGGGACTGGAACAGCTCTCTGATGAAGATGGGCTGAGGGACTTGGGGTTTCTTGGCCTAGAGAGGACTGAGGGGGGATCTGATCAATGCTGATCACTGCCTAAAGGGTGGGTGGCAGGAGGATGGGACCAAGCTTAGGTGCCCAGGGGCAGGACAAGAGGTAATGGGCACAAACTTGAACATAGGAAGTTCCATTTAACCATGAGGAGAAACTTCCTTAGTTGAAGGGTGCTGGAGGCCTGGAGCAGACTGCCCAGAGAGGTAGTGGAGCCTCCTCTGGGGTCATTCCAAATCCAGCTGGATGCCATGCTGTGCAGCCTGCTCTGCATGAACCTGCTCTGGGTGATCCTGCTCTGGCAGTGGGCTCAGACTGGGTGATCTTATGAGGCTCCTTATGCCTTGTGAGGAGAGGCTGAGGGACCTGGGGCTGCTTAGTTTGGAAAGGAGAAGACTGAGAGGGGATTTGATCAATGTTTATAACTATCTGAGGGCTGGGGGTCAGGAGAGGGGGGACAGGCTCTGCTCACTGCTGCCTGGGATAGGCCAAGGAGCAATGGATGGAAGCTGCAGCACAGGAGGTTCCAGCTCAACACAAGGGAGAACATCTTGACTGGAAGGTCCCAGAGCCCTGGCACAGGCTGCCCAGAGAGGTTGTGGAGTCTCCTTCTGTGGAGCCTTTCCAGGCCTGTCTGGATGTGTTCTGTGTGCCCTGAGCTGGATTGTCTGGTCCTGCTCTGGCAGGGGGGTTGGACTGGATGATCTCTTTGGGTACCTCCCAACCCCTGACATCCTGTGAGCTGTGATCCCACACAGCCAGCAGCTCTAAGCAGGTGATGAGAGAGCTGAGCAAAGCAGGGCTGCTTGCTGTAAGGACACCAGGATGGGTTTTACTGCCTGGTTGGAAAACCTCCAGGCTCATCATCTGCTCATTGCTTCCCTTCTCTTAGGAGCAGCTCTAAACCAGACCTGATGGTACCAAATTCTGCCAGTCAACAGCTTCATGCCAGGCATAGCTCAGCAGATGAAACCATTTCAGCAGTACCCAATAGCTGCTGTGCCCTTCCCAACCTAGCTGCTCTGCCTACCAGCTGCTCACTAGTGAGAGGAAGCCTTTGGGGTTGTGGATGGCTCCTCCCTGGGGGTGTTCAACCCAGGCTGGATGGAGGCTTCAAGCAGCCAAATCTAGCTGAGAGGTGACCCTGCCCATGGGGGCAGAGAAGATCTCTGACATCCTTTGAGCCATTCTGTGGTTGAGCATGAGCCAGCAATGTGCTCTGGTGACCAGCAGGACCAATGCCATTCTGGGGTGGATTAGAAGGCCTGTGCTTAGTAGGTCAGAGAGGTTCTCCTGGCCCTCTGCTCTGCCTTGCTTGAGGCTGCATCTGGAGTGCTGGGTCCAGTTCTGGGCCCCTCAGTTCAAGAGGGACATAGAACTGCTGGAGAGAGTCCAGCACACAGCCACAAAGATGATGAAAGGAAAGGAACAGCTCTGTTAGGAGGAGAGCCTGAGGGAGCTGGGGCTGGGAGCAGAGACTGAGAGGTGACCTCAGCAATGGTTCTAAAGATGTGCAGGTGAGTGCCAGGAGGCTGGAGCCAGGCTCTGCTGGGTGATACCCAATGCCAGCACAAGGGGCAGTGGTGGAAGCTGAGGCATAGGAAGTTTCATTTAAACATGAGGAGGAATTTTTTAACCTGTTAGGGTGACAGAGCCCTGGAACAGGCTGCCCAGGGGGGTTGTGAAGTCTCCCTCTCTCAAAGCCCACCTGGATGTGTTCCTGTGTGGTCTGCCCTGGGTGCTCCTGCTCTGGCAGTTGGGTTGGACTGGCTGAGCTTTGGAGGTCCCTTCCAGCCCCTGCCATTCTGTGACTCTGTGGAAAGCTCCTGTGTGTGTGCATGGGCAATGCCCCTGCATCCCTTCTTCCCACCCAGAAGGTTTCCTTCCTTACCTTATCACCCATGGACCACCACTGCACTGCCCCATCCTTGGTCTTCTACAGGAGCTGGGAGCCAGTAGCATCATGGCTGGATCACCACCATGCTTCCTATCTCCAGCCTGCTTCAAGAACAGGAAGCAAGGCACTAACAATTCATCCTAACACACTTCCAGATGACCACAGCACTAAATTAGCATCTGGTTAAGCAAGCAGAGGAGCTGCAGGACATCAATCAGTGGGAGTGAGTCTCTGGTGGCCACAGATCACTTGCAGAGTTCTGGGGACACCTGAGGAGCAGCGAGGTCCCAGCACTGCAGCAAGGGCATCCACAGGGCAGTGCCCAACTACACCAACCCCCACCAAGCCCCTCCAGAGAGGACATTGTGGATCATGGTAGGGGGTCCCAGTGCTGGTGGGACCACACAGGCACCCAGCAGCCACGTGCCCAAGTTTCCCAGAGGAAAGAGGGCAATCATAGAACCATAGAATGGGAAGGTTGGAAGGGACCTCAAAGCTCAGCCAGTTCCACCCCTCCTGCCATAGGCAGGGACACCTCCCACTAGTACAGGTCACTCAAGGCCTCCTCCAACCAATCAAGCAGCTCAATCCCACCAGAGGAACCAGGAGCAGCTGCCACCCCACACCACACAGGAGTGGCTCCCCAGGATGATAACAGCCAGAAGCCAGAGGAGGTGGCACAAGCCTGTGGAAGGCAGAGTGAGATGGACCTGAGATGGTTCTGCTAAGCCCTACTTGTGTCACCCACCAGGGTATTTCAAAGGTGCAAGCCATGGATGACCAAATGGGCAGAGCTGGAGCATCTCTCCTATGAGGAGAGACTGAGGGAGTTGGGGCTGTGCAGGTTGGAGAGGAGAAGGCTCCCAGGTGACCTTCTTGTGGCCTTGCAGTATCCAAAGGGGGCTACAAGAAAGCTGGGGAGGGACTTTTTAGGCTGTCAGATAGTGACAGGACTGAGGGGAATGGAACAAAGCTGGAAATGGGGAGATTCAAACTGGATGTTAGGAAGAAGTTCTTCACCAAGTGGATGGTGAGAGCCTGACAGGGGTTGCCCAGGGAGGTGGTGGAAGCCTCATCCCTGGAGGTGCTTAAGGCCAGGCTGGATGAGGCTGTGGGCAGCCTGAGCTAGTGTGAGGTGTCCCTGGGCATGGCAGGGGGGTTGGAACTGGCTGATCCTTGTGGTCCCTTCCAACCCTGACTGATTCTAGGATTCTATGATGCTATGGATGATCCACAGCAATGCACTAACCAGGGGAAGACCACACTGTGCCCTTGCACACACTCCTGCTCCAGAAACCTGCCCTGGATGGGGGTAGAGCACCATACACTCAGCCAGAACCCACATCACACCCACCTCCATGGCTGCTGCAGGGCAGGCAGGCAGGCAGCTGGATGCTGCTGGCAGCTAACAGCAGCCCTGGTACTCATCAGGGTTTCTGGTTGCAAATGAAAAGTGTCCCTGTCTTGTTTCCTCAAAAAAAGAAAAATGCTTTGTAATGAGTCTTGCAAGCCATAAAATTTTCACCACTACCAGGGGTTTGCACTCTCTTTGCAGCAGAGTGTCTCCAAGAATTAGCTGCCTCAGTACCTGAGGACAATCTGTGCTCTGAGAGGCTTAGCAGTGCAAGGTAAAGCATCTTCCAAGCTCCCTGACCTCCTGCTGTCTGCAACCCAAAGTCTGTACTCAGGCTCCCTCCTCTGCTTCCCAGGATCATACAGCAGCACACATCAGACCCTTCCCTCCCATCTTCTCCAGTATCTTTCTGATGCAACCTGAAGCTGCAGCCTTGGCTGTCAGCAGTGGCAAGTTTCAGCATTTGCTTTCCAGAAGAACTGGCACTGGGCCTTTAGCAGAAGTGCAAACCCATGGGATCCTGTACAAGGAGTGGTCTCAATCATTGCCAGCCTGGGATTATCAGGAGTCCTCCATCCTACACCACTCCCTGGAGCAGCTCCAGGTCAGGTTGGTTGAGTTGAGCAACCTGCTCTAGTTGGAATCATAGAATGAGAGAATCCCAGAATCATAGAATCATAGAATCCCAGAACCCCAGAATCATAGAATCATAGAATCCCAGAATCACAGAACCACAGAATCACAGAATCACAGAACCCCAGAATCATAGAATCCCAGAATCACAGAATCACAGAATCATAGAATCATAGAATCACAGAATCACAGAATCACAGAACCCCAGAATCATAGAATCCCAGAATCACAGAATCACAGAATCACAGAATCACAGAACCCCAGAATCATAGAATCCCAGAATCACAGAATCACAGAATCATAGAATCATAGAACCACAGAATCACAGAATCACAGAACCCCAGAATCATAGAATCCCAGAATCACAGAATCACAGAATCATAGAATCATAGAA
>VWZE01021545.1:24319-39690 GCA_013396675.1 Eubucco bourcierii
TCAATCACAGGCTCAATCACAGGATCAATCACAGGATCAATCTCAGGATCAATCACAGGATCAATCACAGGCTCAATCACAGGCTCAATCACAGGATCAATCACAGGATCAATCACAGGCTCAATCACAGGCTCAATCACAGGCTCAATCTCAGGATCAATCACAGGATGACAGAATCACAGACCTGTTTGGATTGGAAAAGCCCTTGAAGACCCTCAGCTCCAACCACCAACCCCGCACCACCATGGCCACCAAACCCTGTCCCCAGGTGCCACGGCCACATGTTTGTTGAACACCTCCAGAGACAGTGACTCCACCACCTCCCTGGGCAGCCTGCTCCACCACCAGAGAGATGGGAGATGCCCCATGCCTGGAACATTCCAGATCAGGTCGTTTGGAGCTCTGAGCAACCTGTTCTGGTTGCAAATGTCCCTGCTGACTGCAGGAGAAGTGGAGCAGATGAGTTTTAAAGGTCCCTTCCTACCCAAACCCAAAAGATCACCAGAGTTAAAAGAAAGGGATATGAGAGATACTCAGGAGGGAGCAATCAGCCACAGTTCTTCCACCTCTCTTGAAGGGCAGGGGCAATGAGCAACCATCACTGTGGGGTGGCTGGAGAGCACGTGAGGGATCACCATTTCTGTGCCTTGCTGTTCTGCCAGCAGCCCCATACCCACCCCAGCTCCCTTGGTGCCACTTCGAGCAGGGAGAAATATTGCTCAGCTCCCTGAAAGTGAAAACAAACAGAGCATGAACCAAATAAAAAATAAATAAACACACACACACACAGAGAGAGCTAAAAAAAAAAGGCAGCTAAAATAATTACAGCTTACAACAAATCAATGGGAACCTTGTAGTAGCCTCAGGCCAGGGTAAGACACAGTGCTTGGTGCTTAACATGCTCAGAGCTTGCTCACTTCTGCAGCTGCTACGGATTAGTGATGGGAGAGACATCCCCAGGAAGCACAAACCATCCTCAGCTGTGCCCAGCTTTTGGGATCCCAGCACATGAAGGGCATGGATTTGCTGGAGAGGCTCCAGAGGAGGCCACAAAGATCATAGAATCATAGAATGGGAAGGTTGGAAGGGACCTCAAGGATCAGCCAGTTCCAACCCCCTGCCATAGGCAGGGACACCTCCCACTAGCACAGCTCACTCAAGGCCTCCTCCAACCTGGCCTTGAACACCTCCAGGGAGGTTGTGGAGCACAGAATCACCCAATGTGATCTTTGATCACATTGGGTGATTCTGTGCTCCACAACCTCCCTGGGCAACCTGTGCCAGCGTCTCACCACCCTCACTGCAAACAACTTCCTCCTAACATCCAGTTTCCATCTCCCTTCTGCCACTTTAAACCCATTCCTCCTCCTCCTCTCATCACAAGCCCTTGTCAGTAGTCCCTCCCCAGCCTTCCTGGAGCCCCCTTCAGATCCTGGAAGGCCACTCCAAGCTCTCCTGGAAGCCTTCTCCTCTCCAGGCTGCAGAGCCCCAACTCTCTCAGCCTGTCCTCACAGCAGAGCTGCTGCAGCCCTCTCAGCATCTTGGTGGCCTCCTCTGGACCCACTCCAACACTTCCATGTCCTTCCTGTGCTGGGGGCTCCAGAACTGCACACAGGACTTGTGCCTAGAGGGATAGAAAACCTCCCCTGTGGGGACAAGCTGAAAGTTGGAGCTGTTCAGCCTGGAGAGGAGAAGGCTCCAGGGAGACCTTAGAGCAGCATTTCAGCATCTGAAGGGCACCTGCAGGAAGGCCTGGGAGGGGCTGTTTAGAAGGGCCTGTGGGATAGGATGAGGGACAAGGGTTTGAAAGTGGAGCAGGGCAGATACAGGTTGGACATCAAGAGGAAGTTCTGCACAGTGAGGGTGGTGAGACACTGGAGCAGGCTGCCCAGGGAGATTGGGGTTGAGGTCCCATCTCTGGAGGTATTCAAGAGCAAGCTTGATGTGACCCTGAGCAACATGCTCAGGTTGGAGGTGTCCTTGCAGGGGGGTTGGACAAGACAACCTTCAAAAGTCCCTTCTGACCCAATGCATTCTGTGATCCCCTCAGAGCTCTGCCCTCCTCTGCTGGGGTGGTGACCAAGCCTGAGCATTTGGGCAGGAATCTTCTGATGCTAGGATCATAGAACCCTACTCTGGTTTGGGTGGGAAGGGATCTTTGGAGCCCATCTAGTCCAAGCTCCTGCAGTCAGCAGGGACATCTGCAACTCTCTGTGCTCTTGCAGCCCAGAGAGCAACCAGAGCCTGGGCTGCAGCAAGAGCAGTGTGGGCAGCAGGGTGAGGGAAGTGATCCTGCCCCTCTGCTCTGCACTGCTGAGACCTCATCTGGAGTGCTGCATCCAGTTCTGGAGCCCCTGGGACAAGAGGGGATGGAGGGGATGGAAAGGGTCCAGAGAAGGGCCACGAGGATGAGCTGAGGGCTGGAGCTGCTCTGCTGTGAGGAGAGACTGAGGCAGTTTGGGCTGTGCAGGCTGGAGAGGAGAAGGCTCCCAGGTGACCTTCTTGTGGCCTTGCAGTATCTGAAGGGAGCTACAAGAAAGCTGGGGAGGGACTTTTTAGGCTGTCAGGTAGGGATAGGACTGGAGGGAGTGGAACAAAGCTGGAAATGGGGAGATTCAGACTGGATGTTAGGAAGAAGTTCTTCACCATGAGGATGCTGAGAGCCTGGCAGGGGTTGCCCAGGGAGGTGGTGGAAACATCATCCCTGGAGGTGTTTAAGGCCAGGCTGGATGAGGCTGTGGGTAGCCTGAGCTAGTGTGAGGTGTCCCTGGGCATGGCAGGGGGGTTGGAACTGGCTGATCCTTGTGGTCCCTTCCAACCCTGACTGATTCTGTGATTCTATCATTCTGTCATTCTCAGACCTGCTGAGCCCTGCTCTGTGCCTCAGCCTCCACCTTAAGGAACCATCTGACAGTGTCATAGAATGTCAGGGGTGGGAAGGGTCCTCTGGAGATCATCAAGTGCAACCCCCTCTGCTAAAACAGAGCCACCCAGGGCTTTTGCATCTATTTCTTGAGCCATAGACCAGCAGAAGTCGTTGCTTTCCCCGTGGCACACTCCTCATTTGCAGAGTCCTTTTATTCTCCCGCGGCCACCTTTTGTTCTACGTCCTCCCTGCATTTTCTCTCTCTCCCCTCCCTCCTCTCTCCCATTCAATCCCCTCCACTGAACATTTCCCTCTCAATTAGAGTGGTGGCACCTATGGAGAGCAGCTGGCCAGGGAGAGGCTTTGAAATGCATGGAGTGGCTCTGTCCTCAATTACCTGTCCAGAGATCTCTCCAGCCCAGCACTTGCAGTTAACTCCTCCTTTGCAGGGAGCTTTGCAACACCACTCAGATGGAACAAGATGGTTTTTGCTCCAACCCAGGCAACAAAGTGAGGGAGAACAGAGCCCTGTGGCACTCTCCATCCTCCCAGATTAGCAGAGCTAAATCCCTTGGCAGTGTTGGCAGCAGGGGGTGGTGGCTCTAAGAGATAAGACCCCAAGTTAATGCTTTTTCCCATGGCTGGTAGACTGCTCCTGCCTGCATCACCTTGGAGCTGGCAGCACTACCCTTCCCCTGCCAAGGATGGGCTCTGAGCCTTGCCCATTAGGAAGCAATTCTTACCCAGGAGGGTCTGGAGACACTGGCACAGGTTGCCCAGGGAGGTTGTGGAGCACAGAATCACAGAATGTGATCTTTGATCACATTCTGTGATTCTGTGCTCCACAACCTCCCTGGAGGTGTTCAAGGCCAGGTTGGATGAGGCTTTGAGTGACCTGTACTAATGGGAGGTGCCTATGGCAGGGGGGTTGGAACTGGATGATCTTTATGGTCCCTTTCAACCCAAACCATTCTGTGATTCTGTGATCCTTCAGCTTTTGGCCACACTTGGAGATAGGGTTGGGACAGAGGAGTGAGCTCTGCCTGTGTCTAGGTATAAGGAAGTGTGACAAAGTCAGAGTTAAGGGACATGCCCATCCTCAGCTGGGACCTTCTGGGGGGTCATTGTGGGTCTGGGTGAGTGAATGAGTCCCTGAGCATCCAGACATGTCCTCAGCAGTGCTGGAATCACAGGATGTCAGGGGTTGGAAGGGACCCAAAGAGATGATCCAGTCCAACCCTCCTACCAGAGCAGGAGCAGACAATCTAGCTCAGGGTTGTAATTTGCAGGATGCTCTCTCAACCCCCAGCACCTGATGGGTCACTTAATGATGGAACCTCATCGGGGCCAGGAGGGTCACAGGCTCACAGGATGTCAGGGGTTGGAAGGGACCCAAAGAGATGATCCAGTCCAACCCTCCTACCAGAGCAGGAGCAGACAATCTAGCTCAGGGTTGTAATTTGCAGGATGCTCTCTCAATCCCCAGCACCTGATGGGTCACTTAATGATGGAACCTCATCGGGGCCAGGAGGGTCACAGGCTCACAGGATGTCAGGGGTTGGAAGGGACCCAAAGAGATGATCCAGTCCAACCCTCCTACCAGAGCAGGAGCAGACAATCTAGCTCAGGGTTGTAATTTGCAGGATGCTCTCTCAATCCCCAGCACCTGATGGGTCACTTAATGATGGAACCTCATCGGGGCCAGGAGGGTCACAGGCTCACAGGATGTCAGGGGTTGGAAGGGACCCAAAGAGATGATCCAGTCCAACCCTCCTACCAGAGCAGGAGCAGACAATCTAGCTCAGGGTTGTAATTTGCAGGATGCTCTCTCAATCCCCAGCACCTGATGGGTCACTTAATGATGGAACCTCATCGGGGCCAGGAGGGTCACAGGCTCACAGGATGTCAGGGGTTGGAAGGGACCCAAAGAGATGATCCAGTCCAACCCTCCTACCAGAGCAGGAGCAGACAATCTAGCTCAGGGTTGTAATTTGCAGGATGCTCTCTCAATCCCCAGCACCTGATGGGTCACTTAATGATGGAACCTCATCGGGGCCAGGAGGGTCACAGGCTCACAGGATGTCAGGGGTTGGAAGGGACCCAAAGAGGTCACCAAGTCCAAGCCCCCTGCCAGAGCAGGACCAGACAATCCAGCTCAGGGCACACAGGAACACATCCAGACAGGCCTGGAAAGGCTCCACAAAAGGAGACTCCACAACCTCTCTGGGCAGCCTGTGCCAGGGCTCTGGGACCCTGCCTTCATGCAGCTTACAGCACACTGTGAGCCATGCACACTCACATGGCACCCTGTGGCCATTGCAGAGTCAGAGAATGCATTGGCTTGGAAAGGACCCTGGAAGGTTATCTTGTCCAACTCCCCCTGCAGTCAGCAGGGACATATTCAGCTAGATCAGGCTGCCCAGGGCCACATCAAGTCACAGTGGGTGATGGGAGCCACAATCAGAGGACCTGTGGGCTTTGTCCCCATGCAAAGGGAGGACAAAGAGAGACAGGGACCTGCTGGAGAGAGTCCAGCAGAGAGCCAGGAGGATGCCTGGGGGGGTTGAGCATCTGCCCTGTGGAGAGAGACTGAGAGCCCTGGGGCTGTTTGGTCTGGAGAAGAGAAGGCTGAGAGGAGATCTCATCAATGTCTGCAAACATCTGAGGGGTGGGGGAGAAGTGGAGGGGGCCAAGCACTTTTGGGTGGTCAGCAGCAATGAGCCAAGGAGCAGTGGGGACAAACTGGAACAGAGAAGGTTTCAGCTCAGCTTGAGGAGAAACTTCTTTAGAGTGAGGGTGCCAGAGCCCTGGAGCAGGCTGCCCAGAGAGGTTGTGCAGTCTCTGGAGACTTTCCAAGCCCACCTGGATGCATTCCTGTGTGGACTGCCCTGGAGAGGATCCTGCTTTGGCAGGGGGCTTGGACTGGATGATCTTTGAAGGTCCCTTCCAACCTCTAAGGTTCTGTGAGTGTGTGAAAGGTGCTGCTGAGGCAGTGCCTGGAGCAGTGTGGGTGTGCAGTGGTGTGGGGGTGTGAGAGCATGTCCAAGCCTGTGTGTCCTTGAGCAGGGGCTTGGGAAGGAGGATTAAATGCCAAGTGCTCTGCAGAGCTTGGCCAGAGGGCTAAAGCCTGATGTATTGAACCTGCTGGGCTGTTGATGGATCCCTGGGCTTAGAAGCTTTTCTCCTCTCTGGCAGCACTCACACAGCATCTCAAAAACTCCCAGAATCCCAGCACAGTGTGGTTGGAAGGGACCTCTGGAGATCAGCCAGTCCAACCCCCCTTGCCCAAGCAGGGGCACCCACAGCAGTTTGCCCAGGGGCACTATGGCCAGGGGGGGTTGGATGCTCTGCAGAGAAGGAGACTCCACAACCTCTCTGGGCAGCCTGCTGCAGGCCTCCAGCACCCTCACAACAAAGAAGTTTCTCCTCATGTCGAGGTGGAATCTTCTGTGTCCCAGTTTGTGTCCACTGCCCCTTGTCCTGTCACTGGGCAAGGCTCCAGTCCCATCCTCTTGCCCCCCACCCTTTAACTGTTGCTGAGCACTGATCAGATCCCCTCTCAGGCTATTCCTTTTCAGATTGACCAGCCCCAGGTCTCTCAGTCTTTCCCTTCCACCACACCAGCAGCAGCAGCAGCAGGCAGGCCAAAGGGCCAGGCAAGGTGGGCAGTGGGCAGCCTGGCATCTCTTCATTGCCCCTTGTCCTCTCACAGGGCAGCACTAACAGCCTGAGCCCTTCTTCTTGATATCCACCACTCAGCTATCTGTAAACATTCCAAGATGCCCTCCTCAGCCTTCCCTTTTTCCAGAAGAACCATCCTCATGCCTCCTGGAGAAGCCTTGGTCCCTTCATTTGAATGCTTCTGCTCCCAGGAAAAGAGTTGGCAGTGATGGGAGTGCTTGGGCAGAGGATCTCAGGAGGGGATAGAAAGGCAAAGTCAAAACTTAATAAGACATTAAGACAACAGACTCATTAAAAAGTCATTAGTCTCTGTCAGGAGTGCCTTTAATTAACAAATGCCAGGAGCTGCAGCACTGTCTTGTTGCTGCCACTGTGCCTCACCAGGATTGTGACCACCTGAATGCCACTAATTAAATGCCATTTACAGCTCCTCCCCCACCCCAAACCTGGCAGCAGAATTTCAACACTCTGCCAATTTTTTTTATTTTTTTTTTCCCCTCTGCAGCCTCCAAATTCACCTCATTTGTCATTGTCCTTCCCACACAGCCCTTTCTTGGAAAACCTTCCCTCTCCTCCTCCCTTCATCAGAAGTGCTTTTGAAAGGTTCTTTCCATCTTCCAGTCACTTAGCCAAATCCCACATTTCTCCTGTGTTTTTGAGGCTGCCACTGCTGTGTGGCAGCTTGGGGAGCTGAGCTTTCTGTGGGATAGAGACCTGGTGGCTCTTCTATGGGGTCTAGCTGAAGATCAGCATCATAGACTCATAGGATGGTAGGGGTTGGAAGGGACTTCTGGAGGCCATCGAGTCCAAAGCAGGATCAGCCAGGGCAGGTGAGACAGGAACACATCACAGAATCACAGAACTAATCAGGTTGGAAAAGACCCTCAAGACCTTCAAGTCCAACCTGTCACTGCTCATCCAGACAAGTCTTGAAAGTCTCCAGAGAGGAAGACTGCACAACCTCTCTAGGCAGCCTGCTCCAGGCCTTCAGCATCCTCACACCAAAAAAGTTTCTCCTCCAGCTCAAGTGAAGCCTTCTGGTTTCCAGTTTGTGTCCCCATTGCCCTTTGTCCTATCCTCATTGCAGAGGTTTAGATGACCTTTAAAGGTCCCTTTCAAACCAAACCATTCTGTGATTTAATATCTTCATTTATGCTGGGTTGATGCAAAGCTCGACCTGAGGCTGCAGTGTGAGTGCAGCCCAGACAGCAACTGTGTGCTGGGCTGCAGCAAGAGCAGTGTGGGCAGCAGGGCAAGGGAGGGGATTGTGCCCCTTGGCTCTGCTCTCCTCAGACCCCACCTGCAGTCCTGGGTGCAGTTCTGGAGCCCCCAGCACAGGAAGGACATGGAAGTGTTGGAGCCAGAGCAGAGGAGGCCACCAAGATGCTGAGAGGGCTGCAGCAGCTCTGCTGTGAGGACAGGCTGAGAGAGTTGGGGCTCTGCAGCCTGGAGAGGAGAAGGCTTCCAGGAGACCTTGGAGTGGCCTTCCAGAATCTGAAGGGGGCTACAGGAAGACTGGGGAGGGACTACTGACAAGGGCTTGGAATGACAGAACAAGGGGAATGGGTTTGAAGTGGCAGAGGGGAGATTGAAAGTGGATGTCAGGAGGAAGTTGNAGGGAGGTTGTGGTTGCTCCCTCCCTGGAGGTGTTGAAGGCCAGGTTGGAGGAGGCCTTGAGTGAGCTGTGCTAGTGGGAGGTGTTCCTGCCTATGGCAGGGGGTTGGAACTGGCTGATCCTTGAGGTCCCTTCCAACCTTCCCATTCTATGATTCTATGATTTTATGCTCTGGATGAGAAGATTGAGTCCAGCATCAATAAGTATGCAGATGACACCAAGTTGGAGTCAAGTGTGGATCTGTTAGAGGTCAGGAGGGGTCTGCAGAGAGACCTGGGCAGGCTGGACAGATGGGCACAATCCAGTGCCAGGAGTTTTAACAAGTCCAAGTGTCAGATTCTGCACTTTGGCCACAACAACTCCATGAGGTGCTACAGGCTGGGGACAGAGTGGTTACAGGGAAGCCAGGCAGAGAGGGACCTGGGGGTGCTGACTGGCAGCTGAACATGAGCCAGCAGTGTGCCCAGGTGGCCAAGAAGGCCAATGGCATCCTGACCTGCATCAGCAATGGTGTGGGCAGCAGGAGCAGGGCAGTCCTTCTACCCCTGTACTCAGCACTGCTCAGGCCACACCTTGAGTGCTGTGTCCAGTTCTGGACCCCTCAGTTCAAGAGAGATGTTGAGGTGCTGGAAGGTGTCCAGAGAAGGGCAGCAAGGCTGGGGAGGGGCCTGGAGCACAGCCCTGTGAGGAGAGGCTGAGGGAGCTGGGGGTGTGCAGCCTGCACAAGAGGAGGCTCAGGGCAGAGCTCATTGCTCTCTGCAGCTACCTGAAGGGAGGTTGTGGCCAGCTGGGGTTGGGCTCTGCTGCCAGGCACCCAGGGACAGAAGAGGACACAGCCTCAAGCTGTGCCAGGGCAGGGTCAGGCTGGAGGTTAGGAAGAAGTTGTTGACAGCAAGAGAGATTGGCACTGGGCTGGGCTGCCTGGGGAGGTGGTGGAGTCCCCATCCCTGGAGGTGTTTGAGAGGAGGCTGCATGAGGCACTGAGTGCCAGGGGTCAGTTAATGAGAAGGTGTTGGGTGCTAGGTTGGACTCAATGATCCTGGAGGTCTTTTCCAGTGTGGTTCATTCTGTGGTTCTATGAAGCTGTTCCTCATCTAAGGCTCCTTCAGCATCATCCCTAGCAAGGAAAAATCCTCACTCTTTCCACCCATGGGTGACAGCTCCAGCCAGGCCTCTTGCTCTGGTCCATGTCCCATCACCAGGCAGTCCAGAGCCTGCAGATGCTCCTTGGCCATCTCCAGGCATCTTTTGAGAAGTGCTGGGGTTGATGCTTGAGGGGTAAGCTCTGTCAGCTTCATTTATTCCTCTGCACTGCACTTGCACAGAGGCTCCTCTGTCAGAGCTGCAGCAGTGGAAAAAAAACCAAAACCCAAAACAAAACAAAATAAAACCACAAACCAAACCCGAGGTGCCCATCTGGCAGCCACCCCCACCCCAGAGCCTTTTGTAGCTGAGCTCTGAGCAGCTGCTCTTGTGGTGAGCAGAGCCCCCCCCGGAGGGCTGCCAGCCCTGGGCAAGGGAAGTCCACTCAAGCTGATGGCCTGAAATAGCTGAGCATGTCAGCATCTGCAGCAGCCTGGCTGGCCAGGGAATACCCGGGGGTGGGGAGGGGGGAAACTCCTCAAAGCAATAAAAGAAAGGAAGCAAAGGCCCTTGGAGATGAGGTCAAAGCAGGAAAAATTGTGCCCAAGAGCTGAGGAAGGGGGTTGCAGCCAGACATCCTCTCCTTCTTTTCCCTGCAACCAGCAGCAGCCAAACCTCAGCTCTTCTCTCCTCCTTGTCCCTGGGCAGCTCTGGAGCTGGGGAAAGAAAAGGCATTGCCATGGCTCTGGCTTGACTGCTCATCATCTGGTGAGACCAGTGGTGGTCTGACCAGGAGGTGAGGCAGGGTCCCTTTGAACAGAGCACTGCTCAGACTCCCAGCTCTGCCAGTACTAAGTTCATACCCAGAACTGTCTGTGAGTACAAGAGCTCCTCTTCAGGGAATTCCTGCTCTGGCAGGGGGTTTGGACTTGATGATCTTTTGAGGTCCCTTCCAGCCCCTGGCATTCAGTGATTCTGTGATTCAGGGTTTGGGTTGGAAAAGCCTTCTAAGACCACCCAGTCTCAACCATCAACACCACCCTGGCCACTAAAACCCATCCCTGAGTGCCAGGGCCTTTAGCAGAAGTGTAAACCCAGCTGGGATCCTGTACAAGGAGTTGGCTCAACTACTGCCAGCCTGAGATTATGAGGAGTTGATGTCCTCCATCCTACACCACTCCCTGGAGCAGTTCCAGGTCAGATTGGTGGAGGTGAGCAACCTGCTCTAGTTGGAATCATAGAATCACAGAACCATAGAACCATAGAACCATAGAACAATAGAACCATAGAACCATAGAACCATAGAATCATAGAACAATAGAACCATAGAACCATAGAATCACAGAATCATAGAGTCATAGAATCATAGAATGGGAAGGTTGGAAGGGACCTCAAGGATCAGCCAGTTCCAACCCCCTGCCATAGGCAGGGACACCTCCCACTAGCACAGCTCACTCAAGGCCTCCTCCAACCTGGCCTTGAACACCTCCAGGGAGGGAGCAGCCACAACCTCCCTGGGCAGCCTGTGCCAGTGTCTCACCACCCTCACTGCAAAAAACTTCTTCCTAACATCCAGTTTCAATCTCCCCTCTGCCACTTCAAACCCATTCCCCTTGTCCTGCCATTCCAAGCCCTTGTCAACAGTCCCTCCCCAGCCTNCAGAACTGCACACAGTACATAGAACCATAGAACCATAGAATCATAGAATCACAGAATCATGGAACCATAGAACCACAGAACCATAGAATCAGAGAATCACAGAACCATAGAATCACAGAATCATGGAACCATAGAACCACAGAACCATAGAATCACAGAATCACAGAACCATAGAATCATAGAATCACAGAATCATGGAACCATAGAACCACAGAACCATAGAACCACAGGACCACAGAACCATAGAATCACAGAATCATGGAACCATAGAACCATAGAATCACAGAATCATGGAACCATAGAACCACAGAACCATAGAATCAGAGAATCACAGAACCATAGAATCACAGAACCACAGAATCATAGAATCAACCTGGTTGGAAGAGTTCTCCAAGCTTATCCAATCCAACCTATAAACAAGCCCTAGGCAGGGATGATGGCTCCACTACCTCCCTGGGCAGCCTGTTCCAGTGCCTGCCTTAAACCACCTTGATCTCCTTGGCTCTGGCCACCTTTCCTTTCTCCTCCCCCAGAAAACAGCCCCTTTGTGTCCCCGAGGGACGAGACTAACTTCAGAAGCCTTCCAGCTTTGTGCTGACCTCTATTGGCAACCTCACATCAAATCAATTTAACTGCAGGCTCCTGATTTCCTCCAAGCTCTGCTCCTCTCTCCTGTTGTCCTCAGCGTTCCCTGCCAAGCTTTGATCCGACAATCAAAGGTCCCCCTTCAGCTGCACACGAACCCGAGGACAGCAGCAAACAGGGAGCCATGAAATATCCAACAGCCTCACACCAGGATTTACATAACACTGACACTGAAGGCATCAAAAGGAATCATTTATTAGACAGCAGCAATTACAGCAAAGGCTCCTCTGAAGAGGGAGCTGCCAGCAGGTGACACGGGCTCATAAATGCTGGGATCTCTCCCGGCTCTGAAGTGACACTCCTCCTGCTTTACACCTTCCTCACAAGCTCCCAGCTACAGGCATCTCCAAACCTCCCCATGGGCTCCCTGTTTTCCACAGCCTGAGTGACAGCAGATTTGCAGAGACCTCTAGAATGAGTTTGGGCTCTTAGAAGCACAGAGTGGAAGAATGGGAGGGGTTGGAGCTCATCCAGTGCCACCCCACTGCTCAAGCAGGGCATCCACCAAGATGCTGAGAGGGCTGCAGCAGCTCTGCTATGAGGACAGGCTGAGAGAGTTGGGGCTCTGCAGCCTGGAGAGGAGAAGGCTTCCAGGAGACCTTGGAGTAGCCTTCCAGGATCTGAATTGGGCTCCAGGAAGGCTGGGGAGGGACTATTGACAGGGTCTTGTAATGACAGGACAAGGGGAATGGGTTTGAAGTGGCAGAGGGGAGATTGAAAGTGGATGTTAGGAGGAAGTTGTTTGCAGTGAGGGTGGTGAGACACTGGCACAGGTTGCCCAGGGAGGTTGTGGCTGCTCCCTGCCTGGAGGTGTTCAAGGCCAGGTTGGAGGAGGCCTTGAGTGCCCTGTGCTAGTGGGAGGTGTCCCTGCCTATGGCAGGGGGTTGGAACTGGCTGATCCTTGAGGTCCCTTCCAACCTTCCCATTCTATGGCATTATGATTCTGTGATCCACAGCAGTTTGCCGAGGAGCACAATGGCCAGGGTGGGGTTGGAAGCTTTCCAGAGAAGAATCCACAACCTCTCTGGGCAGCCTGCTCCAGTCCTGTTAGCATCAGTAACCCTCATATCCCTGAATCCAGGCATGGTAGGGTGGTAAGAGATCTCTGGAGATCATCCAGTGCCACCCCACTGCTCAAGCAGGGCACCCACAGCAGCTTGCCCAGGAGCATAATGGCCAGGGTGGGGTTGGAAGCTTTCCAGAGAAGGAGACTCCAACCTTTCTGGGCAGACTGCTCCAGGCCTCCAGCACCCTCACAACAAAGAAGTTTCTCCTCTTGGTCAAAAGTCCACCTGGGTTCCAGTTTGCTCTCCTTCCCCCTTGTTCTGTCTCTGGGCACCACTGACCACAGTCTGGTTCCATCCTCTTGCCCTCCACCCTTTAGCTCTTGCTGAGCATTGATCAGATCCCTTCTGGGGCTGCTCTTCTCCAGGCTGATGAGGTCCAGGTCTCTCAGCCTTTTCTCATCAGACAAATGTTCCAGTCCCTCCATCACCCTCACAGCTTTCATTTGACTCTCTCTGGTGTCTCTAACTGCTGTCAGCCTGGCCATGATGGGCTCAGTCCCAGAAAGAGGGTGCAGGATGAGGCTTTGCAAAATGACTTGCAGCTGGATGTGGCCTGAAGCATGTCCAATGCTCTCAAGTTCCAGCAGGGAAGGAAGGGAGGTGATGTGAAGCACCATCCACAAGAAGATCACTCAAGCATCTGGGGAAATGGCTTTGGAAAGCATTCCTAGGAACAATTCAGGTCTCACAAGCCAGGCCAGAGCCCAGTCCAAACCTATCCAGACACCAAAATTAACTAAGGAAAGCCCAGCTCTGTATTGCGTGAGGCAGACTTAACACTGTGGCTTCATGGTGCCAGGTAATTGTGGTTCTCCCTGCTGTCAGGTGATGGAATGAGAAGAAATGACCTCAAATTGCACCAGGGGAGAGTTAGGTTGGAGATGAGGAAAAATTTCTTTGCTGCAAGAGTGGTCAGGGATTGGCACAGGCTACCCAGGGAGGTGACGGAGCTGCCATGCCTGGCAGTGCCCAACTAATGTGTGGCTATGGCACCTGGGGCCATGGATTAGTGCCCATGGTGGTGTTGGGTTGCTGCTTGGACTGGGTGACCTGAGAGGGTTTTTCCAATGGAAACAGCTCTGTGATTCTGTCTGGGTGAGAGCTGGGGATAGAGATTCCAGAGAGGTTGTAGATTCTCCTTCTCTGCAGAGCTTCCAAACCCACCTGGACATTATGATCCTGGGCAAGCTGCTGTGGGTGCCCCTGCTTGAGCAGGGGAGTTGGACTGGGTGACCTCCAGAGGTACCTTCCAACCCCCATCCCTCTACAATGCCACAATCTGAGAAAGCAAATGGCCAAAGGCAATCTCTGGAGTGGTTTTTTGGTTTTTTTTTGGTTGGAGTCTCTCTTCTCTCTGGCCACAATCTCCTTTCTGGAGCTGAGTGGGTGACCTGCAGACACAGAGTTAATTTTGTGTCTTATCTCCTCTGATGTTCATCCTGCTGCTATGGAGCACTGGTTTGAGCTCCCACACTGCCTTCTCCTGTGCCTGCTGATATAGCCTTTAGCCCAGGAGCCAGCCTGGCTTCCACTCAGCCAAAACAAAACCCAAGATAAATAATCTGAGAATTTGGAGATGCTTGATTGTCATAGCAACCCTGCAGCCCTCCTCCTCCCGAGCTGCCTGCCAGTGCTGGGGAGCTGGCTGGAGCTCCAGGGAGGACCATTTCCCCCACCACCCCCCCAGTTCCCATCTGCTTTTCAGGGATGCAATCCCACCCATCTCCTTGGTTGGAGATCTCCATGTCCACCTCATCCTGCCTCTGAGGTTTGTCCCTGTTATTTAGCCCCAGGCAGTATCATGCCCAAGGCTGATGGCACTAAAGCAGCCCTGGGGTGGCTCTAAGGCAGCTGTGACTGTCACCAACACTCCACACTCTGCCCAGTGTTTAGCCCAGCTGCTTCCACTGCCAGGAGATAGGAGCAGAGGGTGGGGGCAAGGAGCTTGTTCTGCCCAACCTGGTGTCTGAACATCCTGAGACACATCAAAACAGGACAAACATTTTTTTTAGTGTGCAAGGAAAAATAAAAACGCACAACCACCATAAACCACACACACACAAAAGAAAACTCAAAACCAAACAGGTCTCAGCTTTTCCCTCCCCAGTTTCCACTCGCAGAATGTGCTTTATTTACCCTGCTCCATCCTCTTAATTCTGATGGGTTTTGCCTTCCAGCAACAGAAGCTCTTAAGCCAGCTCAAAACAGGCAGGCAGAGCGATTGCTCCCACCCCAGCTCGCTGGCATTAATGGCAACTGAGATCAAAGACATTACTGGGGTGAATCCTGGTCCTGGGGAGAGGTGTGTGTGCAGTTTGGAGGTGATGCACAGATCCAATCCTGTCTATCCAGGGCTGTGTCCACACTCTGGAGGCAGCTGAAGTAAGGTCAAAGCCTGCTGAGTGCTGCTGCTCCTCCGCGAGGGTCTGGAGCAGCAGTGGTGGCTTTGCTGTGGCATCGCTGCCTCAGAGGGGTAGAGATGATTGCAAAGCCTCCTGAAAGGCAGTGCTGGCACTCAGGGGTTTAGTTGCATGCTTGGGCTTCTCTTCAGTTCGAGACCAGGTATTATTTATAAAAACAGAAAGCAGGAGAAACAGGGAGAGAGAGGAGGGAGTGGGGGAAATATCAAAGGGCTCTTGAATTTGCCTGCCGCGTGTGAGCAAGCAGCTTTTTGGATCAGATCACAGCCCTGATGCAGAAAGCTGATGGGGGGGGAGGGGGGGGGGGAACTGAGGCACACCAACACCACACTAAC
>VWZE01021545.1:48070-62533 GCA_013396675.1 Eubucco bourcierii
GTCGAGGTCCTGCTGCAGAGCCCTTCTGCCCTCCAACCCAGCAACATCAGCCCCCAGCTTGGTGCCAGCTGCAAATTTGCTGTGCCTGACTCGATGAGTCACAGAGAGCCAGAGGGTCTCTCCTCAGCCTCCTTTTCTCCAGGCTGCACAACCCCAACTCCCTCAGCTACTCCTCACCAGCTCTCCAGACCCCTCACCAGCTTGGTTGCTCTTTTGAATAAGAAGCTGGGGATGGTACTTTGATCTGAGTGGGGTTAACCAGGGCTCCACACTCTGCTCTGTGTGGGCAGTCCAAGGTTGGGATCAATCTGCTGAAGGTGGTATGAGGCTGGAGGGGGGGTTGGGGNGAGTCCAGTTCCCTTGTCTGCTACAGACTTGCTGTGACCTTGGCTTGGCTGTATAGACCCAGTGTAATTAGATCCCAAAATCAATGGGGGCTTGGAGGTGGATGTTTAAACGTCTTTATTGATCTGGCCCTTAGCCTTGCTCTACCTCATTTCCCCAGCTCTAGAGCAAGCTCAGACTCGTGTCTGTGGCCAAGCAGTGCAGAACTTTGCTGTACCTCAGAACCAACCTTTCCCTCCCCCTTACCCCAACGCTGTGCCCATGACCTTGGGCTGGCCACTTGGCTCTGTCACAGCTTTGCTGCTTGTGTTCAAGGAGGAGTGGGCAGCACTTTGCTGGGCTGAGGGATTTGGAAATCATAGAATCATAGAATGGGAAGGTTGGAAGGGACCTCAAGGATCATCTAGTTCCAACCCCCTGCCATAGGCAGGGACACCTCCCACTAGCACAGCTCACTCAAGGCCTCCTCCAACCTGGTCTTGAACACCTCCAGGGAGGGAGCAACCACAACCTCCCTGGGCAACCTGTGCCAGTGTCTCACCATGATCCCAAAGTGAACAGTAACCTCCCTCCCCCTTACCCCAACGCTGTGCCCATGACCTTGGGCTGGCCACTTGGCTCTGTCACAGCTTTGCTGCTTGTGTTCAAGGAGGAGTGGGCAGCACTTCGCTGGGCTGAGGGATTTGGAAATGATCCCAAAGTGAACAGTAACCTCCCTCCCCTTACCCCAACACTGTGCCCATGACCTTGGGCTGGCCACTTGGCTCTGTCACAGCTTTGCTGCTTGTGTTCAAGGAGGAGTGGGCAGCACTTCGCTGGGCTGAGGGATTTGGAAATGATCCCAAAGTGAGCAGTAAAAGACACTATAAAAACAGATTAAAAGATGATTAGGAACCTCACCATAATAATAACAAGTTAATAGCCCCTGATACCTGTCATGGAAGTGAGGATTATCAGATAATCCCAACGAAGCCTGGTGGCACTACATGACAGCTCCAGATGATAGGAAAGCCTCCTTGAGACTCCTGCTTCCTAAAATATGAGTATTTGTTACTCCTGCAAAATATTAATTACTCAACCCTTCATCTGAGGTGCAAAACCTGTGTCACAGAATCACAGGCACTTTGAGGTTGGCAAAACCCCTCAGGACCACCAAACCCAACCTGGAACACTTCTCTACAAGGTTCACCTTAAACCACAGCCCCAAGCACCACATCCAAACCACCCTCAAACACAGCCAGGGTGGGTGACTCCACTACCTCCCTGGGCAACTCCTTCCAGCCCCTGACCATTCTCTCTGTGAAAAACTTCTTCCTGATGTCCAATCTAAACCTCCCCAGCCTCAGTTTGAGGCCATTCCCCCTTGTTCTGTCTCCAATTCCCTGTGAGCAGAGCCTCTCCATGGTGTCCCTTCAGGCAGCTGTAGACAACAGTGAAGTCTTCCCTCAGCCTTCTCTGTTCCACACTAACCATCCCCAACTCCCTCAATCACTTCTCATAAGATTTATTCTCTAGGCCCTTCCACAGCTTTGTTGCCCTCCTCTAGACCCACTTCAGCACCTCCACATCTCTCTTCACACAGACAGCTCTGGGGCCCCATGCTGTTTAAAAAAAACCACCCTCCAGGTTTGCAGCTGCAGGTCCCTGCCTCTGAGCTGCTCTGAGGAGGAGTAGGATCCTGATCAGGGCTGGGCTTAGATAATAATTGAACCCAAAAGTCTTAAAGGTCTGGAGTGGCTGGAAAGCTACTCAGCAGAGGGTGTTGACTGATAGCCAGCTGAAAGTGTGCCAGTGTGTGCCCAGGTAGCCAAGAAGCCAAACATCATCCTGGCCTGGATCAGCAGCAGTGTGGCCAGCAGGAGCAGGGCAGGGGTTGTCCCCATGGACTCAGCACTGGTGAGGTCACACCTTGAGTGCTGGGTTCAGTTTTGAGCCCTTCACTCCAAAAAGGGCATTGAGGGGCTGGGGTGGGCTCAGAGAAGGGCAGCAGAGCTGGGGAAGGGTCTGGAGAAGAGAGCTGGTGAGGAACAGCTGAAGGAGCTGTTCAAGCCTGGAGAAAAGGAGGCTGAGGGGAGACCTTCTGACTCTACAGCTCTCTCTAAGGAGGTTGGAGTGAGCTGGGGGTTGGTCAGTTCAACCAAGGAATAAGGGATAGGATGAGAGGAAATGGCCTCAAGTTGTACCAAGGGAAGTTCAGGTTGGATATTAAGAATTTCTTCACTGAAAGGATTCTCAGGGATTGGCACAGGCTGCCCAGGGAGATGATGGAGTCCCCATCCCTGGAAATGTTCAAAAAATGTGGGGACATGGCACTAGGGGACATGGTTTAGTGGCCATGGTGGTGTTGGGATGGTGGTTGGACTGGATGACCTTAGAGGGCTTTTCCAAGTGAAACAATTCTATGATTGTAGGGAGGAAGCACAAAAGGAAACCAGGTCAGTGCTTACCTCCACAGAGGGACAGAGGGGGGAGGAAGAAAACACAGAATCATAGAATGGTTTAGGTTGGAAAGGACCTCAAGGCTCATCCAGCTCCAACCCCTCCAACATAGTCAGGGACACCTCCCACTAAGAACAGGTTGCTCGAGGCCTCATCCAACCTGACCTTGAACACCTCCAGGATGGTTGTGGAGAACAGAATGTGATCAAAGATCACATTGGGTGATTCTGTGCTCCACAACCTCCCTGGACAACCTGTGCCAGTGTCTCACCACCCTCACTGCAAACAACTTCCTCCTAACATCCACTTTCAATCTCCCCTCTGCCAGTTCAAACCCATTCCTCCTCCTCCTGTCATTCCCAGACCTTGCCAATAGTCCCTCCCCAGCCTTCCTGTAGCCCCCTTCAGATCCTGGAAGGCCACTCCAAGCTCTCCTGGAAGCCTTCTCTTCTCCAGGCTGCAGAGCCCCAACTCTCTCAGCCTGTCCTCAGAGCAGAGCTGCTGCAGCCCTCTCAGCATCTTGGTGGCCTCCTCTGGACTGGCTCCAACACTTCCAACACGGAGCAGACCCTTGGAGTTCTCTTCTTCTGAGTCACATCCTGGAAGCTCTGAGGCTGGTTTGTGTTGTACCCACCTGGCTTTGCTTGGCATAGCTGCTGAAGGCAAGAGGCTCATTGATCCCTGCTGCCAGCAATGCCCAATAGCAGAACCCCTGGGTGCCAAGGGTAAAGTATGGCTGCCCTGCCACGGGCAGCAGTGGTACTGTAACTCAGGAGCAACCAGAGCCAGCCTGAGTTATGGTTCTGTCCTGTGCCAGCGACAGCCCTGCTGTAACTTACTGCCTGCTGCTCGGTGGGGTTTGGTTTATTGTGCAGAGGGGAAGGGGTAGCTCCTCCTTGGCTCCAGAGAAAGAGCTGCAGGTGCCTTTTCCAAACACCTCCAGGGCTTATGACTCCATCCTGCTGCCTGTTGTGTCCTTAAATCATTAAAGAATAATAAGAACCATGACACCAAAACCAATTCCCATATATAACCAATGCCAGGAGGTGGAAATCCTTCTTTCCCAACAGCTCCCAGCCCTGCTGGGAGATATCAAGCACAGCTTGGCTCAGCCTGGCAGGAAACTGCTGCTGAGAACGGATCCTGCCTACAGCAACCCTGCCACAGTGCACTAGGGTCTGGGGACATCACTTCCTGCCCTCTAAGTGTTCCCAAGTGAGTCTAGGACCTGTCTGGCCCCTGCACAGCCTGAAGAGGCTGAGAAGCTATCTTTGGCCCCAGGAGATGCTGAGGATCATAGAATCATAGAATGGTAAGGTTGGAATGGACCTCAAGGATCATCTAGTTCTAGGATGGCAAATCATCACCTAGGATGGCAAATGTCATCTCCTCTTAGCCCCACTCGTTGTTCCAGGTTCAGGGCATGAGAGATGGGATGAGAGCAACCCATGAGAGTGGGCTTCAGCTGGGGACACACACACACACACACACACACATAAACAAGGCCATACTCCTTGGCTTTAAAGATGCTGAAGGGGAAGTGGAGGAGATGCTGGCACAGGTTGCCCAGGGAGGTTGTGGCTGCTCCCTCCCTGGAGGTGTTCAAGGCCAGGTTGGAGGAGGCCTTGAGTGAGCTGTGCTAGTGGGAGGTGTCCCTGCCTATGGCAGGGGGTTGGAACTGGATGATCCTTGAGGTCCCTTCCAACCTTCCCATTCTATGATTCTATGACTCTGTGATTCTGTGATTCTATGGTTCTATAGTTCTATGATTGACTATTGACAAGGTCTTGTAATGAGAGGAGGAGGAGGAATGGAGCTAAATTGGCAGAAGGGAGGTTGAAACTGGCTGGATGTGAGGAAGAAATTTTTTGTAGTGAGGGTGGTGAGACACTGGCACAGGTAGCCCAGGGAGGTTGTGGAGCACAGAATCACCCAATGTGATCTTTGATCTTTGATCACATTCTGTGCTCCACAACCTCCCTGGAGGTGTTCAAGGTCAGGTTGGATGAGTCCTTGAGAGACCTGTGCTAGTGGGAGGTGTCCCTGCCTATGGCAGGGGGTTGGAACTGGCTGATCCTTGAGGTCCTTTCCAACCTTCCCATTCTATGATTCTATGCTTTGTTGTGCAGGAGCAGGCTGAGCTCCAAGGAAGGAGGAAACCCCCTGAGAAAGCTGCAGGGGAGAATCTGTGGGGACCCAAAGCCTGAGTGGTGATGCTGTATGAGGCAGACTTACAGGAGAGACTGGGAGAGCCATGGCAGGGCAGTGTTGGTACATGAGGAGCTCTGGTCAGTGTCATGCTTCTTGCTTTATTTTAGCTCTTCTTTATGCTGCTGGGTTCCTGATCAGCTCTCTTGTGTTCTCTCTGTCCCCTGTGGCTGGAAAATGGAAGTTTGGTGGTGTGGTGTCAGGCTCTGAAGGCACAGGGGGCAACGAGAAGCATCTATTGTGAGCTCATGTGGGTTTCTGGTGCCATCTACCCCTTGCTAGAATAGGAAGGACAGTGAAGCAGTGCCATCTGCTCTGTGCCCCTAGGTGGTTGCACAGAGCCTGTGCACGGAGTGTCCTTCAGGAACAAAGCTTGGCAAGCTCTTGCTGATGCAGAGAGGAAGCAGAGGCACCAGGGCCACTGTCCAGCCAGGTCTGGCAAAGCTAAGGCTCAGCTGAGTGTGGTTTGCCCAAGCTTAGCCCTCCAAATCCACTCCAGCTCCCTGAGGCTGCCTTGGTGTCTGCTCCCAAGGACCTAATGTGGTGACTTAAGGGATGAAGAGGGAGGTTGTGAAGCTCCTTACAACCCTACATGTGGATGAAAAAAAAACAAAACAAAACCAAAACCCTAACAAACTTATCCCCAGCCTTCAGAAGCTGCTCCTCCAGCGAGAGAAGCTTTTAACCCCTTGCACCCCCGGGAGTGTACTCCAGGTGACTTCAAGTGCAGAAGAGACATGAGAAGTGCTGAAACAGCAGAGAAAAGGAATTAGTGCCATCTCGGCTGAAATCCCACACAATTAAAACCTGGATCAGGCTGTACTCATCTGCCTGAAGATAGCATCTTGAGAGTGACATGCATTAGTCATCAGCTGCAGCGAGCTGGCTTAGCACACGGGAGGAGCCTGTTTACGAGCAAGGTGTTAGACAGAGAAGGCTCCAGGCCACCTGGGGCTGCCTTCTCCCTCCTTGGCAGCCTGTCTGAAGCAGGGGGAAGTGCCTGTCTCTGTCTCCCCAAGTGCCTGGCCCCATCCCCTTCCCCTGCCTGCCTGCTCAGGCTGCCTGTAGATGTGTTTCCAGAAAATGCTGTTCCTAAAGCGCTCAGGGCAGCACTGCCAACCTGGGCCAGCATCTCTCCTCTCTGCCAGGCAGTCAACAGCCTGCTGTCACCAGCAGCAGGGTGACACAAGTGTCCCCACCCTGCAAATGGGAAGGGGGTCGCTCAGAAAGGGACCTGACTGAGCCTGCATTGAGAGTCCTCTGCAGAGGAGTCGAGACCCAATTAGTCTTAAAACCAAACAAGCACCTTTGAACCTCTCTCTCCACCCACCCCAGCAGCTGGAATGAGAAGTGATTAAACGACCTGGGCTTAAACGGTGCTCTACAAGCTTCCACCAAGCTTTGGATGAAAGCCCTCAGCAGTTCACCTGGGTTCAGCTGTTCCTATGCAGTTTGCTTGTCAGTCCAGCCCCCAGCAAGGGCTCTGCAGCACCGCCTGCTCCGATCGATGGTGCTCTGGCAGCTGGGGAAGGAGCTGCTGCAGCCCCAGCTCCTCCAGGTCCACTTGGAGGGGCAATGGGTACCCTGAAGGTGGTCCCCAGGAGCTGCAGGGTGTTGCAGAGGGATCCGTGGTAGGCAAAGCTTTCCATGTCCTCCTGGAGCTGAAGGCAGCCCTCTGACAGCATCGCGTGGCTGTGCCATGAGGTTGAGCCCAGGGCAGACAGGTCAAGAGCCACCATCAAGTGCTGAGTGATTACCTGGACCCTTGGGAGCAGTGGACTGCTCTGTGCAGCAGCCTGGGATGGGCTTGAGATGTTTTCCTGTGCCATGGGAAGAGCAAGGCAGCCCTTCCCTCTTGCTCACAGCTATCTGAGTGTGGACAGACAAGGATGGGCACTAGGGGTGGGCACTAAATGGGGTGGTGATGGCTTAGGGTGGCCAGCTGCCTGCTCAGCCTCTCTTCATGGAGTTTGGTAGGAGGGGAGGGTGTAAGAAGCTTCTCCTGCCAGCCCCACAGCACGGTGGAATTGCAATCCAGAAGCAATCTTGTTCCCTCTAAGCACCCATGGCGCTGGCAGCAGGATATGGGCATGGACACGGGCATGGCACAGAGACCACCTGGAAGGGTTTCTCCAGCTGCCTGGGAGCTCCACAGTGGCAGGAGAGAAGTGGATTTGTAGGGTGCTTGGCAAAACGAAGGGGCATAGCCCTGCACAGCTCAGATAAAGCCTCACATTTCCTCCCCTTGCCGTTCGAAAAGCCACGGGGCGGGGGGGAGCTTCCAGCTGGGCCCCCCTCTCCGACTCCCCGTTTGTGCTGCAAGGCATTGGAGTGAGGCTAACGCCGAGCATGTGTTCCCATTAAGGATCTGCATAAATGCTTTGCTGAATGGGGGCCAAGATGCCAGAACATCACCCATTTGGTTTGGGCACATGGGCAGGGATTTGATGTTATTGAAGTCCTGCCAATTAAATCAGGTCACTCCAATCTCTCCTCTTCTGCCTCTCTGGCTCTCTCTCGCCTGTGTGCGCGTCTGTTCTTCCATCCCCGCGGTCCAGCCCACCGCCCCAGGCAAACGCTCTGGGAACCAGCCAGAGCCTCAGCTCAGCTCGGGCTCCTGAGCATGAAATGGGCACTCAATGGCCACTGTCGCTGCCGGGGCGGGTGGCATCCGCGGGGCTCCGACGGCCGCCGGATGAGGCTGGGAAAAAGACTTTCTGGGGAGCGACTGCTGGGAAGCGAACAAAACCTGGGGCTGCTCTGTGCACCCACCCCAAAGCCTGCCTCTGTCAGAGCCCCAAAACTCTGCCTGCCTCTCAAGAGCTTTTCCCTGGGTTCTATTGGGGTGCCGAGATGCATGGGGGTCTCCACCCCTCCCTTCTTAAAAATGGGTGACCCCAGATCTTGCCATCTGAGACACAGCAGAGCAGAAGGCAGTTTTCCTGTGCTGAAGAGTCTCTGAGGGCAGGAGAGCCACTGGCAGTGGGTCTTGTTTGGGATGCTGCAAAACCCCAAAGGGGCATCCACAGTGTCACACTGGGCACCCTGGCATGGAGCAGGTGCAAGGGACTTGTGGGACCATCCACGGCCAGATCTTTCCAGAGGCAAATCCCTTTAAGTGCTGGGATATGGGCCAAAAGCCCACCCTAGAGAGCCTCCCAATTTGGGGCCACACAACACTGTGGGAGAAACCCCCTCTGGGCTTGGGGGAGAGGGCACCCCAGTGCTGCAGCAGCTTCGGCTGCAGCAGGAGCAGGATGCTCTGCAGATGCCAAGGGATGCCAGCAACCAGCTCGGCCTTTGCAGGAGCGTTTCCTCTTTGTTCCTTGGGAGCATCACCCCCCAGAGGGGCTGGGGGTGCCCCTCGGGTGTCCTCCAGAGCCGCAGGAGTTAAGCGTGCAGCAGGCAGGAGCTGATTCAGGTGGGTGGCACGGTCGTGGCGACAGGACTGGAGTGAAGAGGAGGAGGAGGATAGGGAATGGGAGGGGAGAAGAGGAGGAGGAGGAGGAGGAGGAAGGGAGCGTTTGCAGGCAGCAGGGAGTGTGCGGCTGCAAAGGAGCCGTGCGAGGGAAGGAGGAAGGTCTCTCCCCGCCGCCTCCGGAGCGGGCGTTGAGGACGGGTGTGGGGACAGCGTGGCAGGGGGCGGCCTGCTGTCCCTGGCATCCCCCTCACCACTCTTATAAAGACAAGGGCAGACCCCTCCCTTAGTTTTAGCAGGTCCAGCGCAGCCTCGGCCCTTTGTCTGCTGGCAGAGCCTCTGCCCGAGCCAGATGCGTCGGCAGCTGTGGCGGGGAAGCAGTCGGGCGGATGACAACGACACCGGCGGACAGGAGGAGAGTCCAAGGGTAAGTTNCTGGTTGCTGGGCACTCTGTTTGGGTGGGATTTCTTTTCCCACCCCAAACCCCCTCCCCCCCCATTTCCTTCCAGAGCTTTGCTTTCACTGGTTGCTGCCACGGAGGATAAATGGTGGGTTTGAAATGAAAAAAAAAAAAGAGAGAAAAAAGAGTGGAAATAGGGAATGCAGCGCGGTCCGGGAGGGAGCAGGGGGTAGCCACGGAACAGAAGGTTTCCCTCAGCACTGATGGTGGGAGCTGGATTCCCCCGTCCGGGAAACTCCTCTGGGATTGAGTTGCTTCTCGTCCAGACACGGCTGAGAATGTGGGGCAGAGACCTCACAGCGATGGGTTGGAGTTGGTGCTCTGGTGAGACTGAAAGCCAGCCTGGCACGGGGGTGATGGCAGGATGGGATCCTGCCGGGAGCAGCATTCCGTGTGTTAACTCCTCTCTGCCTGAGCTCCGTGCAAAAGGTTGGAGGAGTAAATGAGGTATAAAAAGAAGCTGTGACACACAAAGCAGCCTGGTCCTTTGCTCTCGTTCCTCTCAACCCACTGCTACCTGGCTCCATCCACCCAAGGGAGAGCACAGGTTGCCCAGGGAGTGGGCAAGCAAAAGGTGACAGCAAAACAAACCCTGGGCCCATGGTGTCATTTCCACGATTTCTGTGCTGCTTCTTTTGCTCAACCGTTCCTGACCCTGCTCCTCTGCCTGTGCCTCCCCAGTGCAGCTCCACAGGATATGCATCCTCCTGCAGTCTGCTCTCCAAGTGGCCATGGGGTGCTTGGCTGTGCCCTACCAACCTGAAGGAAGCGATGGGCACCAGGGGGGTCCCAGGGGTCTCAGTGCAAGGGGGATGCTCAGGGTTGGGAGGGATCCCCTGTGTGGCTGAGACATTGATTGTCCTGTCTCTCCCTGATCTTCAGGCAGAAGCTGGACCCTCCCCACTTCCTCTTACTTCCTGCCAGAGCCTAAAAAAACAGGATTTAAGAGATCTCAGCAATGTCTCTCTCACTCCCAGGACTGAGAAGGGGACCAAGCCCTTTGCTTCCCAGGACTTGTCCCAGCCTGGCAGTAGGACCCCAGAGAGAAGGAGATTGCTTAGGGTTGGGTATTGCAAGGTGGGAAAAGGACCCTTGGAGCAACGTTCCCAGGGAGGCTTTTGCAGGAAGTTGCAGGTAGTTGCAGCCATCGCCTCTGGCAATAAGGATCTGATACCTGAAGCCAGGATCTTCCAGGGCTGGGGGCTCAGAAGCTCCTCACAGATGCTGCCTGGCTTATCCCTGCTGTGCCAGTGCTGAGCCAGGACCCAGCCCTTGCTGTTGCTGTGGGGATGAGCAGCCCTGATCCTGCAGGCTGGATGCAGGCAGAGCTCATAGCAAGGCTGGGAAGCAAATGTCTGGTTTCTGGCTCTCCAAGCCCGAGCGTGGTGCAGCCACAGGCTGATGGGATGTGGCTCTGTGCAAGTTTCCCAGAGCATCAACTGCTCCCTGCCATGGGGCTCCTCTTGTGGGTGTCCATCGGGACCTGGGGCACCATCACCCATCCCATCCCCTCCCCCAGCTCCCATCCCCAGAGGATGCTCTTTGCTGGGGATGTGGCTTCTGTCAGTGCTCTCAGCTCTCCTTCCCTCAGTGCAGAGCCAGACCTAAGCGCCATGACCCAGCACCCTGGGTCCCCTCTGTGAGCACTGGGGGACTGATTTGGCACCCATCTGACTGGTACTGTACAGAACAGGGCTGAGGGCCAAGTCTGAGGATGAGTCTCTGCTCCTCAGCCATTTAAAACCTCTTCCATTGGGTGGGACCTGGGTTTGGGTTTTTTTTATTTTCCCTTCTGCACTGTAAACCAAGGAGCTCAGCAGCAGCTTCTGGGGCTGAGCTGTGCCAGCACCCAAATCCCTGAGGTGCAGGGGAAAGGGTGAGGGGCTGAGAGAGGCAAGAGCCTGATCTAGACCCACCCCACCTGGCTGAGGGGTGTGGGAACATCAGGAAATCCCTTTCCCCACAGCACTGTCTATTAAGCTGCATAACGACCTCCCCGGGGAGCTGGAGCAATCTCCCTGCTCTGTGCTTCAAAGGAGGTTCCGATCCCCAGCGCTGAGCCTTGGCTGCTCTTACCAGACAGCTCCTCCGGCTCCCGGGGGCTGTGCTGGCTGCTGGCAGCAGCAGGTTTGTCCTCGCTCCTCACTGTGGCTGATCACTGCTGGTTAAGGATGCCATCCTAAATCTGCCAGCTAGGACAGGGATGGAGGATGCTAGAAAGGTCCAGAGCTCGTTGTCAGGTGGGCATTTGGAAGGTTGAGAACTTCACCACGTCACCAGCACCTCTCCAAACGCAGAGAAGCCCCAGCATGGGGCTCTGCCTTTCTTCCCTATCTCTCAAATCACCTTCAGTGGAGACCCTGATCACTGCCTCTTCCTTTCTGCCCTAAAAGCTACCCAGGGGATAACATCCCTGTGGCACATGGCTGATCTCCTGAAGGGCAGAGATGCCAGCCCGTGGCCTGTGTCATCCTCTCCTTGCACACAGCTCAGCACCACACTCCCCTCCTCCTCTCCCATCCTTTCCTTTTTGCCAGGACTCAGGCTCAGGGGATGCTTCCCTGCCCTTTGCCAAACTCAGCAGCATCCTCCCTTCCTCCTCTCCCATCTTTTTCTTTTTGCCAGGACTCATGCTCAGCGGATGCTTCCCTGCCCTTTGCCAAACTCAGCAGCATCCTCCCCTCCTCCTCTCCCATCCTTTCCTTTTTGCCAGGACTCAGGCTCAGGGGATGCTTCCCTGCCCTTTGCCAAACCCAGCACCACCCTCCCCTCCTCCTCTCCCATCCTTTCCTTTTTGCCAGGACTCAGGCTCAGGGGATGCTTCCCTTTCCTTTTTACCAGGACTCAGGCTCAGGGGTTGCTTCCCTGCCCTTTGCCAAACTCAGCAGCATCCTCCCTTCCTCCTCTCCCATCCTTTCCTTTTTGCCAGGACTCAGGCTCAGGGGATGCTTCCCTTTCCTTTTTACCAGGACTCAGGCTCAGGGGTTGCTTCCCTGCCCTTTGCCAAACTCAGCAGCATCCTCCCTTCCTCCTCTCCCATCCTTTCCTTTTTGCCAGGACTCAGGCTCAGGGGATGCTTCCCTGCCCTTTGCCAAAGATGCAAACCCTTCCCCCCCAAGCCCAGCACTAACTGCAGGTCGCTCTTCCTCTGCTCAGCATGTGTGGGAGGTACCTGTGGCTTTGGTTCTCCTCCTGGAAATGAAATTGTTGTTCTGAGGAGGGGTGGGAAATGTCCTCTCTGTGCTCTGCATAAAACAAAACAAAACAAAACAAAACCAACCAACCCTGCAGCTCTGCCCAGCCCTGGCTGGGCAAAGCCACAAGAAGGAGAATTCTGGCTGCTGCCAGCTGAGCTCAGGGTGCTGCTGGCTGCTGCTTCTTCATGGAATCAGAGAGCAGTTTGGGTTGGAAAAGACCTCTAAGGTCAAGTCCAGCTGTTGAGCCAACCCCACCATGGCCACTAACCCATGTCTCCAAGTGCCATGCCCACACTTTGTGGAACACCTCCGTGGGCACTGACTCCACCACCTCCCTAGGCAGCCTGTTCCAATCCCTGCCCACTCATCCAGTAAATAAATCCTCCCTCATGCCCAACCTAAACCTCCCCTGGTGCAACTTGGGGCCATTTCTTCTCCTTGTTGGAAGAACCTCAGGTTGAATATTCATGCTGGGTGAGTTTAAAACTTCTCCTGGAGAAGGGAGGGGGTCTCTGTGGGTAAGGCTCCCCACTCTGGGATTATGGGGTTGAGCTTGAGGTTTGGTTGTTGGTGCTTTTGAGTTGAGCTTCTCATGGAGATCAGGGGTGTCCCCCACTTGCTGAGCCAGCCCACAGCCATGTCATGGCCACCTTGGACCACTGCACACTGGTCCCTATGAGTGTCCTTTCCAAGATTCTCCCTGTGCTGGAGCAGAGCAGCTGCTGAAATGCCTGACAGGGTTCCAGGACATCAGCCAGCTCCTAGGTGGTGAAATAGATGTGGAGCTTTAGTGGCTGTTGACAGCAGAGAGCGTTTGGTGATGAAGATATTTATAGTGGGGTGTTGTAAAAGGCTGTTCCAAGAGTTGGCTTTTAGGGAGACAATAAATGGCTGAGGAAAAATCACAACCATTAAGGTTGGAAAAGACTTCTAAGATCATTAGATCCAAGCATCAACCCAATACCACCATGGCCACTAAACTCTGTCCTACATGGCTCCAGCTGCACCTTGGAGCACAGCCAAGGCCCTTTGCTTTTCCCTCTTACCACCACTAATGGTTCTTGGGGTTCCTTGATGTGTGATGGCAGAGAAGATATTGAGGTGCCTGAGGGTGTCCAGAGAAGGGTAACAAAGCTGGGGGAGGGTCTGAAGGAGGAGCAGCTGAGGGACCTGGGGGTGTTTAGTGTGGAGAAGAGGAGGCTGAGGAGAGACCTCATTGCTCTCTACAGCTCCCTGAGAGGTGGCTGGAGCCAGGTGGGGCTTGGTCACCTCTATGGATGAGAGGAAATGGCCTGAAATTGTGCCAGGGAAGGGTTAGCTTGGANGAGGGTCTGAAGGAGGAGCAGCTGAGGGACCTGGGGGTGTTTAGTGTGGAGAAGAGGAGGCTGAGGAGAGACCTCATTGCTCTCTACAGCTCCCTGAGAGGTGGCTGGAGCCAGGTGGGGCTTGGTCACCTCTATGGATGAGAGGAAATGGCCTGAAATTGTGCCAGGGAAGGGTTAGCTTGGAGATTAGGAAGAGCAGCCAGGGATTGAAGCAGGCTGCCCAGGCAGGTGGTGGAGTCACCATCCCTGGAGGTGTTCAAGCAAAGCTTAGACATGATGGCTTGGACACCACACATGGTGGTGGCGGTGTTGGGTTCATGGTTGGACTCCATGGTCCCAGAGGTCTTTTCTAACCCAACCAATTCTATAACTCTCTGACACCACCATGCCTGCTAAGCCATGCCCCAAACCCACCTCTGAGCAGCCACAGCACCCTTTACCTTCCTCCTTCCACCACCCCTAAGCAGTGCTCAGCACCTGGGGCTCCTCCATGTGGGAAACGAGGCCCTTCCAAATGATGACCCTATCCCAGGCAGGGAGAAATGAAGGTGCTGAGTAAACCCCTTCCCCCTACCCCTGTGCCCCCTTGAAGGGGCTGGAGCCCTGGCAGTGGGTACTCCCAGGGGACAGTGTTTGCAAACACTTCTGCAGAGCAGGAATTCTGTCTGGGCTCTGTTTGTTGTGCCATTCTGAATCACAAATAAATATGGGGAAAATTGGGATCCGTTCCCAGACAATTCACAAAGGGCTTAATTGGGACTTAAGTGGTGCCTAAGTCTTGTGCTGGCTCTCAGCACTGGGGTGCTTTTCACCCAGACAGGGGGAAAAAAAAAAGACAAACTTAGTCAATAAATTACTTGTGATAAATTATTCACCAACCTCTGCTCAGAATTAATTCCACCTTCCCCCCCCCACACACTCCCCTCCTCTCCCTCTCTCCACCTCCAGCAGCTTAGAAATGCTCCTGACCCAAGCCAGAGCTCTTCCAGAGCTCACCACCAGCTCTAAAAGCCCATCCTGGGTGCTACTAACAAACCAGATTTGCTGGCATTTATTACCTGACATCAACA
>VWZE01021547.1:17811-59740 GCA_013396675.1 Eubucco bourcierii
GGGAGGGAGGGAAGGAGGGAAGGCGGGAGGGAGGGAGGGAAGGCGGGAGGGAAGAAGAGTTCAGAAACTGTTTCCTACAGATATTTGGGAAGTTAACATGCATACCTCTTCCTTCAACAGTAATTAGAAGTCTGTAAGACAACAACTACTTAGAACGACCTGCAAGCTGCTTGTACCCAAGATTCATAGTATCATAAATATTGGGGTTTCATATATGCTCCAGAAGACTGAAAAATTGTGCAGTTCTAATAGAGAGTTGTAAGATATTGGACCTAAGCATTCTTACTAGGAAATAACCCAAAGACAAGGAACTGTCTGGCTATCTGCTAAAACTCAAAAATAAGTTATCTACCAGAAGTAGACCTGGGGATAACTAAAAAAGGCTCTGTGAGAAAAAACAATATACGGTCCTAACCACGATACTCTTAAACAACTCAGAAACAAATCTGAAGTCAATGCTGATAAAATACATGGATGATGCAAAAACAACAACAACAAAAAAAAAAAGACCAGGTAATAAGCCTCTAGAACACAGCAATCAGCAAATTAAATAAAAACTGCTTGATAAGTTGGTATTATTCCAGTGAGATGGATTTCAACACAGTTGAATGCAAAACTGTGCCATACACAGTGAAGAGTCTCACAGCATGAGAAACAATGTCCCTGAAAAGGGAAGAGGTTGTAGTGCATTAATGAGTGAGCTAGGACCATGATAATGTGATTTAAAATGTACTAAATGTATATTAATAGGAATGCATTTTCACTATGGTTGAGCTGGGTGCAGCTCTAGTATCTACTAGCTTACATTAAAAAAAAAAAGGAACTAGAAATCATACTGCAGGTAAGAAATACCTTACAGATGAAGGTTTTACAGTTTTAGAAGCTGATCAGAAAGATGACTGGAAGGAGACTTGACTAGAGAGTGTATGTACCACTGAAAAAGAAAACCTATTGGTACTAAAAGGCAGCTTAATCCAGTTGTGAGGCCAGAGAAAGAATCAGTCCTTGGATGCTAAATCAGGCAAACTGAAACGATGCATGTCTTAAAGGTAAGAGATTAGCCAGTTGAGCAAACAGATGACTGGTTCTCTGTCAGCAACTACTGGCCACTCTGTTTTTCTGGGATGTATTTTTTCTCTCAGTCTGTAACTAGGAAATTACTCGATAAATCTCTATTTTCCAGTGGAAAGAGTTTATTCACAAAGCTCCTAACTAAAATTAATCAAGTCAGGGATTGTGTTATATATAGATTTCCTCAAAGCTGAGCACAGAACTCCTTGTCTATTAAAAAATTCAGTGGATCTAATAAAAAAAAAATCAAAAAATATATTAAAAATATGTGCCATATACCCTAGACTCAGGGCATAGAAACCAACTAACACTACTAGCTTATGCAGCTGCTCTTTTTGTTCAATGCAATATAGGCCTTTGCCCTGAAATTAATTCTCTGGAGATGACCTGAGGAAATGTGTATTCATAAAGTGAACGAATCAAAGACCCACTCATTGCACAATCAGCCTAACTACATGGACAGTGACACGGACAGAGGAATCAGTGCACCCTCAGCAAGTTTGCAGATGACACCAAGCTGTGTGGCACAGTCAACTTGCTAGAGGGCAGGGATCCATCCAGAGGGACCTGGACAGGCTGCAGAGGTAGGCCCAGGCCAACCTCATGAGATTCAACAAGGCCAAGTGTAAGGTCCTGCACCTGGGTAGGCACAATCCCAAGCACAAATACAGGCTGGGTGGTGAATGGCTGGAGAGCAGCCCTGAGGAAAAGGACCTTGGAGTCTGGGTTGATGAAAAGCTCAACATGAGNCTGAAAGAGTTGGGGTTCTGCAGCCTGGAGAAGAGAAGGCTTTGAGGGGACCTGTTAAGAGCCTTCCAGTATCTGAAGGGGCCCGACAGGACAAGGGGCAATGGGCTTAAACTGGTAGAGGGAAGATTTAGTCTAGGTGTTAGGAGGAAGTTCTTTCCAGTGAGGGTGGTGAGGCACTGAAACAGGTTGCCCAGGGAGGTTGTGGCTGCTCCCTCTCTGGAGGTGTTCAAGGCCAGGTTGGATGAGGTCTTGAGTGAGCTGTACTAGTGGGAGATGTCCCTGCCTATGGCAGGGGGTTGGAACTAGATGATCCTTGAGGTCCCTTCCAACCTTACCATTCTATGATTCTACATCACATAACAATAAATCCAAATTAGTCTTAGTTTTATGGTATTCCAACAGAATTGTGTATTAATTTCTGATTTGAAGAGCTTTACATGTCACTTTAGATGTATCTCACACATTCTTGCTCAACCTTTCAGAAAAAAACCCTATTTTTCCAGCTCTAATATTCCATCATATTAAAAAAATGTTCCAGACAGAAGAAATTTCATATACTGGAGTTTTTCAATATTTTTGCAGTATTCACAGGAGAGGCTACAGCTAGAAAGATATGAATGGAATAATTTTCCATAAAAGAATGCAGCCTGGGTAAATCAAAAACATTTTGCAGTTGGAAGTGTAGAAAATGAACAATTTTGAGCTTGTCAGCTGAAGAAGGCAGAAAGGTTCCATTTCAGCATTCATTTTGAATAATTTAATTTCCATTCATTTTGCAGTTGTATTTACATGGCAACAGAATAACCTCAACTGAAAAGTATTAACACATAAAATTAAAGCTACTTGACACCAAAAAGCTTTGCAGTGTAATTTTACTTTGAATGAGATTCAAGGATAACATTGTCTGAGGTCTTCACAGGACTTCTTTAGATGCAGGGGAAAAAAATAGATAAGGTATTTGTTAAAAAAAAAAAGCATAGATCATGTTAGTATCACAGATATGGATGGGAGTTACCACAGTTCATTAATATCTCCCACTTAATTTGTAATGGTCTGATGAGGTAATGTCACTACAGTGATTTTGCAAGTCTTCATTACGAAAGAGCTCTTGTGACTTGATCAGATAAACATTACAACTTCAGACTGCAAGGAAATTTAAAAAAAGAAAAAAAAACCAAAACCAAAACCATAGCACATCTTGGATCTTCTACTTGCCTCAACGAAGAGTTCACCCAACCTATGATTTCATATGACAAGATGATTTGGATGGGTCTAAATGTAATTGCTCCTTTGCCACTTTTATATTAACATTTATCCTTGCCTAGCAAAGGCACATAACCCACTGCAGCCAGATCCCTGGAATCCCTGGAATGTTCACCTCTCCACTCAGAGTCCAATACTCTTCCATTTCTAAGTTTCTCTGTTCCTTTTTTTTTATTTTTTATTTGTTATGCCTGAGCTAGAAATCTAGCTCAAACAGCCACAGGTGAGAATTAAAGCAATCCGTAAGTCTCATCTCTTTAGACTGCAGTATCTATGGACCTGGCTGACTCTTCTGATAATACAAGCTGTGTTTATGGAAACCCTAGCCCCATGCAGTCTGATTAACCTTTCCATCATCCTGTAGCTCTACTGAGCTGGAAAGAAGATTTTACCCTGTTGCTCACACTTGTGGTTAATATGTTACTTGCTCCTTATGTGTTGTACAAAACCAAGATACCAGAAATATGGATGAAAAGGTTAAAATACACACACAGAAAACCCACATTGTCACACAAATGAATGGTTTCCATCTCTGCCTGTGTTCGTTCTTACACACACAGAAAATCCACATTGTCACACAAATGAATGGTTTCCATCTCTGCCTCTGTTTGTTCTTACACACAGAGAAAACCCACATTGTCACACAAATGAATGGTTTCCATCTCTGCCTCTGTTTGTTCTGCCTCATACCTATTTCCATGGGGGCAGGTCAGATGGTCCACAAAACATGAAACACCCCAGCACTGGAGTCCCCATCAAAATTACAGGGACTGCTTAGATAGTTTTAAATTTTATATTTAATCACAATGTTCCATTTCCTTGCACAAATCAAAGACTACCCAGTAGAAGCTATCTCTAGAGTTGGTCTGTGCAGTAAGTGGGGACCTGGTTGATAGGCTGCACCCAGAGGGTGGTAGTAAATAGTTTTCTTAACCTGGTGGCCACTCACATGTGGGGTTCCCTTGTGATCAATACTGGGCCCAAAGCTGTTTAATATCCTCATAAGTGATCTGGATATTGGGATCAAGAGCACCCTGATGAAGTTAGCAGAAAACACCGAAATGGGTGGCAAGCTTGGCACTCAATAAGGGAGAGCCACCCTCCAGGAAGACCTGGACAAGCTGAACGAGTGGGTTAGCAAGAATCTTATGAAGTTCAATGGTGTGAAGGTTTGGGAGTTCCCTGCCCCCCCAACACTTTGTAAAATGCCCCAGACTAGCACTCAGTCGGCTGGAAGTTAAGTGATGAAACTCTATTTACAGCTTTGCACAATGTACAGCAGATATTTACACTATATACAGAATATTTACAGAAATATACAAGTTAAAGGTAATACAGCAACACAACTCCCCTCCCAGAAATCAGAGACCCCAGGAGGGGCTCCCAACCACCCTTCCACCTTCTCCCCACCCCTGTACCTTTACCCCAAGGTTTGTCTTACGTGCAAGGTAAATTAGGAGGATCGGCCGAGGAGGGTTAGAAGAAAAGTGGTTAGTGAGGATTAATCAGCAGAGGAGCCAGAGCCCAGAAGCTGCTAGATCACCCCAGCAGCTCCTGTTCCAGCAAGCGCCAGAGAGAGACTGACTTATCTATTGTTTTGGTTAGTGTTGCCAAACAATTCTCCAGCCAACCTGTGAGGGAAGTAGACATCATGATGTTTTCCTTTCACAGCCTATAGTGTAATTTTCTCTATTAAAATATTCTAATTAGCCTCAAACCAGCACAACTGGGGACAAATGTACATGGAAATACATAACCCAGGAATGCAGCTCAGACTGGGATCCACCTTGATCAAAGAGCAGCCCTATGGAAAGGGACCTGGAGGTCTTGGTGGATAACAATATCAGCATAAGGGTACGTCTGCTGCATTGGCAAAGAATGCCAACAGGATGTTGGGTTGTATCAACAAGGGCATTACCAGCAGAGCTAAAAAAGTCATTGCCTCACTCCACTCAGCACTTGCCAGACCTTGCCTGCACGCAGTTTTGGTCCCTGCTGTACAAATGAGATCCAGACAGGTTGGAAAGTGTCCAGAGAAGGGCCATGAGACTGATCAGAGGACTGGAAGACCTGCTATGTAAGGAAAGACTGAGAGAAATTGAGAAGACTTAAAGGAAACCTTACTACCATGCAGCAGTACATAAAGGGTGGCTACCAGGATGATGTAAACTCCCTTTTTACAAGGAGTCACATGGAAAAGATAAGGGATAATGTCCTGGGGAGATTCCAATTGGACTCTGGAAGAAAATTTTTCACCATGGGAACAGCTAGATATTGGAGTTATCTCTTAAGGGAAGTAGTGGATTGCCCTACACGGGTCAGTTTTAAGATTCAGCTTGCGAGGGTGCTGGGCCATCAATTTAAACTGCACTATCAGCTAGAAATGTTGGACCAGATGATCCTTGAGGTGCCTGCCAACCTAGCGTTCTCTGTTCCTATGATTCAATTTCTTTCAGCAATTCATCACAGCTGCCTCAGATCCACCTCAATAGTCTTTCATTTGGTATTTTGGAATAAATTTCTCAAGACTTGAAATAAAAATAAGTTTCTTAAAATATCCCTAAAGTCAATCAAATAACAGTAACAACAACAAAGCTAACTTTCTGTCACTTACTGGAGGTGTAATATTCCACTTCGTAATTACTCTAGCATTCAAGCAAAGAATAAGAAATACAGAGGAAAAAAATCAAAACTCATTCCAGCACTGCATTAGATACAGAGTACCCAGACATGATACAGTTATTATGTGCAACCATTTCAATTACAAAGACTGCTAAAGCATGTAATTTGACAGCCACTTCATGCAGTATCTCTTCAGCTGATCTGACAATAAGGATCAGGGTGTGCAGATTAAATGTCAGCTCCCCAATCATCTGCGAAGGCTACCAGTTACTTAAAAATCTATTTTCTCATTTTAATCCCATTGTGTCCACCTGCTAAATCTGAGGTGCACTTGATGACAAGCATCATAACCCAAACACAGAGCTTGCAAAAGTGTCGGGTTACTTCAAATATACACCCTCTGCAATGTGTTTCAAGACTGGTTTTATGTTCTTACCACACTAGATCATCTTTTTTTGTGTTGCAACATGTTGTATATTGCTAAAAAATTAATGAATATTATGACAACACAAGTGTTATCATGAGAACTGTTTGCTCTTTGGAATTTTAAAGAGCATTCAACAGCCTGGTTAGCTTTAGTTTTTGTAAATTAATTTTGAAATCTGATAATAACCATCAAGGTCTATGGTAGAAGAGCTTTCATGATGCGGTACCTAATTATAACACAGTCTTAACTATCAAGCACACAAAGACTGTGTCAGAGAGCCTAACAAATGCATCTAATTAAATGCCTCCAAAGGGGAAAAAAAATGTAATCATTTAGTAGGTTGTCATGGGTTATGTTGAATCTGTTGCTGATATTGAATCCCATGTTGCTGTCATGCCAGCTTCAAAAGGAAAGTGCTGGCTGAATCAAAGTATCATGAGGTCTGAAGTTCATGAGGTTTCCCATTCTGGTTGCTGTTTCCAGTTTCTGGATTTAGGATGTTGGTCTTTTCTGCTGGGCAAGCTGTGGGTTGGGACATAGAGACAGGTTTTTGGCTTCTGCTGCTGCTTCTGCATTTTGCTGTGCTTTTCTATGAATAGGCTAAGGCCATCGTGCATTATATCATTTCTAGTAAAACTGTTTATCTCAACCCAGAGTTTAGGGGTTTCTGTGTGTTACCTTCCTTCCCATCTGTGTGGGGAAAGGGGAGCTTGTGACAGCAGACTGTGCTGATCCAGGACACAGGTTTAATTTTCTACCAGTTGAACAAACAATAAACCAATTCTTTTTTTCACACAGTTTCCTAAACATTTGTTGCTTTGAGACATACGGAGTATCTCAGATGACCAGTGGCAGTAGCACCCTGAAATAGCCATACACTGTTATCATAGAATGGTAAGGTTGGAAGGGACCTCAAGGATCATCTAGTTCCAAGCCCCTGTCATAGCCAGGGACACCTCCCACTAGTACAGGTCACTCAAGGCCTTGTCCAACCTGGCCTTGAACACCTCCAGAGAGGGAGCAGCCACAACCTCCCTGGGCAACCTGTTCCAGTGCCTCACCACCCTCACTGTAAAAAACTTCCTCCTAACATCCAGTCTAAAAAGTTCACAGAAATCACATTCCCTACAGGAAATCATACAGTGCAACTTTTCTATTTTCCAAAATACTTTGGGGGTTGGGTTTTGCTTTGAGATTTTTTTTCAAAAGACTTTATATTATTTTCAGTAGAAAACTTTCATTTAATCAGTATCTCAATACAGATATTTTTCTCCTTAAATTTCCTGGAAAAAATACAGCTGTCTATAATTGCTATACCCAAGGTAACATTTAACAAGCAATACCATATTTCCTGGTATAAGCAAGTCAAATTATTGTAGAATAAAACATCTATTCACCTATCAGCCATCAGGACATAGTATTTATCTACATCTATTGACCTTTGATTATGTTGGTAAAACTAAAGGGAGGAGTAGCATATTTTTATTTCATTTTTATTTTGCTGATTTTACAGAACAGTGAGAAAGCATTTACCAGATGAATCATTATGTGGACAAAATATCAAGATGCAAATTAAGCTCCATGTTTGTGTAATTATGACTATGAAATTCTTCCTGCATTAGTAACTGATGGGAATATAAACATCAATTTAGTGAAATAAATAGTTGGATCCTAGAACAAACAACTCAACCAGACATAAGGTCTGCTCCTTTCCTATAATTTCTTAAAAGCTGAGTTCGATGCCTAGAGACCCTCAATGAGACGAGTGAGGAACTTTGTATTTGTATTATGCAAGTACTGATAATTTACTATAAGCTATGCAATCATGCTAGAAATCATAAAATCACAGAACCATTAAGGCTGAAAAAAACATTTCAGATCATCAACTCAAACTGCAACCCAACTATGATATTAAACTATATGCCGTATCTATGCACTTCTTGAACACAGTGTGCAGTTCTAGAGCCCCCAGCACAGGAAGGACATGGAAGTGTTGAAGCAAGTCCAGAGGAGGGCCACGAAGATGATCAGAGGGATGGAGCAGCTCTCCTATGAGGACAGGCTCATAGGAGCTCTCATTGGGGCTCTATAGCCTGGAGAAGAGGTTTCCAGGAGACCTTAGAGTAACCTTCCAGTATCTGAAGGAGTCTACAGGAAGGCTGGGGAGGAACTATTTACAAGGACTTGCAACGACAGGACTAGGGGCAATGGGTTTAAACTGGCAGAGGGGAAATTTAGACTGGATGTTAGGAGGAAGTTCTTTCCAGTGAGGGTGGTGAGGCACTGGAACAGGTTGCCCAGGGAGGTTGTGGCTGCTTCCTCTCTGGAGGTGTTCAAGGCCAGATTGGATGAGGCCTTGAGTGAGCTGTACTAGTGGGAGGTGTCCCTGCCTATGGCAGGGGGTTGGAACTAGATGATCCTTGAGGTCCCTTCCAACCTTACCATTCTGTGATTCTATGACATGCTGGAGCGTGTCCAGAGAATGGCCACAAAGATGCTCAGAGGGCTGAAGTACCTCTGCTATGAGGACCAACTGAAAGAGTTGGGGCTGTTCAGTTTAGAGAAGAGGAGGTTCCGAGCCTTTTTTTTTTTTCATTCTAGCAAAGTAATTTGAAACTTATTGCTCTATATTTTGACACATTTATAATTCCCCTCAAAACCAGAAGAATATAAGCTAACATTACACGGTACATTCTCTCACCCTTAACATCTCAACTAATATTGGACCCAATTCCCTACTTGCAACTGTTTTATTTTCTTAAAGAAAGGAAGGCAAAATTAGAAAATGATGTTACAGAGAGTTGATTCTCCAGTAACGACATTTCTCTAGTAAACACACTTTATCTTTCTGCTACATGTAGACTATTAATTGATATGTTATGGATATTTCATTTCTTCCTGAATAGAACTATAAGGTCATTGCTTAAAACACAGAGAGAGTATTTTTGTTTTTATCTAACTCCAGCTCACTTTATTATATGCACTGAACCTAACAGAGTCTGTGAAGTCAGGAAGAGAACATCTCCTATCAGCCTGCTTTTACCTTTGCTTCCATGAACACCATTAAATGTTTAATGGAGCTTGCTTCCCATGGAATGGGAGTGAGCAGTTAATGAGACTAAGCACTGCATAATTTACTTGGAAATAGCGAATTCTGTATGTTTGGGACTAAGTGCATAAAAAGAGATGTTGCTTCACTTCTACATGCCATTAGCCCTATGAAACAGCAAGCAGCTCTACAGTAGCTAGAGATAAGCACCACCTTGATGGACTCAGTGCATTCTTCCATACAAAAATGCCTCTCTGGTTGGCAGGTTCCCAGAAAGACCAAGAAAAGCATAAGCTTCTTTATGAGGAGCTGGGGTTCATCTCAACAAGAGCACATGGAAACTTGCCTCACCATCACTTGCGGGGCAAATCCACTGCAAAGTTTGCATTTTATAAGGCCAGAATTGTTACTGAATTTCCATTGAAGTATTTAACAACAAAAAGCCTGTTTTAACATTTGCATTCCTCCTAAACACTGCAAGAGAAACCAGTTCAACAGCAGTAATTTGTTGCCAGCCATACTGCCTTCTGAAAAACAGAAGTTCCTAGAGACAACAGCACCCAACATACCTGCTAAGTGATTACTTACTTCAATGTCTTTTGGTCTATGATAAACTGATCTACTGGAAACTTAAGACTTCCCTTCCTAACAGTGGTCCTAGGCACACTCACGTTCTTTCAAAGTTGTTTATAAATCATTACTATCACTTTTAAAGAATTGGTAATGATGTATTTATTCCTTAGATATTACTAGAGTACTATGGACACGTTTCTAGGAGCACAGACTAGTCCTTACATGCAGCTACCAGGCATATAGTCTCTATCATGCAATGCAGTTCAGGAAGATGTTTTTAACATAGAAAGATAAAAAGATCCAAATAACTGCACTAAAGATATCTTCTCCAAATGCTAAGAGTAGAATTCCGACAAGTCATACAGATACTAAACTTTATTTTTGCAGCATCTCCTGGCTCTCAATTTCTTGGGATAAGGGTGAGACAGAAAGGAAAGGTAGAAAAAGTAAAGAAGTATTCCTTGGAAACAACACCAAAACGGCATATTCAAGTGAAACAAAAAAATCTAATTTAATAAATATTTTGAAAATCCCAGGGAAAAATAAAATCATTTCTGTAGAACACAAACAGGTGAGATGCTAGGTTTGAATGATTACTAGGAACATCATCACCATTATTTTTAAAAGTGTATGATACGTATTTTTGCTAAGTAGAACACTTATGTTTTCAGATGACCAATCCTGGTCTGGTCTAGCGAAGGTCTTCAAGTTTGCTTGCTATTCACTTCACACTATCACAGTATCACCAAGGTTGGAAGAAACCTCAAAGATCATCAACTCCAACCCATTACCACAGACCTCAAGACTAGACCATGGCACCAAGTACCATGTCCAAACCTGCCTTGAACACCTCCAGGAACGGTGACTCCACCACCTCCCTGGGTAGCCCATTCCAGTAGCCAATGACTCTCTCAGTCAAGAACTTCCTCCTCACCTCCAGCCTAAACTTCCCCTGGCATAGCTTGAGACTGTGTCCTCTTGTTCTGGTGGTGGTTGCCTGAGAGAAGAAGGTAACCTCCTCCCGGCCACAACCACCCTTCAGGTAGTTGTAGAGGTTCAAAGGTAATGATCAGTAATCTAATACAAAATTGCTCTATTTAAATGTCTTTTGAAGAAGATTAGCATTCTTCCAGTAATTACTGCCTGAAGTCCGATACCATATTTTCAATAAATCAAGACTTAGATGAAAAATGAAATGTGTTTATCAGAATTCTTTCTGAAGCAGTTGCAGAAGTTGGCTGTTTTACTCAGGCAGCAATTCCAATACATTATATTAATTTCCCCAGTCCCCAGCCATGGACCAGCATCCAGCAGCATGCAGTCTCACAGCAGAGTTATTCTCTGTATTCTGCCTGCTCTTCATCTGCTGCATTGCTGGAGTATACACTGCCTATGTTAGTTACAGTAGAAGAAAATTAAGATATTTTACTTCCCTAGAAGCAAAACATATTTCCAAAGTCCTCCATCTTTGTAGGTTACACTGTGATGAAATGCAACAGTGCTAGTCTACAGATGACTCCCTCACGTGGGGATGCACATTCTCAATTGACTTAAAGAGTAAGAACTGAAGAACACAAATAATAAATGTCAGAATAATCCATCTATGTTTTTATTTTCTAACTATACTTTCCACTTCCAGATGTTACAGTGTCTTTCAAATACCAACCATATTATTAATCTCCTCACAGACTGACTGATATTCTAAAATTAATATTTACTGCATAGTTGCATCTTTTACCTCCTCACTTGCATTTTAGATTAATGACTAATTCAGCTCTCTTGAAAAAGAAAAAAAGAAAAAAAAAAGAAAAAAAAACCACTAAAGTTTAGTCAAATCTCAAGAGGTTGCCAATCTTAGCAGGGTACTGCAAGGTACAAGACGTTCACATTTATATTCATCTGTGCAAATGGAAGGTGTAATACTGGGACACGGTGGCTGTTCTTTCCAGATAATTATATTTTGGAATTGCAATGAGGCAAATAGACTTTCTTCTCTGCAGCACACAAGTTGTTACAGCTCCAGATACTGTATCTTACTGGTGTGAGCAGATAGCACAGTCTAGGGTTTAGAAAAGCCGATGCGTTGTGAAAAACATCCTCTGAGCTTTCCTAAGTACTACTTATAGAATCATAGAATGGTAAGGTTGGAAGGGACCTCAAGGATCATCTAGTTCCNAATCTCCCCTCTACCAGTTTAAACCCATTGCCCCTTGTCCTGTCATTGCAAGACCTTGTAAATAATCCTTCCGCAGCCTTCCTGTAGGCGCCCTTCAGATACTGGAAGGTTACTATCAGGTCCCCTCGAAGCCTTCTCTTCTCCAGGCTGAAGAGCCCCAACTCTCTCAGCCTGTCCTCATAGCAGAGCTGCTCCTGTCCTCTGATCATCTTTGTGGCCCTCCTCTGGACCCACTCCAACACTTCCACGTCCTTCCTGTGCTGAGGGTTCCAGAACTGCACACAGTACTCCAGGTGGGGTCTGACAAGAGCAGAGTAAAGGGGCAGAATCACCTCTCTTGCCCTGCTGGTCATGCTTCTCTTGATGCAGCCTAGGACTTGGTTGGCTGTCTGGGCTGCATGTGCACACTGCAGGCCCATGTTGAGCTTCCCATGCATGAAATGATCATCATGAAGTGATCCATAATGATGACCTTGAGACTGTCTCCAAAAAAACCCATTCAGGAGGATGTACATATTGAAGGCAAGGAGTTGGGTAACGTTTCCAAAAAGAAAACAGTCTCTGGCTGTTCTAAGGTTCCTGACCAGATTCTCATGAGGGGGTAGTGCTCACCACAGCCTATCCTGCAAATCCTCCCCTACTTGTCTACTAGAAACATCTCTCTCGAGTATTTGCACCTCAGCTGTAGATACAGCCTCAAAATATTGCATGAAGCCCTTCATGACTCACAGGGAGAAATATGCACTGCTAACTGCCTCTTCCAACACACAGGCAATGGGAAGGTTATAAACAACTAAAAGGAAGTTTCGTCCTTTGCACAGAAGTAATCAGATGGTGGATGTCCTTGCCACAGGATATTATAGACGATATTTTATATCAGTTCACAGAGAAGGTGGCCAGGTCAGAGAGGAGAAATCCTCTGAGGTTTCTAAAGATATAAAAGCAACCCCTGCCTCAGGAAGCCACCAGCTTTAGAGGCTGGGAGACTGAGGATGGAGCACTTAGTATTGCATGTTTTATGGGTTTTAACACATTTTCTCCAGGCTATTTGTAAAAATACAAATTATTAAAAAAGCATAGAAGTGAAAAAAATTTAGTCTTTCCAGCAATGACTGTCCTGGTTCTTCACCTTGTACAGAAATTGCTTTTTAGTTGATAGGTACTAAAAAGTATTTCACATCCCTGCCTCCAAAAGAGTGTTGACTTAACACAAAAGCAACCACACACGACCCTGTCCTTCCAGTTCACATTAATATTCAAGATGTGTAGTTTCATACAAACCCTCAAAAGTAGTATATATGTAGATTAAAATAATTTACAGAAGCAATAGGAGATTTTAATTGTTAAGATCATTTTATCTATTAGATATCCAAGTGGGAAGTTGAGAAAGTGAAATACAGGTGAAGTGGAAATTCAGACAGCAGGTTTCCTCGTACCCCAACTTCACAGATCAAACACTTTATGTTCTTAAAAGTCAAGAGAAAATGTCAAGTTTCTTCATTGTGTATGAGTTCAGGCAAAACACAGGTGCAAGAGAGAGGAAAGAGAAAATACCAGCTTGTCTGTTTCAAGGAAGAATATTGCAAAAATATATTAAAATGGACATGTAGTTGTGGATTGTATCAGAATAATAAAGGACAGAGCAAGTCCTGCTCAAAAGTGTGTAAAGTAATGAAAAAAGGACTAAGATAAGTATTGGTTAAAAATAAGAATTCTATGCATGGGAGAGGAAAGTGCATAGGCAGACCCAGGTTGACAGGGCACTGCCATATGTCCTGCACCCACCACTGCAGTACAATAAAAGTCTGGAAGCAGGACAGAAAGCACAGGGCACAGACAGTGATTTGTATTAACAATTATTCCTTAAGAAAACACAAAGTTGGGAATTTATTTTCAAGAAGTACTTCTCTTCCCTGACCAAAAGTGCAGGTTTTCAGTGGATAAATCTGCTTCCCAAAAAATATTGTAATCACAGAGTAATCAGGACAAGATTTTACACAGAAAACACTTTTGGTTAGTACTTCCAATTTTTAGATCTTTACCACCTTCAAAATGCCCTTTGGGCCCAGAAATGGTGGAGATTATAATAAACTAGCTTTAAATATTTAGGGTAAAATAAAATGAGGGCACTTGTTCATCTTTATCACCTTTCATTTCTGACACCAGTCTAACCAGAATTCTGTTTATCTGATACACTTTCTCAATGTTTCAGGTCAAGTTTCTTAGTCAAATTTAATGAAAAAACACCTAAAATACATATATATAAGATATAAAGATGTGGACACCACTACAGACTCTACATTTGCTGTAGTGGTTAGAAAGCAATCACGAAAGAATAAAATTACATTTACATTTAACCTTCTCCGAGCCTGAAAACACAGAGCTTTATGAATTTTTATTTTAAAATAGAACAGAAATAAAAATCCCAAATGTGCTTTGAAGAACAGTTTAGCTTTTGGTTCATTTCTTTACTGAAAAACATTACTGACTTTGTTTATCACCAGAAGTCTTCACTTTGAGTTGCATCTTGAGGGCATTTTAACGCAATTTGCCTGTATGTGCAGTACAGTAATTACTTTCTTGAAGTGCACTGGAAAAAGGAAATGAAGTCAGCAGGTTTATGATCTCAGAGTTTTTTTGATATAATTAAAAGTCATTAACAGCAACCCTCAATATTCAGTTGCTGAAAATGCCCAAATAGAGCTCATAAACCAGAAGCTGTAAGCTACAGGCTTTGCGGTTTGCCCAAGCTGAATACATGGCAAAATCCAAAGTTTTACCTGTGCTAAAGAGTGGACAGCAAACATGACATAAATAATCATTACTGAAAAATCAAGTGTTGAGTATAATGTGATTACAGGTTAAACTTATTGGAAGTAAAGCACACTAATTTATGTTGTATTGTCTTTATGAATGTGTTGTTTATTAAGTCTCTTCTTGATTTACGGCATTAGAAACTTTCTAAGCCACGCATTTTAATGCACACGCTCAGTCACAGTTGAATCACTCACTAATGCACTATATTCCCTGATGAGTTGGCCAATTTAATACCCAGGCTGATGCCAGAATCTCAACACAATGAAAGCCCTTTCATTGACATTCTGGAGCAATATCTAATAACAATTAGATTCCTTTTCCTTGGTATTGTATCTTGCTGTTGTCATTCCAACAACAGATGCTTTTCTTATAAACCACTGAATTTACTCAAATTTAAATGTCAGGCAGTCCAAGCGAACGCACAGTCCATGAAGCTGCGCTGGGGAAAATGAGCTCACATCTGTCTCATTATAATACATTGTATTTCCATTTCATTTACTTTCAATTCTTAGTAGAGTTTCAACCAATTTTTCAATATCAAAACCAAGTAGCATTTTAGGAAAAAAAAAAATCAGCTGATTTTTTTTCATCTCTGTGTCAGAATATATATATTTTTTGTTAGCATAGTTCTATGGCATCACATGAGATCCCAGAACAATGCTGCTCTCACAAGCAACACTGTTTAATCGCACAGTGAAACAACATGAGCAACCACTATTCAGAAGCTACCAATCCAGAAATTCTACAGACAGGTTTCCTGATGAACACTGCTATAGAATTCCAGGCACCGTGCACATGAGTACAAATTTTATGCGCTATGAAATTAAATCAACAGGAATTCACAGAACAAAGTAAGAGCACAGCCAGGCTCTGGCAATCTATACTTAAATGCATTGTAGTGGTGGGGTTCTACAGGGCAGGGATGGCATCCAGAGGGACCTGGACAGGCTGGAGAGGTGGGCCCAGGTCAATCTCATGAGATTCAACAAAGCCAAGTGTAAGGTCCTGCACCTGGGTAGGCACAATCCCAAGCACAAATCCAGGCCGGGTAGTGAATGGCTGGAGAGCAGCCCTAAGGAAAAGGACCTTGGAGTCTGGGTTGATGAAAAGCTCAACATGAGCCTGCAGTGTGCACATGCAGCCCAGACAGCAACAGAGTCCTAGGCTGCATCAAGAGAAGCGTGGCCAGCAGGGTAAGGGAGGGGATTCTGCCCCTTTACTCTGCTCTCCTCAGACCCCACCTGGAGTACTGTGTGCAGTTCTGGAGCCCCCAGCACAGGAAAGACATGGAACTCTTGAAGCGGGTCCAGACGAGGGCCACAAAGATGATTAGAGGGCTGGAGCAGCTCTCCCATGAGGACACGCTACATGAGTTGGGGCTCTTCAGCCTGGAGAAGAGGAGGCTTCCAGCAGACCTTAGAGTAGCCTTCCAGTATCTGAAGGGGGCCTACAGGAAGGCTGGGGAGGGACTATTTATAAGGACTTGCAACGACAGGACTAAGGGCAATGGGTTTAAACTGGCAGAGGGGAGATTTAGACTGGATGTTAGGAGGAAGTTCTTTCCAGTGAGGGTGGTGAGGCACTGCAACAGGTTGCCCAGCGAGATTGTGGTTGCTCCCTCCCTGAAGGTGTTCAAGGTCAGGCTGGATGAGGTTTTGAGTGACCTGTACTGGAGAGAGTTGTCCCTGCCTATGGCAGAGGGTTGGAACTGGATGATCCTTGAGGTCCCTTCCAACATTACCATTCTATGATTCTATGTTTAGTGATGCAGTTAATGTCTCAGAGAGTTTCTAAAGTGCTTTAGTATTGAGGGCATTAGGTCCTTAGATGTTTACTAAAACACCTCATTAGTTACACCTCTAAGTACATCAGTACATATGAAAAACGTTACTGAATTCGGTATCTGCAGATTAAAAAAAATGACTTGTAGGTGCATACCAAGGTTCTGGAGTAGTCTCCATATAAATCATGGTAAAGGAGGGACTGTTTCAAAATTAATAATTATATTAATTTTGATATCCAGGCAGAGATTGTTAATAACTATGAAAACTGTTTATTAACATTAAATCTCGCCACAATACTTATATACAAGGTTCAATAACGCACGGTTTGGAAATTTGTACATACAGGGAACAGGTAGACTGGAACACTTTAAAGGCAACTAACATAAGGAAACATTTTTACTGGCAGAGAAGGTTTATACGCAGGAAGCTCCTTTCTGCTTATGGCAGAAGGCAATGAATGATTATAAGAGGCTTGAAGTATTTACTCACAAAAAATATCATGGGGCAATACCCAAAGCATGTGGTGGGCTGCTGCCGGGTCGGAAGCTGTTAGAGGCTTTGGAGTTTCCTCAAGCTCCTGGGTGTTTCAGACAGAGGAGGCAGACATCTCTGACCTGGTCCTGGCTCTCTTGGCAACAGGCTCTCATGTGCAGGCAGATGTTTTGTGGTGTGCAGTCCTGGTACGGTGTCACACTGGCTGTGCAGGCCGAATGCGTGGAGGCATCAAAGCCTGATCCTGCTGCTTGGGGTCCCACCCAGCTCAGGATCGATGAGGTAGTAAGAGTACAATAGCAAACCCCTCAATGTGCTACCTGCTCATCCTTTACATCCATTTCAGCCCAAGACTGATGGGCCTTTGGACATAGATTAGCCAATCAGGATGGCAGTTTGCCCAGTTTGCCCATATTAGGTGAAACTGGGGCTTCCACCACCCCTAACACAGAGGGAGGGGGAGCAGGGGAGCATGCCTGGGCAAGCCAGGACATGTACAAGCCCACCTTTGGCCTATTCAGGCCTACCATGACAATCATTTAATGTAAGCAATATTCAATATTAAAAGCATGATAAACAACTGCTTTGTGTGATATTCTTAAAAGACATAGTGGGAAAAATCCAAGCAAATTCTAAAAGTCTGAAATTATGCTGTCAAAATGGGCAGCCCCATTTGCTGTAAAATGCAGGGCAATCTCACCTGGTATAGTGTTGTCATTATTTCAAATTGGTGGCCATTTTTGTGTAAACTTCCAAATATAAAATTTTCAGTCTGATTAATCCAAAGTTAGTCTGCTTTTTTTCCCCCAGTATCTCAATATTTTCTTATTGTGAGGAATTTTAAGTGAACGTTTTATTGTTGAGTTCCCTGGCAGTTGTCCATGTGAGTTGGGAGTGAATTTAGAATACAAATGAGAAAATTAATTAGTTGGTGACAGTTCAGAATATTAGTTTTCAGCTGCCAGTTTTTATTAGGTCTTTCTTTTTCTGGATGCGCATGAAGTGATTGACAACATATTTCAGAAATACATAGGATGATTCAAAAAAAATTCAGATTGAGAAACAATATATTCTCTTACTTTTTTTTGAGGGGGGAGGAGGAAATCCAAAATGCCACATTGTACTTAAGTTGAATGATTTCATTGGACAGAAATGCAGGAGTTTATCCTTTGGTATGCCAGATTCCATCAGAAATGCCAACTCATACACTTTACAAAGTTTCTGAGGCCACGAAATATTAGATTTATTGTTCTTTTTCTCAAAAGGTCAGTTGCTATATAGCATTACCATCCAAATGAAGCCCTACAGATGTGTATTTTTATCTCAGCAGCACTGCTCAAACTCACTGGGTTCTGTGAATCATTTTAAAGTTTGCATTAAAAAAGGAGTTAATTACATCAAGAATAAGAACTTTTTTAAAAATGAAAAAAGGTTAATTACTTTGAAGAACAGACTTGGTGTAAAAATAATGTTTCTTGAAAAACACATTTGATCAATTTACTAGTACATCTAAACAAAATTAACATTTTAGCCTTGTGGAGCTTTACCCAAGTTGATCTAAGGTAAATACAATCCCACGATGGTTTTCTAGCCACTTACTATTTTTCATTATTTAACCTTGGCATTGTAATTTCTTTTTTAATCTCCTTTCTATTCTCCTGGCACGCAGCATAATCAGGCTTTAGATCCTGATAAAGAATTTGTGGCTCTACTACATTATTGTGCAAACGCAAACATGCAGATATCTTATTAAAATGTCACCGTTTCAGAGATGTCTTTGGTGAAAATATTGTTATTTAGATGAAAACCGATTATCACAACAGTAACAGCTCTTGTTCTGTAAAATTTCATTTTAGTCCAGCCTGTTTTAGAAGTCTACAATTGTCAAACCTTGCATCTTTCTCTCTGATCCCTCAAGCAGATGCATGTCTTTTGTTCTTATAATAAAACATATGTCTGTCCTTAAGCTGATTAGCGTATCAATGAGAATGGAACAAGATATTCACTGCTTCCAAAGGTCTGCACATCAAAGACAACCTCAAGTAGTTTTGTGAAATGAACTGTATTTGTTAAAACTGCAGAAGGATGGAGCAGGAGAAGGCCACCAATGCCTTGCATCTTGCACAACACAAGTGGTTCAGATACACATACTTGAAATTCTGTCAGCTTGCCCCTTGCTTTTCTAAATAATATTTACTACTTTAACTAAGCTTTTCTAAATAATACTTCATAGAATCATAGAATGGTAAGGTTGGAAGGGACCTCAAGAATCATCTAGTTCCAAACCCCTGCCATAGGCAGGGACACCTCCCACTAGTACAGCTCAGCAGCCACAACTTCTCTGGGCAACCTGTTCCAGTGCCTCACCACCCTCACTGGAAAGAACTTCCTNGCCCTCCTCTGGACTCGCCCCAACACTTCCATGTCCTTCCTACTTCTTTTCTAAATAATATTTATTACTTTAACTAAGCATCAGTTCTTAAACATACACAGACATATCGAAATAGTACACTTGAATTTAAACCAAACTTAGCAATTACTGTTGAAAATATTATCCATTTCTCTTTAGGATTTTGAAGGGGGGGGGGGGACAAAATCAAAACAATCAAAATAAACCAACAAACTGGTTTTGAATTTTGTTCAGTTTACAATGTTTTCATTAAAAAACATAGAGCTGATACTCTAAATGTTCATTAGAGTGAAATACTGAATTTTATCTACTAGGTGTAAACAATGTTGGGTTGCAATAATGCATGTAACAGCGACAATGAGTTGGTGACTATTTCTGAAAAGCTTGCGTGCCACCCTCCCAACTCTTACAAGTGTCAAAGGAAATTATCATGGGTTTCTTTTCTCATTTTAAACAAATCTTACAAAACACTTACAAACTGCTGCAAGAGGGGACTGGTGAACAAACTATACTCCATGCACTCTGTGGGGGAAATAAGGACACCAGATTCTGGGCTTCAAGGTGGCCTACAACTGAGAGCCTATCTCTCCATGCACAGACCAACAACTACATCTGCAAACTTCCCAGTCCCCTGGGTTTCTTCAGGAAATGTGCAGTCATTCAGTCCAGTGCCAGGAAGGGAGGAAGACAGTAGCTGCAAACATTCACACATTATCTGCACCACAAAGAGAGTCAGGGAGTGGACAAGCAGTGAGCTCTGTAGGCACAGCTCTCTAGTGAATTAGCAGCCTCCCCTCCTTCCTCAGCAATACAATCCACTGTATACTCACATAATGTAAGGTGGAAGGCAAGGTAAAAGAAGAGAAGCATACTCCATTTCACTGCTATCTAGATTTCTTTATTCAGAGTGTGTATGTAGATGTTCACGAGTGTAAAAACCAGTTTAACACACCTTTTACATTCTTTGTCTACTTCCTATAGTGTGGAAGCAAATGGATTGGAACAGCAGCAGGCTCCTACCATGACCAAAACAAAGCAGGCTGGATTTAAATAGTCCTTTGAAAGGATCTATGCAAGCAGTCAAGAAAATGTCTAAAACTACATAGCAGCAAAATTAAAGGAGCAGGCCAAACTGAGATAAAGAAACAGGTACAAATATGAACACACAACAGCATCTTCATTAACAACCACTCAACCCATAATCCTGTAACAGACTACAAGTCCAACAGGTCCCCATGGACCTTCTCTGGTATGAAAACAGGGAGAGTATTCTATTAAATATAACCAGGAATAATAAAACTTAAATTATGTTTGTGCCAACTTATATAAGAGAATGCATCACATACACAAAAATTGCCATCCATGGGACATGTTAAGCTGGTCCTCACAAAGACCCACTAAAATCACATCAGCGCTGTTTTACCCAGGCAGTCATATATTACTGAACCACAGTAGAGACATACAGCCTACTAAATGTACACTCTGAACTCACTGTAGGGAACAGAGGGCTTATGTTAAAAGGTCAATGGTGTTAATTCTTTGTAAATGTCTTTTGCTCAAACATGAATCCTTAATCAATTCACATTTCATAACCACCTCCTCATTTTCCTAAAATTCTTGTTCAGCTTTTAAGGTGGAATAGAAGCATCGTCACAGAATGAGAGAAAAATTTGGTTGGCATGAACCTGTGAAGGTTCCTCAAGGACTTGTTAGGCTGATAAGTCAATACAGCCAACGAGAGAAATAAATAACACAAACTAAACAAAACCCTAATATAAACTCAGGTGTACATATCTTGTCTCTGCAAACCACACTGCAGCCAGCTACTTCTCCATATCAAAGCACTGAGTAAGGCATCATCTAAGGGACTTCCAAAGCTTCGGTTAATGAACAAAGTTTTTAAATAACAAGCACCACCTGCATGAGATTTACCTTCTTTTGCAGGAAGGGTAATTTGAAACTTTAAAAGAATACTTGCACTCCTTTAAGACTTTCTTCTCTTCCTTATCTGTATTCTGCTGCATCACAGCATTGACCCCAAAGGGGAAAGGACTTACAGTTTTCGCTGAAGCAGTAATTCAACTTTAAATCAACTGCTAGGGAGTGTATGGGAGTACTGCCTCTCTATCCAGCTAGAGGAAAGCATGACCTCCACAAATTTCTGATTTACACTGAGCAGACATGTGTTTAACCATTTTAGTGTTAAGTCTGTTATGTATTCTAATGGTCCCTGCCCCTTCAAGACTTCACTGTCTGATCAGAGAAATTATAAATGCAAACTCTGCATTCTGATTAATGAGTCATGAACATCACAAGAAGGCAGCAAGTGACCTTTTTTGTTCACTTTTGCAAGCCTTCCAGTAATCAGCATCACAAATATTTTGGCAGAGTTTTGTTTATCAAATCTGCAGTGGAGCAAAATCTATTTTAGAATGCTGTTTTCTTTCTATTTTGGCTCCTCTACAGGAAATGCAATAGTGTAATAGGTGTCTAGACTCTAATAGCTGTGTGCTCTGACTCGAAGTGTATACAGCCGTCAAACCCAAGTTAGTCCATCTAATCAGAATGCAGCAGGGACTGCAGAAAAAAATAATTAAAACAAGATTTAAGAAACGGAGTGTAAAATACTGGAGCAAAATCAGTAAAACATCAAAACCAAAATTCAAGAGACAATTAAAGAACTTTTTATATAAAAGCAATTTAACATACAAATTTTACAGGTAATGCTGTTTAAAAAATATCTCTAGAAGAGAAATTAAAATGATGATGCAAAACACACCAAAAACATCACAAGTCTGTTTATCCTGTTTTCCAGACTCTACTGTGGCTAACAGAGAAAGGAAGTCCTCAAAGGATGATCCTCTTCAGGGGGTTAAATACTTAACTGCTCAGTCATATTGCTTATGGAATATGTTTTTGGAACAGCATCAAAGCACAAAACAACTCAAAGTTTCTACATCTAAGGTTGAACTGGTCATTTTGTTATTAGGGAGTTTGAGTAACTAGACACAAGCCCTATAATGTCATTTCTTAACACAGGGTGCATTAAACAGTGTAAACAAACTGGTGGTGTGAAAGTAGTAAGAGTTGAAATAGGTAACTGATTCCAGCACCTCAAATCTTGATGCTGGATCAGGGATGTGCAGGGGTACATTGTGGTACTTAGCAGCCAAATGATGCCTTCCAATTCCTTCACAATAGCAAGTATCAGGGAACATTATCAGTACCAAGAAGACAAAGATATTCATCAACTTGAGCACACTATCAAGAAGGCAGCAGGAGGATGTCAGAGCCACTCTTCTCCAACCCCTCCACAGGTGATCACTTGAGGCCTGGTGGGCACCATAGGAGATGCTTGAGAAGATAGAATATAACAGATAGCAGCAAGCAGCTTATGAGGGAAAAGACTGCTCTCATAATTTTTCAGACACTCCACAGAAATCATCATTACATTTCTGAGAATGGAGAAAACAGTGCTGAACTTAAAGCCTAACAACGTCCTGAGGGATGACACATGGAAACATCTATCCTAATTGACCTTCCCAGAAAGTAGAGGATAGGCTGCCCCAGAGAACTTTAACAGATTTTGATCTCAAGTACATCAAAATAAATCTGATACTATTGAGGATATCATGGATATATATGTCTACAAACAAAAAAAGAATGTGACTTAGTTTTTTTTTGAAAGCAAGTTCAAGCACAGCTGAGTGGAAAACTCACAAAGTTTTATTTTAACTATCCTCTTAAGAGATTTTGCAGGGGTTTTTTTTTGTAATTGTGGGATTTTCCAGTATTGACGATAGTCATTTAGCTACATATCCAAACAAAGGTCATGCAAATCTATTCTGCAGACAGAAGTCCACTAATTTAAATGTCTAAGAGGCAGCAGCCTGCTATGTAGTAGACTTTTTCCAGGGTACATTAGAAAATTTAGAAACAAAAGATATTAGCATTCTTCTCTAAGAAAGGTTGATTTAGGAGAGACTAAATGAATTAATCAAATATGTTAGAGCATATTAACCATGCAAAACTGCTATAGAAGACAGAGACATGTTTGAGAAAAATTGGTTAAAATGAAAAGACTCAAGGACTGGTTGTTTCCAAAGGAAAGGGCACTGCAAAATGTTATTTCTATGTTGATCCGGAGCATGTGATCTTTATTCATTTATTCTGCATTAAATAAAGATATTATCTGGGGTCTGTTTCCATCTCTAGTAAATATATGAATGAATTGACTTTTTGCCTCAACTGATATTTTCTGAATGAATAAGAACATTAGCCCTAAGCAAGACACATTGCAGCAGCATGCTGCACAAGGCTCTTCTGTACAGTCTTCTGTGCCAGCAGAGAAAATCCATTTCCTGACTTTGCCATCCCTTTTCTTCGGGACCTGCTATGCCTGTAAAAGCTTGGCAATGCTAAAGACAGTTGTGTGCTGGAGAAGAGCAGTTGTGACTATCATCATCATTTGTGCAAGGAAGACATTATGGGAAGAGGAAGCACTGTAATGGTTCCCTCTCCATCTTCACATGCTGTCACAGAGCACCTTCTCAGCTTGGCTCTCTGCTACCCAGCCCCTCCTGGCTGTCACACCTAGTCACAGTCCAGTAGGAAATGCCTTGATGACAGGGGTAGTTCCCAAAAGAGGTGTGTCAACATCAAATGCATCAGCCGAGTTGGCAATCTTCCCCAGACCTGCAGAGTTAATTGTTCAGTAGTTGATGTAAACTCTCTAGATCTTAACAAAGATTGCTAGTACAGTTTGCTGCACTCATTCTGAACTCATATACAACACTGCCCACACCACACACATTCTTTGAGCAAAATGCAGCTCCAGCCACCAGTGACCTGATGATGGTTTCTCAGTCAAGCGCACCTATCATGGTCACCCTCTACAAACTGGATGCCACGCATGCTTCCAGAAGCAGTTCTAAGTAGAGTTGATGTATTTCCCAACCTGAATTCATGATCAGCTCAGCATCACTGTTACTACATTACTGTTAGTAATGTCATTTCAGAAAAACAAGCGCAAGCCTCTATCCTCATGAGATTCATATACACAGAGATAACTGCTCTGATGCATTTATGTTACTGTGTACATATCTGAAGCCCCCAGCACAGGAAGGACATGGAAGTGTTGGAGCAGGTCCAGAGGAGGGCCACAAAGATGATCAGAGGGCTGCAGCAACTCTCCTATGAGGACAGGCTGAGAGAGTTGGGGCTCTTCAGCGTGGAGAAGAGAAGGCTTCAAGGGGACCTGATAGTAGCCTTCCAGGATCTGAAGGGGACCTACAGGAAGGTTGGAGAGGGATTATTTACAAGGTCTTGCAATGACAGGACAAGGGGCAATGGGTTTAAACTGGCAGAGGGGAGATTTAGACTGGATGTTAGAAGGAAGTTCTTTACAGTGAGGGTGGTGAGGCACTGGAACAGGATGCCCAGGGAGGTCGTGGATGTTCCCTCCCTGGAGGTGTTCAAGGCCAGGTTGGATGAGGCCTTGAGTGACCTGTACTAGTGTGAGGTGTCCCTGCCTATGGCAGGGGGTTGGAACTAGATGATCTTTGAGGTCCCTTCCAACCTTATCATTCTATGATTCTATGATTCTAAATGAGCAAACTGCTTGAGAGTCTAATACCACTTTCCCAAGTATCAAATGGGAGACATTTTCAGTTACTTTGTGTATTGAATGTAAAGCAAAATCTAGAGATTAAATGTCAACAAATGAAGGCAAAGCATTAATCTAATGTGCCATATCATCTCACTCCTAAATCACTAACAAGCTACTATCTATCTTATCTCTGCTTCACTTATTGACAATCTCCATTTGTCTCATCAAGAAAGGGGACAATCCATTCAGGAGTCAGCATACATCCTCCTAAGGAGAAAGAAATGCTCTGCAATAAAAGGCAGTAAAATGACTGACTTTGTGCACTCTAAGTAGACTGTACCCTGCTTTGGCACAAAAGCAGTCAGAAAAGAAGAATAAAAGGCATTATTTTCTTCCCTTTGTATATACATGCCTCTCCAAGATGCACACTCAACTTCCTCTCTCCGGAGAACAGCAGGAAGTGTTTAGTTTCCATACCTCTGGAAAAGAGAACCAAGCCTGCAATCACTCTTTCACACTTCACACCAACACACTCGACTGCTCACATTAGTTGCTGGGGGAGCAGGTTTCATTCTCTGTAATTCTGGGTAACATCATGCAACCTCTAGGATAGCTCTTCTGGCATACTGTGGCTTGCAACCAGAAGTTATATAATGGGTCATGTCTTTTGGGGAGAGCAAGTTTTCAAGCAGACAGCATTGTCACATAGAGCTAAAGACCTGTATTTAAGAGTTTCTCAAGAACTAAATTATATTGGGGGACCCAGTACCTACATGAAGCAATGGATAACAGACCATTAGTCTGTTCCAGTGTGCCTGTACTGAGAGTCTGCAGGAAAGAAGCAGGTAGTAAAAGAAACAGGCTGCAGATTAGAAGAAATACAATGTAGAGAAATCAGCTACAAAGAGAAGCTTCTCAGCAAGTTTCCCACTAACACTACATCTCAAGAAGAAAGGAAAGGTGAAACATGATTTAGGGAAATCACCTAAAAAGAGAAGCTTCTCAGTGAGTTTCCCACTAACATTTAATCTCACCATTATGGCCAAAATGAAATATTTAATGCTTTGCCCGGTTAACTACTCTGCAAACAAATATATTGCAGGCTGGGCTAAGAAGATGTAAAATCAATGTTATAAACACGTGTCAGTGCTAATATTGGCTCATATTTCTACTGTTTACAGCAGTTAACCTGCACCTCAAAGAAGTCAATAATTTTTATATCAATAATGAACATTAAGGTCATCGTGACAACAGCAACTGAGAAAACTCTGTACAGATTTTTTATGACAAAATTTGAATAAGCATATAACACTTTCAACCAAAACTGGACAATTTGGCTAAAATTTTGCCCTGCTTACCTCCACACTCATCAAGTGTAATTTCTGTGCCTCATTTACTGCTGTTACTAGAACTGTAGGGTTGTTGAACTTAAAAGACAGAGAACAGGATGCTGGAAAGTTGACTAATAGTAAAGTTCTGACAAAAGCCTTAGTCAGAACAGAACAATCAGATAAAATCAGAGGGTGAATAAGTTCACTAGTAAATGTAGGAAGCATAACACTCCCGATGCTGAAGGAACAGCATAAATTATTTGCTAATGCAATACAGTATCCACACTCTAATGCATGACTCTACTTTCTAATATAAATGCAGTATAATTAGTTAAAATAATAAAGTGACAAATGTTATATGTTTATCAGAAAATGGATAAAGCAAGCAGATAAAAGTGTTTTTACCTGGTAATATTTCAAGATTGTTCCAGTGTGTGTTAGACATCCACAACAGTTTACATTCATGGAAAAGGGATGGACTGTGTTGATAAGCACAAATTGGAATGATAGGAGCCTCAGCTTAGTACTTAATGCTAAACTCTCTGTAAATGTGAAAGCTGGGTTCTGGAGATAGCAGACAAATGTCATGTTTGAACAAATGATATTGGAAAAAAACTAACTGGAGGTCCCAGAAATAGAACTACAGTGAAGGTATAAAATCCTGAAGGTAGTTACTTCCCAGATAGTATCTATACTTCAATCAGGACAAGATGGAGGAACACTGGTTAGAGATATCTCTGTATTACACAATCACAGAGAGAAAACCACTTTAAATGGAATTATAAAAGTCTGAGATACAATAGGCATATTTAGGTCACCCAGGTTATCCTCCATCACTTCTGGAACTGAACTACACCACGTGACAAGTGTCCAGATTAGTTTTAAATGACAGAGGGAGGCTGAGAAGTTGTGAGACAACACAAGTATTCATTTCACTGGTTTACATGAAATAATATCAGCATAGCCAGGAACAGCTATCCAAGATAGTTGTTGAGTATGGGAGCTGGGAATGTTTAGCCTGGAGAAGAGGAGGCTCAGGGGGGACCTTATTGCTGTCTACAACTACCTGAAGGTTGGTTGTAGCCAGGGGGAGGTTACCTTCTTCTCTCAGGCAACAAGCATCAGAACAAGAGGACACAGTCTCAAGCTACACCAGGGGAAGTTTAGGCTGGAGGTGAGGAGAAAGTTCTTCACTGAGAGAGTCATTCACTACTGGAATGGGCTGCCCAGGGAGGTGGTGGAGTCACCGTCCCTGGAGGTGTTCAAGGTGGGTTTGGACGTGGCACTTGGTGCCATGGTCTAGTCTTGAGGTCTGTGGTGATGGGTTGGACTTGATGATCTTTGAGGTCTCTTCCAACCCTGGTGATACTGTGATCATTATATTAGGCTTAATGGGACACAAGAGCTCAAATCACTGTACTCAAAATGTTTGTGCCTCATGGGTAGTTGTCTCCCGCATTATTACAGACCTTATTTTCTGACATGCATTTTGCTATTTTAATACTTAACACAGGATCTTATAAGTAACAACCTTCTAGATGAGTTCAATTTTTTTTTGTCAATTTAACCAAACATATAGGCACGTAAATATCTCCCAATTTTAGAAACAGAAGGATAAGTCAACAGCTTACCCAGATAATTTCCTGTTGGGCTCTACTACTGATACGTTCTCATTGTTGTTGGTACATTCACATGTCAATATTTCAGTTTCTCAATTCTCTCAGCATTACCAAGGTTCTCACTACTCCAGAATCACCAATTCCTCTTTCCTCTATTTTTGTTACCATTTTTTTCATACAGTTATTTGCAAGCCACGATAGTCTCCTTTTTCTTTATTTACTACTAGAGTTTGCTCACCATTGAGCAACATTTTATTTTCAGTAACAGCAACAAATGTAGTAGAAAGTCATATATATTTACACACACACATATACATATCCACCAACCACTCATCTGCCTTCCTGTGCAGTTAAAAAGTCAGTTAGACTTGAAATCAGTTGTTTTGGTATTTTGCTGCTCTAACCTTTCCTTTTTGAGTCTTAACTAAGGTCCTACTTAATTTTCTTTAATCCTTTTTTCTTCTCTTATGAATTCACAAATTTTAAGGGACCATCATCAAATATTTTGCAGATAAAGTCTTAAGAACCCCACAGGTGAAACAGAAGCAAACCAGGGCTTTCTTGGGAAACAGCAATAGCCAGAACACCTTTTCGCTACAAATATTTTCCAATAAACATTGAAAGTTCAAATCAGTTCTAGACAGTCACCACATCTTCCTTAGAAAAATCATTCTGGGAAACATCATGAACCCTGTGCCATTCTGGAAAGCCCAGAAAAAAGGAAAGGAAGGGGGGAAAAAATAGAGAGAAAGAGAGAAGGACAAAAGGAGAAAACAGAATTAAGAGTAAGTAAACTTGGGAGTGACTAGTAATACCAAGACTTGACAGAAAATAATGCTCACTCTTCCCAAAAAAGTTTAAAATACTGTGAGGAGTGAAGGAGGATCAGTATCACACTATCAGCAAGGTTGGAAGAGACCTCAAAGATCATCAACTCCAACCCATTACCACAGACCTCAAGACTAGACCATGGCACCAAGTGCCACATCCAAACCAGCCTTGAACACCTCCAGGGACGGTGACTCCACCACCTCCCTGGGCAGCCCATTCCAGTAGCAAATGACTCTCAGTGAAGAACTTTCTCCTCACCTCCAGCCTAAACTTCCCCTGGTGTAGCTTGAGACTGTGTCCTCTTGTTCTGGTGCTGGTTGCTTGAGAGAAGAAAGCAACCTCCTCCTGGCTACAACCACCCTTCAGGTAGTTGTAGACAGCAATGATCAGGTAAGTTCCAAAACAAAAGCAGGTCAGTAACAGGTAGACATAGAGAGATGTTGCTACAGTAAGTGTAGAGAAACAGCACAAAACAGAATTTGAGAGAACTGAGATGAGTGAATTAAATTTAGGGGGGAAAAAAAAAAAAAGAGAAAAAAAGGTGTTTTCAAGCTCAGAACTAGCTGTACTTCTAGGTCCAGGGAAAGCAGCACTAATACAATAGGAAGGCAACATCTGATTATTGGTTCAGAAAACTATGCATCATAATGCCCAAAAGATGTCATTTTTTAGAGCACTTTGTAGTGCACTCAATTCTGACAGGTCAGAGGTCTGAGCCCTTGGCAGCAGTACAGACAAGCACATAGAGCTTCGCCTTTTTCACCCACTCAAGCGTGCGACCCCAGCATGAGCCCTAAACACCCTGCAGGAGACCCCAGGACAACTGAAGATGTGCCCAGGGGGTCTGGCAACTGCTGAAGACTGAACTTAAAAAGAAGTAAAAAATATCTGAAGATTCAAAGAAAAACATTCAGAAACACTCAGCACTGCTGCTGTAGCATAAAGGAAGTCTCAATTATTTTTTTAGCAGAAGACACACAATGTGCAGGATCCAAGAGAAAAGATCCTCTGTTCTCTCCTACACCAGTGGAAAGTCTTTTGTTACATAGCAACCCATCCTGAGAGCTGCAGTATATCAGCAACTGAACATGGGCTCTCATTTATTTCACACTTCCAAGCCATAGTCATGTGCAGCATTGGAATATCAGAGTTTTCCTGTGCAGTGTATTCAGTAACCTCCAGAAAACTTAAATATGGTGAAAGCACCAATTATATCTATGAGTAATGAGCTGGGAAGAACTGTAAAATGTGACAAGGCAGTTTGTATGGGACCATTGGCAAGCTCTGATACAGAGAACGTTACAGAGAAACTGCTGCTTCACATCATCAGGAATAAATGTCTGAAAAATAAGGTGGGGCTAAAGTAAAATAATTTAACTTACAGAAGAAAAAGCTTTTCACACAACATCCACCACAATTAATTTTGACTTAATCCTTCCTCTCTTCTTTATTCCATGCCTTTCTAAACACAGTCCCTATATAAGGTAATCTGTTCAGGTTTACGCTTTTAGAAATCTGCTTACAACATTTTCTTATATTTCATTGCTTTACTAAGCCCTGTAATATTTCCTTCAGCCCAGGCCATGGGACATCTTACTGTTGCTAACAGTTGAGCAGAAAACATACAATATATAATAAAATCTGCAGTATGACAAGGTTGGGTTTTGTTAACATGAGCAGAAAATATACAATTCAACAAGGTCAAGTGTAAGGTCCTGCACCAGGGTAGGCACAATCCCAAGCACAAATCCAGGCTGGGTGGTGAATGGCTGGAGAGCAGCCCTGAGGAAAAGGACCTTGGAGTCTGGGTTGATGAAAAGCTCAACATGAGTCTGCAGTGTGCACATGAAGCCCAGACAGCAACCAAGTCCTGGGTTGCATAAAGAGAAGCGTGGCCAGCAGGGCAAGGGAGGGGATTCTGCCCCTTTACTCTGCTCTCGTCAGACCCCACCTGGAGTACTGTGTGCAGTTCTGGAACCCTCAGCACAGGAAGGACATGGAAGTGTTGGAGCGGGTCCAGAGGAGGGCCACAAAGATGATCAGAGGGCTGCAGCAGCTCTCCTATGAGGACAGGCTGAGAGAGTTGGGGCTCTTCAGTCTGGAGAAGAGAAGGCTTCCAGGAGACCTGATAGTAGCCTTCCAGTATCTGAAGTGGGCCTACAGGAAGGAAGAGGAGGGACTATTGACAAGGTCTTTCAATGACAGGACAAGGGGCAATGGGTTTAAACAGGCAGAGGGAAGATTTAGACTGGATGTTAGGAGGAAGTTCTTTACAGTGAGGGTGGTGAGGCACTGGAACAGGTTGCCCAGGGAGGTTGTGGTTGCTCTCTCCCTGGAGGTGTTCAAGGCCAGGTTGGACAAGGTCTTGAGTGACCTGTACTAGTGGGAGGTGTCCCTGGCTATGGCAGGGGGTTGGAACTTGATGATCCTTGAGGTCCCTTCCAACCTTACCATTCTATGATTCTAATACATAATAAAATCTTCAGTATGACAAGACTGGGTTTTGTTAACATGACATCACTGTGTCTGCTTCCCACTCCACCTGTTTTATTTGACTTCTTTAAATATTTGTAATAGAAGTGAAACTGCAGACCCCACGAAAAATTGATTTAAAGGACAAAAGCAGTTCTAAATACCAACTCACTACGTACACTTAAGCACATACAGCTGTAAATCTGCAATTATTTCTTTAGTAACAAGTATGAGTGTTGGGAGTTTGTATTCCCATTTCCTATAACTATCATTAAATATTAAAGATATAAAAACTTGAGCCCATAGAAAGTTAGGATGCCAAAGGGAAAACAGAAGAGAAATGGAACGTCTGAGAAAGTTGTGCATTCTGTTGGAAGGCGACAAGGTCTTTAGGCTGCACAATCAGCTACTAATAAAATCAATCAGCCAGTGGTGACAACTGTAGAACAAATAGCAAGAATGTGTTGTAATTGCATTTCACCAGACAAGGTTGTAATCAGGGTATCCCATTGTGTTGCATTTTAAAGCCAGAATTTCTAAAAATCAGTTTCCCAAAGTAAAACATGCTGGCCCCCAAGTTAGTAAAGTAGATTTTCAGAAATGGAAATAGCTACCCTTTGAAAGCAACCTTTGACAGCAATGAATACAATTTAGAAAACATTGCTCCTTTCATTCACATTCCCAGTGTTGGATGCTGGTTTCACAGCATCACACTATCACCAAGGTTGGAAGAGACCTCAAAGATCATCAAGTCCAACCCATTACCACAGACCTCAAGACTGGACCACGGCACCAAGTGCCACGTCCAAACACACCTTGAACACCTCCAGGGACGCTGACTCCACCACCTCCCTGGGCAGCCTATTCCAGTAGTCAATGACTCTCTCAGTCAAGAACTTTCTCCTCACCTCCAGCCTAAACTTCCTCTGGCGTAGCTTGAGACTGTGTCCTCTTGTTCTCGTCCTGGTTGCCTGAGAGAAGGTAACCTCCCCCTGGCTACAACCAAGGCCTGCATGCTAGATCAAAGCACTAGATGGGAGTGCTCCATTAGATGGGAGACTTTTCTGGGAACAGGCAGACAGGGTTTGAGTACCCAGCCCACACAGGAAGCATCAGGAAAGGATGTGAGACCTGGTGTGGCACTGTGGGAACATTGGTCTCACCTAATGTGGGCTATTTAAATGTCCCCAAGGAATGCGGTAATCCACAGCACCAGGGCTGATGAACAGGACTTGGCACAGTAGAAAAGGTATGATGCAGCTGTTGGCACAGCAGTTCACACAGGCAGGACAAAATCTCTCTCCCAGACCAAAGGTAAGCCAGCAAGTTCAGTAGCACAGAAGAAGCTTAACTGTGGTGTCCACTTAGGAAAGGGTAGGCATGTCCATGGACATGCTTAGACCTTGGCTGCAGCCATTTCAAATCTGGAAGTGATAAAGCCATCTTGCATCTAAGCAACATTTAAAGATTTATAGATGTGGTGCTAAGGGACATGGTTTAGAGACAGACTTGGTACAGTTAGAGAATGGTTGGACTCGATGATCTTAAAGGTCTTTTCCAGTGAAAACAATTTTGTGATTCTACAAAAACTCTTCTATTTTCTATGTAGATAGATATACACATACATACATATGTATGTCTCAAAGTTGACACCTCAGCTTAGCGGAAACAGAACAGAGCTCTGAGGTTTTGGAGCTCACATGCAATGTTCTTTTCCGAGGAATGGATGCGATCTAGAAGGACCTGGACAGGTTGGAGAGGCGAGCCCAGGTCAGCCTCATGACATTCAACAAGGCCAAGTGTAAGGTCCTGCACCTGGGTAGGCACAATCCCAAGCACAAATACAAACTGGGTGGCAAATGTCTCAGAGCAGCCCTGAGGAAAAGGACCTTGAGGTCTGGGTTGATGAAAAGCTCAACATGAGCCTGCAGTGTGCACATGCAGCCCAGACAGCAACTGTGTGCTGGGCTAGAGCAAGTGCAGCGTGGCCAGCAGGGCAAGGGAGGGGATTCTGCCCTTTTACTCTGCTTTCCTCAGACCCCACCTGGAATACAGTTCTGGGCCCCCCAACATAATAAGGACATGGAACTCTTGGAGCAGGTCCAGAGGAGGACCACGAAGATGATCAGAGGGCTGGAGCAGCTCTACTGTGAGGACAGACTGAGAGAGTTGGGGCTTTTCAGTCTGGAGAAGAGAAAGTTTCCAGGAGACATTATAGTAGCCTTCCAGTATCTGAAGGGGGCCTGCAGGAAGGAAGAGGAGGGACTATTGACAAGGACTTGTAATGACAGGATGAGGGGNCAAGGGGGAACTGCTTAAAGTCTCTCACTGAGGACATTCTGCTGCAGGCAAAGGCTTTAGAGGAACTCAGTTTTCACCTAATGGTAACAAAACATCCTAAAGGAATAACAGAAATAAAGTTAGAATCCACAATGAATTTAAACATATGAAGTATAAACCACATTACTGAATTTTCTGTTTCTTTGTCTTGCTTCCTCTCAGAGCAAGATCATATAAAAACCTATCTTTAAAACCCAGTGGGCTGCATTTCTTGAGGAACTGATTTATCAACAGCAAACAATAAACCAGTAGCATTTACCACTTTAATAAAAAATTACCATTTGCTTTGTTTTGTTGTTTCCAAGATGCTTATTTTCTTCTAAAGCATTTGCACTAATCTTATCCAGCAGTCCATTGTTTTAATCCTTCAGTTAGCTAAACTTCTCTTATGCTTGATAGTGTTGCTGAAATTATATATGACAGTGCTGATATAGCTATTCACTTGCATGTTCAAGCCTGCATCAATAATGAATAGTTCTTAAGCTGCTTTGAAGCTTTGGTTATGAAAATAGAATGAAAATGTGATTACTGTCACAGTAATACTGCCAGATTTTTTAATGAGACAATATTCTTCATTTTGTCTCAGGCAAAATTTTACAAATAACACAAAAAACATGATTAACACTTAAATTAGGCTTTGCTGTATTACATTAGAGATTGGTTTTATGTAGATGTGATCTTTTCCCTCATCCTTAAAAAAAAAAAAAAAAAAAAAAAAAATTATCACTTTGTTAATCTAGGTGTGGATCTTGAAAACAAAACAAATGAAAACTAGGCCAATACTAATGATGCTCTGGTTGACAGCATAGATTTTTCCTCTCTCCATCTCTAATCTTCCACTAAGCATCCCCTCAGGGTTTCTCCCTCATTCTTTCCCCAGACCTTCCTGTAGCATCACAAGCAGAAAGAAGCCCAAACTGAAACACAGGACCTGAACATCCATAATGTTTTGGTAAATTCCTAACAGGATTTAATTAATGTATTAATGCAATGTATTACTAAATAAGCGACATCTGTCTTATTCAGAAAGACTCAGATTGCAGTAACAGCTGTGGCACAGGTCATGCCTGTGGGACACCACTGAAAATCCAATGCATGGAGCAGATGGCATCTGCCATACCAGGTTTATAGAATCATAGAAATGTAAAGTTGGAAGGGACCTCAAGGAAAGCCTGGTTCCAACCTCCTGCCTATCATAGGCAGGGACACCTCCCACTAGTACAGGTCACTCAAGGCCTCATCCAATCTGGCCTTGAACACCTCCAGGGAGGGAGCAGCCACAACCTCCCTGGGCAACCTGTGCCAGTGTCTAACCACCCTCACTGGAAAGAACTTCCTCCTGACATCCAGTCTAAATCTTCCCTCTGCCAGTTTAAACCCATTGCCCCTTGTCCTGTCATTGAAAGACCTTGTAAATAGTCCCTCCTCAGTCTTCCTGTAGGCACTCTTCAGATATTGGAATGCTACTATAAGGTCTCATGGAAGCCTTCTCTTCTCCAGGCTGAAGAGCCCCAACTCTCTCAGCCTGTCCTCATAGGAGAGCTGCTCCAGCCCTCTGAGCATCTTTGTGGCCCTCCTCTGGACCCGCTCCAACACTTCCATGTCCTTCCTGTGCTGGGTTAAGGTCTTACATCTCTCAATATCACAAGAGATAATTTCTCTCCCAATGTTCTTTCAAATGATACCGTAATATTCCAGACATACCAAGGGTTCTCTAAATCTCACATTTTAAGAGATGGAAAGTAGAACATACTGGTCCCCAAACCTTTTAAGTGTCATATCTCCATTAGAAAACTCTTAGAAATACAGTAATATTGTATTAATGTACAATAATATCATATCTACCAGGTATTCTGTATCACTGCAACACTCTTATCTCACAGCAAAAGACATAATAGTGAAGCATGGGTTCACATTTTCCATGACTGATGCAAAGAACCTATTATTATTAAACTGCTGATGGGGGTGACGCAAGCTCTGAATATTTAATATTAATAAACAATATTAATATTTTTTTAAAATATCATCTAGTAGTAATTAATTACCCTTCCACTACAGTCACAAACCAGCTGCCATTTTCTGCAAGCCAACCTTTCCACATTTGGAAAGCTGGGCTTATGCTTTGCTGAAATAAGCAGAGACAGGACAAAAGACCATCCTTTCTCAGTCTCTCTCTGCCAAGGGTAGTTGCTGGTGCAGAAAAAACAAAGGCTTGAAGCTCATGGTTTCTGTATCTCAGAAGAGTAGCACTGATCAATAACAAGTTGCACTTTCAGTTAATAATTGTCCAGATGAAACTGATGAGTACCACCCTGATCACTGGGACAGGACCATCTGACTTGCTAACCATCTTAGATGAGTTTCAGTGAGAGGTTGACAGTTCCAGTGGTCAAGAGCTCATTTGAGTTCTGATTAATATTTGCAGGTGCAGCTATTTTTCAGCCAGACACAGTACTTGTCACTGCACAGTACTCTTAAAATTCTGCTACGTTCCTTTCACTTGTTTGCAATATGTAAGTCAGAGCAGTAATAAATTTCTTTGCCACACTTTTGTGCTATTTGCCTGTCAGTGAATGTGGGAAGATGGAAGACAAGGTGAGCAATGGCAAGGACATTAGCAGAGCAGCCCAGTAATGCAAGCTCGTGTTATAGAGCTTCCATTATTCAGACTGGTCCTGGGACTGAAGATAATCATGGACTCAGAAGAGCATGGATATGAGATTTAGGAATGCAGCCTAAAATGTTCCCTTTCCCAAAAATAAAGCTGTTTGGTTTGGGTTTTTTTCAGCACTCGCACTTCAGTTTTATTTCATCAGTGTGCTAAATTTAGGGTCTATTTTCTTCTTTACTTGGCAAGCATTGATGCATGTGTAACTCCTGTAACCTGTGGCTTTTCTGTAGTTTCGTGAATCACTGTGCCATATTTCAACAAACACAGAGAGAATTCAGCTGCGTTATCTGCCTGACTTGCAACAATAATTTGATTCAAATGATATGGCTTGGACTGTTGTTACTTACCTTCCTCCTTAGACAAGTTACAAACAAGTCACTTGAAATCAAAGTAAAATTGTTTTCTAAAGCTATGTCAGATTTCTAATAGGATAGGTAAAAGATGTATTTTAAGGGGAAAAAAAAAAACCCAAACAAAACAACAACAACAAAAAAAAAACCCAAAAACCAAACACCAAAGAAAGAAATAAAGAACAAGACATTCCCACAATTTCTTCCATTAGCTTCTAAAAAATCAAATCAGAGAGTGTTGGTTCACACAGTTTTCAGATGATGAGGGAGTCATGGCTATGTGGTTACTTACTGGTATTTTTTTCTTCATAATAATAATGAGAACAAGCTTTATCACCCCTCATATTCAATCAGACCACTTGAATTACAGTCCCAAATTACAATCAGTAACTGCTGGCAACTGAGATTATATGGATGCCATCAGTACATGTATCAAGATAAATCACTGTGACCTTCATCTCTCTGCCTCCCAATGATACCAGCATAACTTTAAGGTAGCTGTTGCTCCAGTGTAAAAAGCTCTGTTTCCTACATAGCACTGAAAAACTGACCAAAAAAAAACCAAAAAACAAAACAAAACCCAAAGGTAAAGTAATAGCAAAGGAACAGTGATCAAAATCATGGTATCCTGTAAGCTTCACTTAGTATTTTGGAACAATTCTCATTTTTTTTTCCCCTCAAAACATTTGATAGCAAGTTGTTCTTATTAAACTGCTTGACATATACTAGAGGCAAAGGGTTTACTATGTTAATTGTTGTCATCTCACTTTCACTTTCCACCCCTTGCATCTGCTGTTTTTATCAACCTTTTTTCTCATCTTAAACATAATATGTAAGACATTTGAAGAACAACATATTTTTTTTGTGATGTGTGGAGACTGTGGCTAGAATACCAAGGTCACGTTTTCTATCTGGCCTGCAGGTACTTCTGCAATACCAACATTAATAAAATCCCAAGAGGGGGAAAAAAGCAATCTAACCAATTATGGGAACAAGCTCATCAAAGGAAGAAAGATTTTTCCAGGAGAGAAAAGCTGCTGTTACAGTTGGTGTCAGCAATATTAGAAAACCAAGGGCCCAAATGTTAGCTGGGACACTCCAAATGAATCCTGAACTATAAAGCAAATGGTAATAAACAAAGCTATTTGTCAGTTGACCCCCCTTGGATGTTGTTAACAGGCTAACAGCATGCCCATAGCCTATGGCAACCCGCAGACTCCCAGTGATAAAATCGTGACAGTTAACAGATGAATCCTTTCTGAATTCTATTAAATAAATTAATAATCTTAGCAACATCATTACAGCAAAACATCCATCTTCTGCAGCAGCTGTTCCTCCATTGCTTCTTGCATTTATTTTCTGTGCCTTTGCCATGCCTTATGCAGTACAACTTAGCTCACAGAGACTGAACTTCAGCATATCAATGGCAGACCCATAAAAATGTATTATTTGCAATTTTTTTCTGCAGTTCTAATCAGGTTGTGCAAAACAGAAGCTTTTGCTTGAACACAAAAATGTAAAACAGTAAGCAACAATTAAATTTGGCACTGTCTGATGAAAATCAAATACAAGCTAAAAACCAGACAACTCCATTTCATCTAAAACATTTTTTTTCACCTTCCAATTCAGCAGCCAAGATATTAAATCTAATATACTCTTGTCGAGCCTTTAACTGCCTGCCTAATGCTAAACAGAACTTGCTGGAAGTTGGAAGTATGCTTTAAAATGCACCTGCTGCTATCAAATTGCTTCTGAGTTTGTTCCAGAGTTATAACCTGCACCTCTGTAACCACTCTTGGAGATCATCTCCAGAAGAGAGCCAAGGTAAGCAATAAACAGCTTCGAAAAGAGACAAGACCAAAAGGAAAAGAATTCATACTCCACGTTTAGCCCAACAATCACTTCTCCAGTTCACCATCATCATTTGAATTCACAGAGCATAATATTGTTACTGTTGGTGACATCTGTGCACTTTTATCTAATTTTAGACCTGGGTAGTTTTGCTTTGGTTTAACCTGCTGCACATTCTTTCTAAAACTGCACATAGAATTTCATTAAACACATGTTTCTATCTCAGATTAAATGGTCATACACAGCAACCTTAGTGACCTTCCAGCCATTAAAATCACATTTTACTTCTTGGTGACATGTCTTGTGCAACTGAAGTAATAGTTTGCAGAAGTTTCTCAAAGGATTAAAAACACACAAACCACAGGTGTTTTTTTCTTCTAAGAGCTCTGATGACCTCTTTTGAGGCACCTATTACAGACAAGCATTTAGTATGAAATAAACATGCTTAGCACCAGACATTGCTTCTGTATGGCAACTGTGATGATTTGGGAGTTCCCTGCCCGCCCCCTCCTCCCCTTTGTAAAATCACCCAGACTAGATTCAGTTGGGCTGGAAGTTAGGGACTGAAGCTCTATTTACAGCTCAGCACAATATACAAGCAGATATATTGGAGCGGGCCCAGAGGAGGACCACAAAGATGATCAGAGGGCTGGAGCAGCTCTCCTATGAGGACAGGCTGAGAGAGTTGGGACTCTTCAGCCTGGAGAAGAGAAGGCTTTGAGGGGACCTCATAGTAGCCTTCCAGTATCTGAAGGGAGCCTACAGGAAGGCTGGGGAAGGATTATTTACAAGGACATGCAATGACAGGACAAGGGGCAATGGGCTTAAACTGGCAGAGGGGAGATTTAGACTGGATGTTAGGAGGAAGTTCTTTACAGTGAGGGTGGTGAGGCACTGGAACAGGTTGCCCAAGGAGGTTGTGGATGCTCTCTCCCTGGATGTGTTCAAGGCCAGATTGGATGAGGCCTTGNCTCCCCTCCCAGAAATCAAAGACCCCAGGAGGAGCTCCCAACCACCCTTCCACCTTCTCCCCACCCCTGCACCTTACCCCAGGGTTTGTCTTACATGCAAGGTGAGTTTGGAAAATTGGTATGGAGGGTTAGAAGCAGAGTGGTTAGTCAGGTTAGCAGAGAGGCCAGCAGACAAAAAACCTAGAGAGACCAAGACTCTCTGAGTGTCTTATCTATGTTTTGTGTTCTTGTTCTTATACATCTCAGCAAGCCTCTAAGTGAAGTAGACATCACCACTGTTTTCTTTTCACAGCCTATAATATAATTTTCTCCATTAAAATATTTCAATTAGCCTCAAACCAGCACAGGCAACCAAAGTTTTTCTCACTTGTATTTAATCTTGCAAATTAAAGCAGAGAGAGTCGAGAGTCCGTTTTCTCTGATAGTCCTTCTGTGATTTCCCATTGGTGCACCAACAATCTTTGTAACTTTTTTTTCCTTAATCCTTTTCTTTTATGTTTGTGGAAAAAAGCTTCTCCGTATGGTCTAAGTTGTGGGGTCTCTCCATGTATGAGTCGTCAAAAATTCTTGCTTACTTTAGATTTCCACTCACACACATTGCAAATACCCATCAGATACTTCATTCCAATTCAGAGCAGAATTTGCCTCACATTCCTGTAACTCAGTTTTCATGCTACTCTGCCTTTGCCTGAACTGGCCTTTGAACATACTTTAATTCAGGCTTGGAGTAACTTTAAGTGCTATGTGCCCTACACAGACATGGCAGTACTTCAGCAGAGCTCAAGAGTTACAGATAGTTCCTTATTAGCTGATTTTTGTCCTGTCTTAAAATAATTTATTTCAACTTTTCCTTTTCTACTACAACACCACTGTTTACTCCACAGTTAAAGTACCTATAAGGTACAATACTCTGCCTCACCTAGATCATCTCAGTGGTATTCTTGCAACAACACTAATGGTAGAGGCATCTAAGAGCTCTGGGAAAGCTTCAGCAGTGGTATCAAAATGAGGAACCTAAATGAGCAAAAATTGTGTTGTGAATTTGGTTCTGCTACAGATTCACTGTTTCAGATCAAACAGCTCCTCTCTTTAGGGTACGGGTATAAACTGAGGATAACTGTACTTAATCACCAGCCAGAGAAGATACTCAAAACTGTGTTGGGCAAAACACTTGGCATAGATTTTACAGAGAGACTAATTGAAATTCAAATGAAAGAAGTAATCCTTTACATGCCCTTGAAATATCACAGAACACAATTGCTGCATCATTTTTATTTATATTTCCCCTGTCTTGTCTGGGTATCTCACAAAGAATGAAAAAAATGCAGAAGTAGTCATTGTGGAAAATGGAATTTTGTCTAGGAAGACACTTTTATAAAGCTTACAATCTCAAAAGTCAAGAAAATGCAGGTTTAGCATACTGTGAGTAGACCATTCAATGATGAATACTGTTCAGGTTCTTCTACTATAGTATTAGATCTATAACATACAAAAAGTAGAAACATTTTTCTCTGAGCATCCTACAAGAATGTTTAACAGATTTCCCACTCACTGCCTAAATTATAGGCCTGAAAGAAAAGATCAGATTTGCTGTGCTTAATCATAAGATACTATGCCTGCACAAGTGCATTGTCATTAAAGAGTTTCAATGATCATACAACAACTTGAAAAATAATTTAAGTGCTTTATAATGTTGGGAGAGCACAGTTAAGCTTAGTAGGTTCCCATCTGCTCTAATTTATATCTGAGTATCTATTACTATCTTTTATTTCTGTAAGACAACGTTTGTCTTATGCAAGGAGGCATTCCCAAGGGCTGCTTCTCCCGCTGTTCAGTGCTCCAACATAACATTGGCACTTAGGAAGACTACTTAACAAAGCTTTATCATCTTTAGATGATAAGCCTAAATCTCCTTCATTTAAGTCTGAAATACTCCTCATCCATTCCTTTGGTTTCCTACCCACAGCTATAGTGCCATGGGAATTCCTTCAGAAAAATATTATCACTTTTTTTCCCTTCTATTCTCCATATCTATGTTACCATGGAATTACCATCAAACCCAAAAGTATCTAAGAGGTCTGAGTGAGACTTACATATAAATTACATGGTCATAGATGGAGGATTTTAGTAAACTTTTACTTGCTAAGAGTAAATTTCAAAGCAACAAATACAATCATAGAATCATAGAATCATAGAATGGTAAGGTTGAGCACAAATACAAGGACATTTGGCCTCCTAATCATATCAATTCATAGACTCATAGAACGCACTGGCTTGGAAGAGACCTTTTAGGATCATAGAATGGTAAGGTTGGAAGGGACCTCAAGGATCATCTAGTTCCAACCCCCTGCCATAGGCAGGGACACCTCCCACTAGTACAGCTCACTCAAGGCCTTGTCCAATCTGGCCTTCAACACCTCCAGGAAGGGAGCAGCCACAACCTCCCTGGGC
>VWZE01021547.1:59807-76120 GCA_013396675.1 Eubucco bourcierii
CCTCCTCTGGACCTGTTCCAACACTTCCATGTCCTTCCTGTGCTGAGGGTTCCAGAACTGCACACAGTACTCCAGGTGGGGTCTGATGAGAGTAAAGGGGCAGAATCACCTCCCTTGGTGAGCATCAGAACCCCATTAAGCCTGGCCTCAAATATCTCCTCTGATGGGGCCTCCACTACCTCCCTGGGTAGCCTGTTTCAATGTTCCCTCATAGTAAAGAACTTCATATTGATGTGATGATGGACAGTTTATTTCACCAAAAGGACATTCAGACCAAAGTTTGAAGTAATTATAAAATATCATTACTCGTTCCTGAAGACCACCAGCAATCAGAAAATACTGTCAAGAAACTGCATCTAAAGGTACATTTTTAACAAACACCAACACCACCACCCCCTCCCCCCCAAAAAAAACCCAAACCACGACATACCACACCACACCAAACTAAAAACCAACCAAACAAAACACCCAAACCCAAACAATTGTTCAAAAAAAAGGTAGTTGCAGAACTGCAGTAGGAGTCAGGTAGAATGTTGAGACCTAGCACCCAAATTACACAGCTACAATATCCATTTTGATTTCACCCAAATTCCTTGGTACGTTATTTTTCAGTCTCCACAACCTCATGTGTCCTTCTTAAGTTTTCCCACGTTAGTGCAAAAGATATCATGCGTTCCAGTGCCTGGGCAGCAGTATGGAAATAGGAAGGTCTCCTTGATATCTAGAAAGGGCAATCCAGCTTCATCTTCAAGGACACTTGCACATTTTATTTAATGGTGGTTCAAAGTAAATTATGCATTTTACGTCAAATATTTTTTCAATGGCTATGAGAGTTATTTTCATGAGGATCAGCACTGTGTCTTCTTTCTTCAGCTCCACATCAAACCGAGGAGAAAGTCCTGTTTAGGTTTGCTTTCAGAATGTTTAAAGCTCTTTTCAGCAGCCCTTTGCTCCCTATCCTTCCTGTGTCCATGACCCCAACACCTCACTGAGACGCAAGTGATAAGAAAACAGGCAGGAGCAAACAGTATCTGCTCAAACCAGCATTACACACATTGGAAGCCAAACTTCTTGACACAGGGTCATACGACCCACTTGAGAAGCCAGGGACTGAGGAAGGAGGCATTTGTGTTCAAGTCCTTCTTGGATGATGGCCAGAGTATTTTATGGTGGAAGATAAAATTTAATTAAGTTTCACAGGTTAAAAACATTTCCTCACTGTTGTTGTCTGTCATAAAGGTTTAGAAATGCATAATCAAGCCTCTTTTTCCCTTTCATCCACACGTTTGTTATTAGATTACTACCCTTGAGAGTTCAGCTGCAGACACTAATTTTTTTTGTACTTTTAAGTGACTATCGAGACAGTTATTCCCAGGAAGAAGCAGACGCATGGCAAAAAAATTATGTGGGGCAAAAAAAATTTATGTGGGGCAAAAAAAATTTATGTGGGGCAAAAAAAATTTATGTGGGGCAAAAAGACCCCCCACACAATACAATAAACAAAAATTCACTGAAAAGGCAGACAGCTCGCATAACTGGGAAGGGATGATGTAGATATCCATTTCTTTACTAGGAAAAGACATCATCCTTTCCAATAAATTATCAGCTTTATATGCACTCAGTCCATCAAGAGATAAACTGCTCTGGGCAGGTAATCATTCAGCCTTAGCCTAAGTACAAATCTCTTCATGGATGGGAATATGGATGCTGGAAATTTGCCTTAAAAGAAGGAAATGTTAAACAATCTCTCCAAAACACCCTTGAGTTATGAAGGCAAATGGCTTGTCTTTGATCTCTCCCATTTTAAGATGCGAGGTTGATCAAGAGTCAGAAGTCTTATCTGCTGATGGGCCACTGAATTATCACCTCAACTACAGAGTAGCTCCACAGAACCTGGGGGGACAGTTCTGTGGGTTTACCTCTGTATATTGCTCTGGGTGACCTGATCTAGTTGAGGATGCCCCCTGTTTGCTGTGGAGGAGGTTGGAGTAGCTGACCTTTGGAGGTCCCTTCCAACCTAGACCATTCTGTGATTCCATGATACTAGCAAAGATAACCCACTATCTCAAGACAACAGTTTGGTCTGGGGAATGAAACAGCTGCATACTTCCTACACATGACCCTCTCCTCACCAGTGTGTCCCCTAATACCTTGCAAGCAGCTGTGGTCACCCTCCAAATGCACCTGAGAGCACTACAACTGATGGGTCAATATGAGAGAGTGAACTGCAAGTATCATTCTCCAAATACATATGAAAGCCCCTTCTAAAGCTCAAACACAGCCTTTCATTTGGGGGCAGGAGGGCGGCCTTCTAAGGTCTGAGACTTCAAAAGCACCATTGGTTACACAGGTTTGTTGAGTTGTGCCTCTAGTGAGGAACAAAACAAAGATGAATCAAGAAGACCTTAACTAACCTGGAAGCCTTTCATTCATTTCAGTCCATTCTTCTGCTCGCTACTGGAAAGTCTGGGCTGCATGTGGTGCAGAGAGCAGAAGCTGGCCTCATTCATCTCTAGCTCCAAGAACAAAAGCTAAGGAATGGCGCGCTCCAGTAGGCTTGCCCTTCGCTTTAGAAAGTTTGCTCTCACCTGGGGCGTAGCTGCTCAAAAGGTAGTTTCTGCTGTCCCTCCCTCCCTTATTATTGTAACAGGCTACAAAGCTTCCTGAAGTCCTTTCAATTCTCTGGTCTTTGGACCCAGCTTCTCATCCTTAGGAGATAAAAGTGGAAGAGTAAACCATTCATCTGAGAAAGTGAGGGCTAAGTGGCCTAAACAGCAGGAGTTAATTAAATTCAAGATACATCCAACCCAATTTGAAGTTCTATTCTGGCTGACCTGTCCTGGTGATCAGGTCATGCCGTAGGAGAGCCAGTCACTCAGGCTGGAATGGGAAGCAGAGATGAAGCCTGACAGAAGTCTAATGTGACATCCAAAGCTCTTACTCAAAAGACACTTTAATTCATATGGTACAATGTCAAAATGAAGAGATTGGGGGTGGTTCAGTGATTGCTACCTTCATCGTATCAGTGGAGCTCACTTATCCAACATCCAAATGATATTTAGGAATGAGATCACCATCCATCACAGCATGAAGGGAAGGTATTCAACTCAGTTTCACACACGAGACAAACAGTGCTCCCAGCTACTCTATTGCACCCTGTTCCACGCAGTGCTGAGGGGACTGAGGCAGGCACAGGATGATCCAGATTGATGTTCACTGGCTCTGGAGTGGCCACTAGCCTAGAGCAGTTCTAAATTTGGTTCCATCCATCCACACAGGCCAGTTAGGCAGGTTAAATTCAAACTGTCAGACTGTTCCTAAATTTCATCGCTCCTTGTGGCAGCTGATTTTGAGGTGTGCTGGTTTGAGGCTAATTGGAATATTTTAATGGAGAAAATTATACTATAGGCTGTGAAAGGAAAACATGGTGATGTCTACTTCACTCACAGGCTTGCTGAGATGGCAGGGGGTTGGAACTAGATGTTCCTTGAGGTCACTTCCAACCTTACCATTCTATGATTCTATGGTTAACTGCCAGCCTCCCTCCCAGTTTCTCACTTAGTTGCAGGTATAAATTCTCTTGCCCTTTATACCTGAAGATCTGAGGTCTGCAGTTCATTACTCTGACAAAATTTGGGCCACACTCCTACAAGCCAGATGCCCTTAGAAGTGAAAACTGTAACGGTCAGTCAAACTTTTCAGAAAAATCTGTTAATTTAATTTCTGTGCAAGCAAGTCATGCAGCAAACAACAGTTTCTATCGTGCTCTCATTCATAGCAGCATACATATTGCACATCCAAACTCAGGGGGTTTGCCTCCACTGCTTTTTTATAACTTTATCCAGCCATGGTAAGACTGGATAAGACTGAAATATGGAATAGCATCTAAATTAAACTAGACAGGATGGAGAGGTGGGGTGAGGAGAATCTCATGAGGTTCAATAAGGCAAAATGCAAGGTCCTGCACCTAGGTCAGGGAAATCTTTGATATCACTTCAGGCTGAGGGATGATGAAACTAAAAGCAACCCTACAGAAACAGATTTGGAGGTACTGGTGGATGAGATTTCTTGTACTTTTTACTAAAAGAGAGAGAAAACACACAGCCTTTGACCATGAAAAGTTATTATGCTTTCTTCAAAGTCTTATGTAACTACATTCTCCTGAACCATAATATTGGAAAGAAACGGAATTAAAATATTAAGATAGGATCCCTACGTGAAGAATACACACATATTTTCAAGAGAGAAACAGAAAATACTTCAATCCTTAAGATAAAAGCACACAAAACAGTAATTACAAGTCTATATTATTCCTAATTTTCATTCATTTAAAAAAAAAAAGTCATCCAACATCATCAGCCAATAATATTATTGGTTTTCAAGATGTCTAAGAATTTTACAGGAGTTAGGGGAAAATCTCTCAGAAGAAAGGTTCATATCTTCTTTCCAGTTTTACTGGACAGTTGTCCAACTAGTAACAGCAGTCCATGTACAAAAATAGTTTTCTCTACAGAATATTGGAGGGTCACGTATCACTGAATTAACCACAGCTTTAAATGAAAGATGTGTGTTCTTTCTCCTCTGGTTCTTTACTCTTTTGTTCATTATTCTGTTACCTTAATTTGGAATTACAAAAAAAAAAAAAAAGGCATTTTCCATTGACAAACCACAAAGGAGTAATCAACAGGTTTTAAGGTAAAACTGAGACTTTTCAGTGATCCTTGCTTATGTTGTGTCATTTTTCTGACTGCTGATAAACACACTTTTGTGGTTTTGTGCTTACTTTGATCAGGCTTATGCAGCAAACTCCTTTCCCCCCCCAGATGAAAAATTAATAAATGCCATGAATGTGATATACCAACTATCTAATCAGGCAATTCTAGTGCTTTATTGGGTAATTACACAAAATGATTCACGTTTTTTCCAGCTAGAGTCAATAACAAACTGTGGAGTAAAGTCCTAGAAACACAAAGGCATTACTGTGGGTCTCAGTTATCTTTCACTGCCCTCACACAACGTAACAGGGGTGGGCCTGAACACATCCATAGAAACCTTCAAACGATTCAAAACACTTAGAGTTTGAAAATTGACTTTGAGATGTATGTCTGATGTTATCAAAACTCATCTAGAGCTGCACTATGTGCTTTCAGTGTGTCTCACTGCATGGCAACAGCCTTGGGCCAAAAATTTGCCAACTCTGCAGTAAAAATCCATGAAATTAATATGGTTGGACAAGTGCTGGACTTCTTGCTTATAGGTACATAGATGCAGCTAAATGTTCAATATTAACATGAAATTTGAATATTTTCCAAGCAAATATATTAGCTAAATTAGGACACAAGAGGAAGGGAAAGAAGGTAACAACATGCAATAAACCTTTCATGAAATTCAGATTAGCTTATACTTAACTCTGCACTAAAAGAACAAATAGAAACCAAACTTCACAGTGCTTAATGTGCATCTACAACATAGAAGTCTCTGCTAAGACTGAGATGTAATCAGATTTTTTTTAGTTCCATTAGTTTCACAGAACATGTACAGGTTGCCCTGTAACACAAGATCTCTATTGGATAATCTCCTGTTCATGCTAGAGATAAAAACATCAAGATTGCCATATAAAATAATTGAAAACAAAGCATGACACTGACTGCACCTTTTAAAATGTCAAATTTAAAACATTACTTTATAGCATCAGATCCCTTTTCACACCCAATAATTTGTAATAAATTACTTTAATCACAGCAGCAGTAGCGTGCCTAGGGCACGCAGGTAGATACACAGATCTAATGGCCTAATTCATGTGGCAACTGATTGCAGAGAAGAAGGGGAATTTCATCAGCTCAGATTCTAATCAAAGAAAAGGTCAAGTTTCCTGTAGCTGTAAGTCAATTGTAGGAATGATTAAAGGTGCATCCACCTGCCTGGCAGGCGCTCCTAACCTTGCCCATCACAGCCTCCTCACAACCCGGCTCCTCTCCTCTTCTTCTAAGGGAATCAGGTGTCTGCCAGCAATTAGCCTTAATGAGCCAGTAGTACTTCTCTGAGAGAGATGTTGACAAGCCTAATTGCAGAAAGCAACTGCAGAGGCTCTGCCTGTCAGGGACAGAGCTGTAACTCCTGACTTGCCAGCTAGTCTGCAAAGCTCAGGCACAGTACAAGTATACCTCCAAAGAGTAAATCCAGTGGGGATGCAAATCTATTACTTCCTTGAAACTAAGTATTGTTTCAGCCCTTGGAAAATAGCAGATATAGATCATATATCAGGTACTGGTATCTTCTTCAAAATTTGCCTGCCTTGGTCTCTAGTTAGAGATGTTTTTGGTGAAATCAACACCTTGCATTTTACTTTTACAGAGAGTTTCTGACGCAGGAACATTAATTACACTGTAGTTACTCTGATTACAATATGGGTCTAATTTTGATGTCTGTAATTACTACCACTGCATATAGATAGAAACATAATTTAATGCCTGAATTACTTTTAATTACCTCTTAAGTTCCTTACTTTCATATTGGATACATGCACTTACTGCAAAATTCCACTATCAGAAGATTAACTTAATTACCTTATTTTCAAGTGGACTTTTATTCTTCAGCAATTCCTAGTGATCTGTGTGCTCACATCTTTATTTAGACTCTAGCACATTATGCATTTCTATGTTGAGAATGCATTACTTTAACTGCCTTCTTTTTGTACCTGGTAATCGCACACAGTCTTCAAGCTTCCCCAAGTTAGATGTGAGACAGGGATGGCAGGGATTTGGTTTTGCACAGAGCTCATCATATAACACAACGTGACTGAAAACCATCATTAAAGAAAGGCAAAGACTTTATCTAACCCGTTCTAATTCGTTTATCTAACAAATAACACTAAATTAATAATCAATATTAATTTTGACATCCAGGCAAAGATTGATAACTATGAAAATTGTTTTTTAACATGAAAACTCACCAGAAAACTAATTTACAATGTTTGAAATGCACAGTTTGGATACTTATACACACAGGGAACAGGCCAAACTAGAACAGTTTTAAAAATAACTAGTAAATGCATTAAAAGCAGAAAGAGGTTCTTAGTTTTAAGTATACCTCTTGCCCACCAGGGGATTTAGAATCACAGAATGGTAAGGTTGGAAGGGACCTCAAGAATCATCTAGTTCCAATCCCCTGCCACAGGCAGGGACACCTCCCACTAGTACAGCTCACTCAAGGCCTCATCCAACCTGGCCTTGAACACCTCCAGGGAGGGAGCAGCCACAGCCTCCCTGGGCAACCTGTTCCAGTGTCTCACCACCCTCACTGTAAAGAACTTCTTCCTAACATCCAGTCTAAATCCCCCCTCTGCCAGTTTAAACCCATTGCCCCTCATCCTGTCATTACAAGACCTTGTCAATAGTCCCTCCCCAGCCTTCCTGTAGGCCCCCTTCAGATACTGGAAGGTTACTATAAGGCCTCCAGTCATTAGAAATGTTGAGCAAGTAATAGCATTCAAAACTCACTCAGTTGTATCTTTCTAACTAGGAAAATGATTATTATATCATTTTAGGCTGGATACAAAATAATTTGGACAAATCAATGCACTACAGTCTAAAATACTGTAGGCACCTTTGAATAATTAGAAACATTAGCTCCTGTTCAGTGCAATAAAACACTTGTCATTCGCAGGATTTGGATTTATCTGAAAGTTTTTGAAAGCAGAGCTTGCCATTAAAAGACCAAACCAGACTGTAAAATGATGTGCCTTTTGTGGTGAGGATCATGAACTTTATGGTCTATAGTACATATAGACTATATCTATATAGTCTATACTACATAGACTAATATAGTATAGACTATATGATCTATACTATATTAGTTTCCTCTTTCTTATCAGGCTCTAAAAAAAAAGCATGACATACAAATATTTGCCACACACTGATAAAAATAAGAAAGAATGCATACACACACAAAGAATTCTCATTGTTTCTAGTAGATTTTTCTGACACCTGTATGATGAAAAAAACCAAATAATTTAATCTCATTGGTTAACTGTTGCAGAAACTGATCTGAGATGCATTAGACGTTTTATGTGCATGTCTAGTAACTACATCCACTCCCAAGAGAGCAAGCGACTCAACAAAGGTAGAGGTTTTCTGTATTGACTTTGGTAGTGCTGTTCAAATGGGAAAAGTGAAGCACTGCTTTACAACTGAAGTTTCCTTATAACTACTACTAAGAGATGAGATAACATGCGATATAAAGAGGAAATAAAACGTTACAAACCACTACAAAACCAAATTAGGTGGGCTTCTTTACACAGAGTATACCCTCGATTCTGAGTGAGGTCAACAGGAACAGCAAGTACTTCTCCCTTCAGAAAAAGCTTCAGCTTGTGAGACAGTAATACACAGAAAGTATTTATGCTTAAAGAATGGAAAATCTCAGAAAAGCAACAGTCTCAGGTCATTTTCTGTTTTTCTGTTTGGTGAGTAGCATCATATGAGCACAGAAATAAAATATGTCTGTTGAGAAATTCTGCTCAGTCATTCAAATTCCTTGCATACAGTATTCATGATAAATTAAAGATCTAAAATTGTTTTACCAATGTTAGTGTGCAAGTTAATTGAAGGTCTTATGTGAACCCATATACATACTACTGAAAGCTGATTAAAATAGCTGTATAAAAGGTACTCTAAGCCAATGCTCTTTTACTCTGCAAGTTAGCTTTTTGATGAGAACCCAGAGACAAAAAGAAAGAAATTAAAGGGCAAAATGGGATTGAAAAGGAAAAATCCAATGATGCAATTTAAGCACAAATGCTCTTCCCACAGTGCCTCCCGGCTCTCTGTGTATGCAGACACACATAGCCACACACAGATAAAGCCAAAGCCCTTATAGCTCTTCATTCACACACACTTCTCACATTTAATTCTCCAAATACTGTCAAAACAAAGAGGAAGGATGCTACAGGACACCAGGTGCTCCTAATGTTGTGCTGCATTGATTTTTTGATATTCAGAGTTTTAGATTGCTTATATTTAGGAGGAGTTACTTAATGCTATTATTCTCTTGCACACAAACTTTTTCCACATGCTAGCTGTACTACCAGCATAGGCTTTTCACAGGATTTACAAGGTTTTAAAAGTGTACTGGGGAGGATTCCAGCTATTTCTGTAGAAGCTTTGTTAAAGTATCAGGTAGTGATGGTAAGAGGGTAAAAAAAGTATCAAAAACTCTCAGTCTGCCTTTTTGAGTTTCATGCTAACCACCTAATCAACAGCTTACATAGCTCAGAATCACACAGAATTTCTAATGCTTATTTGCTTGATAGTTCAGATAATAGCTTACATATTTGTAATTAAACTGCTGCCTAATTTCATGTGGGATGGTTAAAACATTAGTGGCATCTTTGTACTGAGCTTTTTTGTTTCTCTTTTTTTTTTGTTTTGTTTTGGGTTTTTTTTTTTTTTGTTTGTGGGGTTTGTTTGTTTTGATTGGGTTTTTTTCAAGACAGACTGCTTCCTTATGAGAGAAGAAATTATATCTGGTCAGTTATATTCTAGAGTCAACTCTTAAGGTCTGAACCTCTGATTTTGTTTTTTTCTTTACAAGATGATGAGGGTGAGAAATGGATGTGACATCAAGCATAGGTCTGCTTAACAATAAATCCTACCTATGCCGGTCTAAAAGAAAGACTCATCTCTGCTTGAAGTTTCTGGGTCCTGCTGTAAACAACCAGCAATAGAGAAGGAAAAGATTAAGGTGTTTAATTGCCCAGGTATCTGTGCACCCATGACCCTTTCCATCAGCTCTTACCTTTTCATTCTCCTGGTTAGCAGCAGGAGGGGTAAGAGGAACACCAGGATACAGCAAATACGCTTTTAAAAAGTATATCCACGTATGTATGTATACACCCAGCACATGCACCCACAGCCACACTTCACTCATCTGTTCCAAATTAACTCCTCTTGGTTGCTTGTATATGTAGAAACATTTTAGAAATAAATAAATACCAACAGTGACTATTAAGACCTGTACTTTTTAAACAGAGATACATTTCAAGTATATTTACATAGCTGATTCAGATCATCTTTTGCAGGGTTTTTTACTGGGTATAAGCCTTGCAGCCTATTGAAAAATAATCAGTGTGGAACCAGAAAACACACACAGGATTAGGCTAAGACAAATTCACAGAACTACGTATCCAAAATTATCTCTCAGCATTTCATTAGCTTAATGGGGAACAGTAAACAAATAGTATTAATGGAAAAACTAATTTGTTTGCAGGAATACAGTTATGAAGAAAACATTTCCCTCATTTTTTAATGTAGTATGTTTTTTTTTTCATTAGTTTGGATCTTTAGCTATATTCCACAAATCCTTTTACTTATGCAGCCCATTATTTTTTTACTTAACTGCTTTCTGAAAACCCTATTAATATCAAAATTTAAATTCAGTAAGTAACTCAAAATCCTGACTCAAAATCATGCTACCTTGCTGCCCAACTTTTTCAGGAAGAAGATATATGAATTCTCAAGTCTCTAAATGCCACAAAAAGCTGTATGAGCTATTCTTAAGCAGATGAGTGATGGTTTTCCAATCCACCAAGCAACAATTAATTGAGAAAGAAATTCTGAATTTCCTGAATTAAATTTCAGGAAATGCTACTTGCTAGGAAAGATTTTTTTACCTTTTCTAATGTGGTAACATCTTATTGCAACAACATATCCTTAAGGATACTCTGAACATTCACATCAATGCACTATCAGTTGTGCGTTTTAGAATGTAAAAACCCACACTGAAATCATCACAAAGAACAATGTTACAGATGCAGGCATCTCCTTAAATGACTTAATACAGGAGAGAAATTAGTCATTTGGTCCCTGCAACAGAGAAGATGAAAAACACATTTAAAAACTGCTGTGTGACTGCACTACAGAAGGGAGAATTGTTTCTAAAAAGGCCATCAGAGGCCTTTAGGACACAAGAAAAAGCCACTAAATGAAGCAAAGTTCAACATCTTCTCTTCTATGCTACAAATATCTCCAATTACTTCCAAAATGACCCAACTGCTGGTTTTGTGTGCAATCTTGCTGGCTAGAAAGTAGTACATTTATAACTTCTAAAAGATAATCTCCATGAGGTCCTCCTTATCCTGTTACCTGCACTAGGCTGGGAACACTAACCGGAAAATACATTACCTATAACATTAAGATGTCATATAATTTAACTGAGTTTTCCTAAACTGATTCCATTTGTAGGCTCCCTAAAACACACACCCACTCCTACTTTTTCCTTTTCAAAATCTGGGATCAGTGTAATTATGGTTCTTTCAATTTTTCAAGTACTACGAAGTATTTTTGCAAAACACTGATATATTCTAAAGTGAACTACTACCAGATATAGCTAATCCCATAATTAAATATATGTTCTTCCCTTTCAGTCACTTTGTTTAAGTAGATTTCCCTTTCTGAGTAGTTAAAATAAATTTTCTGTCCTTTGTTTTACACTAAATTTTATTTCACTTTTGTCATTATTATTTGTTCTCCGATGAACAGGCTAAGGTAATTACATTACAAGGACCTCACACAGTTATTAGAATGCTTACAATATTCAGAATAAGATACCTCTCCACAGCATCACTTAGTATTAAAATGCAATTTGTTTTCATAATACCTGATGTGACATATAATTTATTATCCTTGAAAACACAGAGTCCAGTACTGAAAAAAAAATTATAAGCTTTGTTTTACATACTATTATTAAAAGTGGCTAGAAAAGATGCAATTAAACCATGGAATTGTCTAAAACATTTTGATAAGACAGTTTTTTGTTAAAAAAAATAAAATAATGTTCTGTAATTTTAACATGGTGACAATGATGAGGCAAAGGGGGCAAAAATGATTATTTACATAATATCAGATTTTGACCTACAAAAATCAATTTATTGTTTGAGTGCAGCTACTGAATTAATAAAACGACCTTTTCTCTACAGATATTTTTATTTATATATAAATGAATACTGTTTAATTCTTAACGATATAGACATGTTGTTTTATATATATAAAAATATTTGTTTCAGAGTCCATATCAATGCAGGTGTATATGTAGTGTGTGCATACACACAAACAGAAGTATGTATACATATACACACACATATCGCATATATGTGTATATACATCACATATATAGAATCATAGAATGGTAAGGTTGGAAGGGACCTCAAGGATCATCTAGTTCCAATCCCCTGCCATAGGCAGGGACACCTCCCACTAGTACAGCTCACTCAAGGCCTCCTCCAACCTGGCCTTGAACACCTCCAGGGAGGGAGCAGCCACAACTTCCCTGGGCAACCTGTTTCAGTGCCTCACCACCCTCACTGGAAAGAACTTCCTCCTAACATCCAGTCTAAATCTCCCCTCCGCCAGTTTAAACCCATTGCCCCTTGTCCTGTCATTGCAAGACCTTGTAAATAGTCCCTCCCCAGCCTTCCTGTAGGTCCCCTTCAGATACTGGAAGACAACTCTAAGGTCTCCTCAAAGCCTTTTCTTCTCCAGACTGAAGAGCCCCAACCCTCTCGGCCTCATAGGAGAGCTGCTCCAGCCCTCTAATCATCCTCGTGGCCCTCCTCTGGACCTGCTCCAACACTTCCATGTTCTTCCTCTGCTGGGGGCTCCAGAACTGTATATAGATCACATATATGTGTGTGTGTGTGTGTACATATATATATACACACACATATGATAAAATCTGCTATTAGTTATCTACTACCGAGGAAGGAATTCCTGTGACTTCTGATTCCAATGCCTCCTTGTGGCAGTGTAGAAAGGGACACTGAAGTTATTGTGAGCAAACTCATTAACTTCAATTGCTCTGCAAATTTAACGACACAGCTCTCAAAGGCAACCCGATTAGTGCTAAAAGCTATTCTTTTCTAGATTAACTTCAAACCTAGAGAGCCAGAAAAGGTAAAAGGTATCCAGCATAAAACTCAGGCTGTCCTGCTGCTCTCTAATATCACTTTATTTTCTTACTCTGCAATCCTACCCTTGTTGACTGATCTCTGGGTACACAATTTTTCCACACTGAACTTCAGATATTCCAAATAAAAGTAAAATTACTATTTATTTATTGCAATTAAGCATACAATGCTAATGGTGGCTGGCTTGTGTTTCCTCCCTGTGATTTACATGAATGTTACCAATCAATGCAGCCATGCAAAACTTATTTTAAATTAATGACCTTTAACTGACTTAGGTGCAACTTACTTTTGCAAATGTCTGCACGCTTCACAACTGCTCAGTACACTCTCAGCTTTTGGGGTGTATATTCAGCTTTACAGAGGGAAACATCCATGGACACCTGAGATTTCACATTTATCACACCATGGCCACAATGAATTTCACCAAGGTATCAACCACTGAATGCAAATACTCATCTACTAATGCCAGTATTAACTTGAACTAAAGAGAACTTCCTGGAGAAAACCTGGCAACTGTCATCAAGTTAAGCAGGATCAGTTCTATGCAAGAAAAAGAACAAGGTAAATACTCATGAAACAGGGTCCTTAAAATGCTGATCTAAGATCACCATAATGGTGTGACTGCTTATAAACCTGCATTGGTTATTTAAAGATTTAACAAGGACATTAAGATAGGACATCTTGGATTAAAATGATCACATATTCCCTACTTTTCTCATTTACTTTTATTCTTCCTCTGGTTTCATTCTACACAGAGGAACAGCATAGAGTCTGTCATAGAAGGGTAATAGGCCTAAAACATGTCCTAGCTTGCCGCTCCCTTCTGCTGATGGGAGAAGCAAAAGCAGAAGGAAAACAAAGGTTTGGGCCATTATGTACCCTCCCAAAGTGCTAAACAGGTACCCACAGGTGTCTAGGTACTTGTTAGGGTCTTGCCCAAATAAGGGTAAGCAAGTCCTGGTTTCACCTAATATAATGAGTTTTACAAATGCCATTCTGATTGGTGAATCTCTGTGGTCAAAGGAGCCATTACATTTGGACAAATAAAATAAACTGAAATAAATTGCAATCAGTTGTGCTGCCTCTGCCTCAGTGCTTTGCCTCGGTGTGTGCTGCTCTGTTAGTCAGCATGCCCCACCTCACTGCTCCCAGTTTAGACAGCATGTGCTGCTCTGCCTCATCATTCAGACCAGCTTAGCCTTGATGATTTGGGCTTGTACTACCTGGAAACTTAAATGTCTCAAGTTTCCAGGAGAAGGCATTAAGTGCCTCACGACATGGTGAGAAGTGCCACTGACATCGTGCTCTCTGTACCTCTGCAAACCTCTGCGCCAAGAGGAACCAGGATCAGGTCAGAGATCATCTGTCTCTTTTCCAGAACCCTGCTAGAACCTGGGAAGATCTCCGAATTCTACTCCACCCCTATGAGGCTATTCAGGCTCCTAGGAAGTGAAATCATATGTTGCTGCTCAGTCTTGATGATGCAGCTGCAAACAGGGCAGTGGTGCACAACCTTCAGGCAAGGACATATACACCATAGAAGCGGTGTTGGGACTTTTCTGGACTGCTTTTCTAATCCTTTATATTGTCAAGGTGACTTAAAGGTTGTGCAAAACTATGCAATGGTAGGGTAGCCTTTTGGTGGTCATGAGTATCTGACTGAATTATATAAAAGTACCAGGAAATTTTATTTGAACTAACAAAATAATAATTAATTCTTCTCTTTTCTCTAGGTAGGAAAATGGACTCCTGCAATGTCCAAGATCTGGGTTTCCTGACTATATTCTGGATTTTAATGCATCTTAATAACCAAAGAAAATAGTCTGAAGCAAAAATTTTAAAAGATCTATTACTAAAAGCATATACACAATATTTAAAACTAGAGCTGTTCAAGGAATTTTATCACTAAGTCCTCAAGGGTTGACCTTCAAGTCACTGTTTATGAACAAGTGAAGGTCTGTACCAAGTCTGCACATCTCTCTACCTCAGCTGAATTTATCAAAAACCCATAAATTAGTTCTTTGCTATTTCTATCAAACACTGTTCCCATCATTTATCACCAGCAGGGCTACAAACAGCGGCAGTCTGAAAATCCATTTAATCAAAGCAATATTCTGTCTTAACATTTGCAAGCAATGTATTAAATGCTTTAAAAGTCATGTCAATACCTGCTTCCAAAAGTGACAAACAAGCTTCTGAGTTTTTCAATTCCTCGCTTCCATTTTCACACAAGGAAAAGAAAGGAAAAAGAGAAAAAGGAAGAAAAGGGGGAAAGCGGACAAATAAATAAACCTGCTTTTAAAGCAGGGGGAAACAACGGACTTAAATAAACCAAGAGATTGTTTTCCTGAGCTTCTAATGCTGTCCCAGAGTCTCTGGTTTCCATTTGAGTCAAGGAATTTCAAGAAGGTATGAAAATGAGACAAGACTCTGACATGTTTCAACAAGTTCTTCAGGTGCCATCACAGTAGCTGAAAGTCTAGGAACACAAAGAAAGAAGCTAGGGAAACTCGGGACACTTCACAAACGGTAGGTTGATGCCATTAAGTGTGTCCCTTCATACTGCAAAGCTGTTCTGCTCCTGTTGAAGTTTTATTCTGTACTGCCTCTTCATATAGCTAATATTCTGAGTAAGAATTTTTAACTTGTGAAAATAATGAGAAAAATCAGTCAATGCTTGGATGTATGAGTAGGCACAAGTACACCAAAAGCCTTTAATGACTGTTAGAAAACCCTCGTAAGAGAAGCACAGCTCTTCCATGGAGATGACTACTGGATCACTCACTTTAGAATCAGAAAAAAATTAATATATATGAGAGATAAAGCAGTTTAAAACTTCCCACAGTAAGTAGGTATCCAAACTAGAGAGAATATCCAAGAAGACTGACTCCACCATCTTCAAACTATTGTTAAATCGCTCCCACCAAATGTTACTAATTTAAGCAGCAGTTTAAAATATTAAATATTTTAGCAGTTAATAGTAACTATATTATTTATATTATAAATATAAAAATGTGTTATCTATATTATAATAATAATTGTATATAATATCTATATATTATCTATTTTACATATTACAGATATTTATACATGATATACTATATACTATATATATACTGTATACAAAATACATATATAGAATAAAATATTAAATAATTGAGCAATTAAATATTTTTGCAGTATAAAACATTAAAACTGCTGCTTAGAGGAACATCCAAAGTTCATGCTTTGTTGAATATCAAATTCATGTACACCCCATTACTTCTAGAGGGAAGTCCAGTACATCATCATGGCAAATACGCACTCATGTTATAAGCATGTGTGCTGGTTTGAGGTTAATTGGAATATTTTA